>VWZD01003741.1:166204-390305 GCA_013396695.1 Sakesphorus luctuosus
GCCCCCTCGGGGTCGCATCAGCCCCGGCACGGCCATGGGGACCGCGGGGACACCCAGCACAGCCCCCGGACCCGCGCCCTTGGTACCGCGGCCGGCAGGGATGCGGGAGCCCGGGGGATGGAGCCACCGGGGGATGAAGCCACCCGGGAATAAAGCCCACCGGGGGTGCGGGGCTGCGCTGGTGACATCCCCGAGGCGGAGGGGCTGCCACGGCCGTCCCCGCCGAGCGCCCGATGTGATGTGACCATCGTAAAATCGCGGCGGCGGAGTGAGAGATAAGGAGAGAGCGCTCCGATCGCAGCTATTGGTGTTTGTATTCCGCGGTACCCCCATAGATTTGGGAATTAATGTTTTGACAGACGTTCTTCATCTGCTTATCGCAAGAATGTGGGCAGGTGGTGATCCCATCTTTTTGTTGTGTAATCATCGAGCCTCCTGCATTATGTGTATCCCGTGCTTCTCAATCAGCCTGGGAAACAGCACATTCCTTTTCTACTCAATTAAAACCCTTGAACCAGCTCAATTGTCCATCAAAATTAATAAGCGAGCTTGAGTTTTTGTGGGTGGAATTACACGGTGAAGGGCCTAAAGATGTTGATTCTTTTAAGCACGTCGTAGGTCCTGGCTGGATGTTTACACCATGTCCATCATTTGTCCTTCCAGCACCTGCTGCCGGGGGCTGCTGCCGCTGTCCTGCAGCAGCTGAAGCCTCACGTGGCCTCAGCTCACCAGGATTCCCTGTGGTGTGGGTGCTGAGATGGCTACAGCTGTGGCCACCCCGTGACACCCAGGCTCTGCACAACCTGAGTGCAACCAGGCACCCCTGAGCAGATTTTGGCAAAATTCAGCAGTTTTCAGCTGGAAGACGCATCTAATTCTGCACTTTTCCCTTTGGCAAAAGTCCCTCCGAAGGGAAAACTCTGCCTTGCCTGCAGGAAATCTGTGTGAAAATCACCATCTCAGTATTACTGGGGTTTCTTGGATTTCCATCATAAGCAGCACTGTCCAAGTATTATGGGCAGCTGCTTTGCACTGGAACATGGACCACAGTGGGTGGAGTGACTTGTGCCAACCAAAGCTTTGCCCATGGCACTGCAGTGGGGAGTTTTTCAAAACACACCTCCCATCTCTGCTTTACCCAATTTGCTCTGTTAAATGTTACATACACGATGCGTGGGGGTAATAAATAACCTTGAGTTCATGATATAAACAAAGTCAGTGACATATGTAGAGGCCAAAGACATAAGTAAGTATTTCATTACCAGAGCAATTAGGTTACAGGTTGTAAAGGAGAAAGCTCTGAAGCTCGACATCTTTGAGTTTAGCAGGGGGCAATCCTCAGGCATGTGGATTTTTCTTCAAACTATTTGGATTGCGATCGAACATTCATCAAGTGTGAAATAGCCTTTGTAATGAGATGCTCGGAAAGAAGATACACAGTGGGTTCGGTGGGAGGCCTGAAACCACAGGGGTTTAACTTCAAATTGCAGCTTTTAAAACTTCCATTGAGCTGCTGCCCAACCTTGAAGGAGCTTCGGCTCCTCCAGCATCTCACTGGTTTGTGTGAAATTCAGTGTGTGCTCAGAGTGGGGCGTTTTGGCTTCCCAGAGCTCGGGAGCAGCAGTTTTGGGGCAAGGGAAAGAAGTAAGAGCCAAAGGAAGAGGATTGTTCTGCTGTGTGCAGGCACAGGCCAGACCTCTCTTTTGGACTCTTTCCCCCACATTGTTCCTGTATTTTACCCAGTTCCTGGACAGATGTTTCAGGCTGTTACTGAAAAGCAGGTCCCACATCTCCTTCTCTCACTGTTTGAAAACATTGAGGCACCCATCCTTATGGATTAATTGGGGCTAGTTGTGCACATAACCCCTGCTTGGAGAAGAATAGTTCTGAAAACTTAGTTGATGAGGGGTATCTGCAAAGGAAAAACAAGCTGTTCCTTTCTCTCTTATTTATTTCAATCTATCAGTAGCTGTACTGGAAAGTTCCTGGCACTCATTAGGAACCAGGACCTCCCAGCATCGTTTTTTGTGAAATCCAATGAACTTTAAGAAATGCACTTCCCATGAGTCCTTCCTATATGGGAACGGGGTGTTTGGGGTGCAGGGTTTACCCAAAGCCCTTTCCCCCCTCACCTCCCATGCTGCAATAATGCTGCTCATCCCGTGTTGCAGCTTAGCTGTGTACACACAACAGAATTGCTGTGGCCCCCGTGTTACATCTGATGAGCTTGTAATTATTTTCAGTTAGGGATTACACTCTTCTGTTGTGGATAACTTGTTTTCTCTGAGCAGTGGGTTCAGGGGCCCAGGGATGCTCAGACATTGTTCCTGACCCACATGCTGGCTCGGAGCAGCTGAACGCCCGTCACCCGCGGCGCTCCATCACCCGGAGCACAGTCACACTTCCCTCTACACTTCAGCGACACGTCAGCCTGAGAGCAGCACCTCCTGCCGCACTGCTACGGCTCAAGACCTTGCAAGGAACTAGAAAGGAAATAAATAAATAAAATTTACGGCCTGGTTTTCATAAAGAGATTGATTTGCAGATGCAAATGCGTGCCTTGATCCTGCAAAGACGATGCTCCTGCGTTGGTTTTATGTAGCGCGAGGAGTCAGAGTGACTTCAGCTGGATGACTCTCAGTGCATAAATTTCAGCGCCAGCATCTCCCTCTGCAGATTTAGAGCAAGTATCTGTTGACTAGAATAGAGCAGTTATTTTACTGCTCCAAGTGTTTGTGCAACAGTTACTTGGTGCTCTGCAGGAACAGGCAGACAGGAATCCTGCCCAGATCCCTCTGAGCCACGTTTGATCATTAGAAATGAAATTTGGATGTGAGTAACGCCAAGTATCCAGCACCAACGTCAATACTCCGTTTATTTTTTACCAGTTTTTAAAATATAACTGGGTTTTAACAGATATGTTGGCTAGTTTGTCATGGGTAATCATTAAAGCAATCATCTGTACTCGAGAAGGTGCTCGTGGTTTTTTTACAAGTGGGTGGCAGCAAACATTTGTTTTCTACCAGTTCTGTTCTAGACACAAAAGTCTAGAGTTTGGTTTACCAGTCTGTAATAGAAGTGCAAAAAGCAGGAATATGAACACAGTACAGAATTTTCCTTAAAAGATTTTGTGAGTGTAAATTTGGAGCCTGGAGAAATTAATTGGTTTATTTTCCTGCATACTCCACTTTTAATATTAGTACTCCAGTTTAACTTTAAAATGCATTTAATATTAGTACTGTAGTCTAAAATCCATTAAATGAAGTACATCCTTCATTCCACTCCTGTGATTGATGCAAACCAGGGATGGCTTGGTCCAAAACATATTTGATAAACTTGTGGACATGAGCTTTTTTTTTCTCATAGTTTGATCTCACACCAGGCAGACATGGGTATATAAGAGCCATTGAGCACAATTACTTCTAGTGGGAAGCCAAAATTCCAACATTTGGTATCAATCCTGTAAAAGTAAGTTCATTAAGAGGATGGTTCACATCCCTTCTATTATTTACTCTAAGGATGTCATCCAGTACAAAGGATTTCGCTGGTAGAAATAAACTGCTACTAAAGACACTGTATGATCTTAAATCAAAAGCTTCCTCATCACTTTAGAATCAGGGTTTTTTAATTTAATTACTGCAACATTGTTTCTTACACATTCAAAAGGTTTTCAACACAGACCTGGAGTTTCATGCCATAACAGTAACTTAATGTAAGTGAAAAGGATTCAGTCAAGCCACAGGCTCAGTGGGAACCCAGAGAAAGGAGGGTAGAGGCATTTGTCTTTTGGTTTTCTCCTAGTTTAAAAGCACAGTGAATCTTGTCATCGTGAAAAAGAAACCATCAAGGCAGGTTTCAAGTGTGGAGGTTGCCAGGCATAACACTCCTCAGCATTCCATGGGAGAGGCTCAAGTGGATTATCTTACTGGAGAGGACCCTCATTTGTTACCTTACACTGATGCTGCCTTGGTGCTGGAGGTGCTCGATCCCCCAGGCTGTGATCCCACACTGATGTGGGTGGTTCTGTGTGCTCCATAAGGGCCCTGAGAGCCCAGATCTTCTGCCCTGGTCCTGCCCTGCCTGCCCTCTGCACCAGGAGCAGGATCTGCACATTCTGGGCCATGTCCTGCCCTGCCTGCCCTCTGCTCCAGAAGCAGGACCTGCACACCCTGGGCCATGTCCTGCCTCGGTGTCATGTTGGACTTCGAGCTCCTGGCTGGAAAGGTGTGGGTTACTTGCAATCTAGGCAGAAACTCTCTCAGTTCTTCCTGATTTTGAAAGAAACCCAAGTCTATTAAAACCCAGCCTGAGGAGCACTGGCTGCTCCGTGCCCGGCCACGCGCTCGCAGCCCCGCTCTGCGCTGCCAGCACCAGCATTTGTGCAGCTGCAAGGTGAAGTGGATCAGGGAACAGATCCAGCTGAACACTAATCCTGCAGGAGGGGGGAGGAAAAAAGCTTATTTTCAGCTGGATCCGTTCCCCAGCCTGGTTGTGCCTTCAGCCCCAGGGCCACGTGCTGGGCAGGGAGAGGCTGAGGCAGAGCTGGGCTGGGTTCGGGCAGCGCTGCCTTACACCGAGTGAGAAGCGTTTGTCAGGCTATGACCTCATGTTAATATATCACTGTTCCTGTGCTCTGTGCAGCAGAGGTTACAGCGCTGGGTGTTCACTCCCACAACATGATGCTGCGTTTTGCAGGATCTGAGGGAGAAAACGCTCCGGTGTGTTTGGTGTTTCTCTTTTAACAACGGGGACGTGGTTATGGTAGGGAGACAAGTGTGCGGTTGCAGAGGGGCTGTTGTTGAGGAACAGGGACCCACACACGCTACCAGAATATATTAGTCCTCTGCTGGCATAGACTGCAGCAACAAGTGGGCTGTAAGGCCAGCAAAACACATGGGATCCTCTAATACAATATATAAAACAATTTAATCCAACACTACATTGATCGCAATAATAACTGTTGTGTTATAACTACGGTCTCCATATCGTACTTTCCTCACGTTAAATTAAATATAGATTTGGACTGATTTTCACAAAATTCAGGGCTGGATAATATTTTACATAATATGTTGGTGTTATCCCTTCCTGGCAAATTTATTCCTGTTGAGAAAGAAAAAGAGTTCCATGCTGAGAACTCTTGAATTGAATCGATGATTAGGACGAGGCAATAGATGTTACTTCTGCCCTGCTACAGACACTGAATTCAAATTGGTGGGAAATTCCCAAATCCATTTCCCCTTGCAAACATGAGCAAAAGGATGCAAACATACAATCAAATTCTTTTTTTTATAATCCTGTTGGGGTTTATTTTTCCCCTTGCATGTGTGTGAAATCATTATGCAGAACTGTTGGGGTATTTTTATGCCCATTTTATTGGGTTTATATTCTTAAGCAATGAATTACAAGTCTGGAGAAAAGCCTTGCAGAGTGCATGCACATTTCTATACCCCTTCTATAAAACATCTTAATGTCACCGCCACGTGAGCAGAATTGTTCTGCTGATAGAACACATGGCTGATGTTTAATCTTTCCAGGAAAGTTTAATGAAAGGTTCTTGAATCAATCTGCCTGGTTTAAAGTTTGAAGGGCATTTGGATGCACTAATTTGATGTATGTGCCAGGTGTTTCTAAACAAACAGTTATCAGATAAAGACAATGAGCCCTTCCTGCCCTTATCTGCTGTGGGTTTCTTTGACCTTCACCTTCCAGCAGGTTTCAATGGCCTGTGCTTTCAGTGTACTGTAATATTTATTAATAGTTATCGGTTTGTAAACCAGTTATTGGGAGATTTAACATTCTAATGTCCACAGAAAAGAGTTTAGTTACAAAATGAAGGGGTGAACTGGGCCTTCCAGGCAATGTGCTGTCTGCTGGGGCTCTGGGAATCACCCTGGTTGGGAATGGCTGGTGTTTGGAGTGAAAACATGTGTGTTTGTGTTCCTCAGACCCAACTCACAGTGCCTTATTCTGGCTGTCACTCGCTGTTTGAATTACAGTTGTGCCTGGGGCATCATCCCAGATCTGGCTGGAAAAGATCTGGCCAAAGGGGGTATGACAGATGTCTGTAAAACCCTCCAGGGTGTGGGAGAGGGAATAGGGAATGAGGATGCGCAAATTCTTATGACACAAGAATGTATCGAATCACCATCAGGTATCAGATTTGAAATGTGACAGTCCTTTCTTGTAGTACAGAATTAAATAGTGCAACATCCTGGCACTGAGATACTGCAAAGCCAAACTCTATCACAGGTTAAACAGGGCTGAAATAAACTCCTGGGACACGAGTCCATCAGGGAATACTGCTCGTGGGTTCAGAGAGTCCTCTCTGCTCTTGTTGGAAGCTGGAAGGGATGTTCCTGTCTCTTAGTTTTCCCTGGGGCATCCATTGTGGCCACATCATAGACAAAGGCTGGGGTGAGGCAGAGCAGAGCTGGCCCAGCCAGCAGCTCTCACCTTGTCCTCCTGGCACAAATCACCCTTGGGAAGATCATCCCAGCCCCAAAGCACCTGCAGGTCAGTGAGTCGGAGGAGATCCCGGGGGGAAAAGGGATGAAGGGATTGGCACTGGGTCCCTGGGCAGGTTGGGAGAAGCTGCTTCCCAGTCCCCAGCCAGCAGCCAACTCACCAGAGCACTGGGCTGCAGTCTCTATGCTAATTAGGAAGCTGCTGGCATCAAACTGGAGCACTGCAGCCCTGCACGAGGCTCTCTGAGGATTTAAGTGCCTGGAAGGCATAAGTTGCATTTCATTGATAGTACAATTGTGTCTTAAATCTCTCTGGTCACCAGAGATGTAGCAGGAGTGGTGTGAGCTCAAGAGAGAGCGAGGTAATTGCAGATAAGGCGGCGGCATCGATGTGGTGTCGGTGCAGGACACAGGGAGGGGCTGAGCTGGGTGAGCCTTGTACCTGCCACTGTGAGATAAATAACCCAGAGCCACCCAACACAGGCTCCTGACATGGGCATGGGCACCAGGTGGGACTGCCACCTTCCCAACATGGGAATTTAAGGAAGGAACATCATCTCAGAGGTCCATCAGGCCTTTGGGAGTGATTCCACCCACGCACTCAGAATGAAGAAGAGGAAAGGTTTCTCATGGGAAAACAAAGCCCTGTAGCCAAATCTCAGCCAACCCTGCCAAAAGCTGCTCATTCCAGAGTGCAGGAGTTGAAGCAAAGGACAATCCACCTGAAGACAGGACTACTGTTACAGCAGTGATGGCTCCAGACAGGACTGTTGGGTTTGTAAACAGAACCAGTTACACACTGGAAGTCCTGCTGTGATGTAATTATACTGCTGTAAACATGGCCTGTACCATCTTGCTTATTTTGCTTTCCAAACTGGAACAAGCTGCAGTGGGGTCTGCATTTCTTTTAATGATTGAATTGTGTCCCCGTGAAGATTTTGCAGCTGTGACAGAAATGGTGTCAAAGCAACAGATCTTTGTGGTGAGACCAGTCCTCAGTTTCTAAGTAAGCATTTTTACCTTTTTGTTGGCAGTAAATAAGCTGCAGGAATTTAGAAAAGATAAAAGGCAAAGTCTGGTCTCACTCCTGGTTCCTGAAGAGACTTCAGAAAAGGGCAGACAGGGAAATCATACAATCATTAAAGTTGGAAAAAACCTCTAAGATGCCTTCAATCTTCACCATTAAACCCCCAGGAAACCCCAATGTCCAGGATCTGGGATCAGGAAAAAAATCTCCCAAAAGACAGAGACAGGATGGATGCTCCTGTTTGTTCCGTCATCTTCCCAAAGACACGTGATACAATCAATCCTTCTGCTGACATAAAGTCTTCTCCCACAGCTTTGGGGAGGTGTGACCATATCCACAGACAGGCAGCAACAGGGGCAGGGAATCTCCATGGGAAAGCAGGAGGAAGTTTTCATTAGCCAGGCTTGAGAAACCTGAAACACTTTGACAAGGGAAGAGGACTTTTCAATTGTCGTTAGTGCTGTTTTCTGAGGAAATTTTCATTCATGTAATGAACCCTCATTTCAGAGTCAGGCACCTAAAGCTGCAGGGGCTGAGTCTGTTGTGATGCTTGCTGAGGAGGAATCTGGTGAGCACCTCAATGCACCTGAGCTGCTCTGGCTCTCAGCTGCACGAGCAGGCAGCAGTTTTAGAAACCACAAATGCAATGACATATTTGCAGATAAACTTTTCTCTGTGCCTCTGAGAAGTCTGTTGGATATTGATACTGAGCCAAGCAGGTGCTGGTTACTGGAATTAACTCACCCTGCCTTTAGTTCTGTGTGTTAGTGAGCAAGAGAATAAATAACTCCTGTGAATAACTCAGCCTAAACTAAAATCCTGGGAAATTGTTTTGGGTAGGGCCGAGGTTTTGTTTAAACAGATAAACAAAAAGCACAAAAAGGAAAGAACTACTCAGAGCCAACCCCAAAGGGATTGTGTCGTGCAAACCAGCATTTGCATTCATTCTCTGCAGGTTTTTATCTAATTTAGATAAATATCTAAATCAAATTTCATTTGCAAAACAAAAAGAGGCACTTAATCTCGAAAATATCAAATTGGGAAACTGGGAAACTTTTTCATTTGGGGCTTTTCTTCTACATGAGGCTATTTCCTGAAATCATGATGAATTTGCAAATAGTTTCAGCTGTCCCAAAATTACACTTTTCAGCAAACAGCTACTTGTCTGATGAAAATCACTCAGCTGTTACCAAGGTCTTGGCTAGCTCTGGCTGCTACATTTCCAGTGGGATTTTTCCACAACAGTTAAGCAGGAGCAGCCTGGGAGTTTAAATATGGATAATTCCCTCCATCCTGTTGCAACTTCTGCAGCTTCAGCTTTTCCCTGGCTCTGCTTGCTGCAGGCTGGGAATGCACACAGGGATGGCAGCAACTGCTGAAGGAGGAAACAAAGGCAAGATGCAGCATTTGGGATAAAGTCTAAAGGAGATATAAAGTGTAATTGGAAGTGGAGGGCTGGATGGAGAGTCCACGGTGGAGCTGGGGAGGGCTGGAGGGTCTCTGTGGGAAGAGCAGCATCCTGTCTGTGAGTTATCAAATATAAATGTTATGCAGCAAGGGGAGCTGGGGGGGAAAAAAGCCTTTAAAACCCAGTTTTACACACATTGTGTTTTGAGTAAATATTATTTTAGCTATCTAAAGTATTCAAACTAATCATGGCAGTTTCCTTTAGTGCCTGCCATTCCAGACACAAGGTTTATTTACTGTAATGTAATACATCTTGAGGGAATGTCGTATGCAGATATTAGCAATTAACTCATTAATCTAAAAATCACAATTCTTGCAATTAATAGAGCACTGCACAGTCACTCTAATTACAAACTCTGCACAAAAGGCCAGTCTCACAGGGAACATGTAGCCTCCTAATTAGCCAAGATTTCAAAGGCAGACAGAAAATTGAGATGTTGAGGGTCAGGGAGGGAAAGATGTGAATACAGTGCAGTGTGGGCATATCTGACAGAGGGGCTGCCAAGCAGTGCAGGAGGAGTTTGCCTTGGTGCAGTCTGGGGCAGCACTGCCCTGCCCAGGGCAGCGTGTGTGTCCACAGCACTGCTGCTTGTGCTGGGGGAGGCACCGGGGGCACCCACGGGGTCTCCAGCCAGGGAGGCTCTCACGAAGGAAAGCTCTGCTGGGAGATGCAGCCAACATCTGGTGATGGAGCTTTGTCTGCTGGGACACCCACAGCCACCTCTGGGGCTCAGGGACAGGAGCAGCCCCTCAGCAGCATTTGCCCCACCAGGTCCTGAATCATAGAATGGATTGGGTTGGAAAAGACCTCCAAAATCATCAAGTCCAACCCTTGGGGCAACTCCACGCCCTTTACCAGATCATGGCACTCAGTGCCACATCCAGTCTCACCTTAAAAACCTCCAGGGATGGGGAATCCACCCCCTCTCTGGGCAGCCCATTCCAATGCCTGAGCACTCTCTCTGCAAAGAAGTTGTTTCTGCTCTCCAACTTCACTTTCCCCTGGCAGAGCTTGAGCCCCCCGTGCCCCCTTGTCCTATTGCTGAGTGCCTGGGAGAAGAGACCAACCCCCACCTGGCCACAACTTCCCTTCAGGCAGTTCCAGACAGTGCTGAGGTCACCTCTCAGCCTCCTCTTCAGTCTTTCAGCAGCTCCATTGTTCCAGCTGTAAATGGGAGCAACAAGTTTCCCTCTGTGCCCCAGTGGTGGCAAACCCCTGTAGACAACACGTGGAGTTCCCCACCTGTCTCTGGACAGGCTCTGCTCTTCCCTGAGCCACAGAGCTGGTGTTCCTGCTGCTTGGGCGGTGCCAATCCCAGCAGGAGCTCTGGCTGCTGGGCACTGCAGGGCATGCCTGCCAGGGCTCCAGAAAACATCCCGAGGGATGCTGTGGGAAGCGTTTCCTCACCCAGGCCTCCACCCAGATGCTATTGTAGTCTTTATCTTCAAGCAAGAGACAGGGAGTCTGCCAGCACGGGGCTGGTGTTGGTAGAAACTGTTGTCATGAGCTGCCCAGAGGTGGAAAAGACTGTGAGACAACGCCTGTTTGACTTACAGAGTAGAAACACAATTGCAGCACTGATTGCTCTTCCCTTGGGTTGTGTCCCTGGGCCACAGCCTGCTGAGGAGTTTAGAAGCTCTTGGTTTTGGTCCTGAAGAGAGTACTTTTTTTTTTCATTGATTTTTTTATTGATCCCATTCCAGAGACCTGTGTGGGCAGTGATGTTTTTAGGCAGCACTGAATTTTTTAGGGGGCATGTCCTGTTACCCTTTCTTGCTGAAAGAATCCTTTCAGCACAGAACAAACCATCCCAGGGGGAGCAGCTCCTTGTCCAGGTGCTCTGGATGAAATCATGAAGGTGGAAACATCTGGAGGGGGCAGATTGTAGAAGTGAAGCCACTCAGGGTTTAGGTGGTGGTAAAGAGAGAGATGATCTTGGAAAAAGCCAGAGGAACAGCAATTGTAGTAGGAATAATGGCTCCAGCATTTGACAGAATGCTCCCATGTGGGGACAGGTCTCCTCAGTGTTGGACCTCTTTGTGCAGCCCTTCTTGCTTGTAGGCCAACCCTGCTGGTGCTTGGAAGGCAAATGTTGGCAGCACCTCCATGAGAACAGAGCTGCTCACAGCACTCTGACCCCACAACTTGGGCTCAGCACAGCTGAGGTGGGGGATTGAGAGTCACTCACTACAATAACATTCCTGAAAGTCCCAGAATCCAAAATATCTGAAATCTTATAGAGAATACACTTCAAAAGTGTTTGAGAGAGAACTGAGACAGGTGAAAATGCTACAAGAAATCATCCTGAGGAAAACACCATCTTCCTACCACTGACAGGACAGAACTCCACAGAGGGGTGGGATCTTGGAGCCTGAGGTTGATCCAACATCCTGTGGAGAGGAGAGGGCTTGGAGGTGAAGATGCTCCTGTGAGGAGCAAGGCAGGAGACACATGAGCCTTGTTTTGCAGCCTAGGCAGGGGAGGAGAGCCCTGTCATGGGGGCTGCTCAGCTGCCCTTCCAGCCCAGAGAGCACAGAATCCCAGACTATTCTGAGTTGGGAGGGACCCACAAGGATCATCGAGTCCAACTCTTAAGTCAGTGGCCCACAGAGGGGATTGAACCCATGACCTTGGTGTTATTACAACCAAGTTTTACCCAAGATGAGCTGTTATCTCCCATTCGGTAGGGTGGGGAATGACTTTTAACCTCACACTGTTGAGGCAACACTGCTCAAAGACTTGGCAAATGATATTAAGAATCAACGAGGAAAAGACTGAGAATAAAAGTTGATCATTTCCAGCTCGATTGGGATCCCTGAACCCTGCAGTGCCCAGTCTGTGCTCACACATTTTTCTGTCCCTTGGGCCATGTCCCTACTGGGCCATGCCAGTAGCTGCTGGTGCTGCTGTGGGCCCACAGTCAGCCCTGGAGCACAAGTGTCAGGTGGTTAAAACAGTGGTTAGTGTGACAATAAGTGTTCCATTCTCTGGAAAGGTGGAGAAAATGCTTTAGAAAAAAAAGGTTTTGCTAAAATTTTAGTCTCTGGATTATTGTTTGCTGGGAACAGGGTATGGGATTCTGATGTATTTTTTAATAGTGAAGCTTGCTGGATGTGGGAACAAACAAGAGTTATTAATATACCCTTGCAGGGCTGACCTGGCTGGGAGAGGAGCCCGGGGTGAAGCAGCACAGCTCTCTGGGGCTCTTGTCTTGTCTCTGCCCTTTCCCTCCCTGCCTTAACCCAGCTGTGCCCGACCTGCCCCTGCTGCAGCCACGACACTCCGACCTGACCTGTGGGCTGTGGGGAAACACTGAGTCATGAATGGCTGTCAAGCACTTCTGGCTCTTCCCAGGAAGGGCACAGTGGCTCCATAAAGCCCTGGGAAGCAGTTGCAATGATGTGATGGTTTGGTACAGATAAACTAAAAGTCAAGTTTTCTTTCTTAAAATGTTCTCTTTTTTTTTTTTTTTTACGTATGAATTTCACAGATGGAATTGCTGCTGTGGAGGGGTTTGTTGCAACCTAAGGACAGTTATTCAAGGGGCAGAAAATCAATGTAAATTTTAAACCTTCTCCACTGCTGTCACGTAATGAATTTCATGTTTTACCAAGATTATCTCCCAAAATGAATCATGAGAATAATATGCTTTCAATACTGTTCATTCAGCAATTAATCATTACAGGGAAGAAACTTCATTTCAAGTGCTAGTAAAGTATATGTAAATTATTAATTGGAGTGTTGAACTAACAACAGATCACTGGATGCCATCCAGGACAGAGGAGATGCCACATCTTGAAAGCAGGATTTTTGTCCATCCAGCCATTTCAAAACTCCTAGGAAAGCTGAAAGATTTGCTGAGGGAAGTCATGCTCAGGTTTAAGAATACATTTTTCCACTCATCGTAGAAAATAAATGAAGAAAAATAAAATGTTAAATATTTTTTAAAGTTCAGATGCAGTGGTCTGTCTTTGGAAGACAAAAAAGATGATAAAAAAAGAATTGGTAAGTCCAAGCTGGCAGTTATTAAAATAGCAAAAACATAGTGCTTAAGTACATAATGGTTTAACTTAGATTAAAAACCATAACTTATCTGAAAATACTCTTTTTAGTACATGGGAGGTTAAATATGGTTCATAGCAGCTCTCTCAATTAAATTGTTTCTCCCTTGCTTCAATAAAGTGTATTAAAAATCATTTCCTGGAAAGTACCACAAGATCATTATTTTGTTTGCAAACCAACTCTGTATTATTGCTTTAAGGAGAAAGCACGTGCAGCACCAGGACCAGGATCACACCCCGGGCCAGGCACAGCCCTGTCCTGTGTCACAGCCACGGAATCCTTCGGGTTGGAAAAGACCTGGAAGATCGTCCAGTACAACTGTCCCCCCAGCACTGCCAAGGCCACCTCTGACCGTGTCCCCAAGTGCCACATCCACGTGGCTTTGAAATCCCTGCAGGGGTGGAGTCCTCACCCCTGCCCTGGGCAGCTGTGTGAGTGTTTGACAACCCCTTTGGTGAAGAAACGTTCCCTCACCTTCAATCTAAACCTCCCCTGGCCTGGCCTGAGGCCGTGCCCTCTCCTCCTGTCCCTGTGCCCTGGAGCAGAACCCGACCCCTCCAGCTCTCCCCTCCTGGCAGGGATTGCAGAGAGCCAGAAGGTCCTCCCTGAGCAGGACCTGACATGTGGTTCCATTGGCACCAAAGGGGCTGATTTCCCCCCAAAATCACTGTGCCAGGGCAATGCCACAGCAGCACAAACCCTGGCAGCTGCATCCCCTTGGCCCCCACAGCCCACCTGGGGCTGCCCCTGTCCCACATCCCAGCACCTGGGGCTGCCCCTGTCCCACATCTCAGCTCCTGGGGCTGCCCCTGTCCCACATCCCAGCACCTGGGGCTGCCCCTGTCCCACATCCCATCACCTGGAGCTGCCCCTGTCCCACATCCCAGCACCTGGGGCTGCCCCTGTCCCACATCCCAGCACCTGGAGCTGCCCCTGTCCCACATCCCAGCACCTGGGGCTGCCCCTGTCCCACATCCCAGCACCGGAAGCTGCCCCTGTCCCACATCCCAGCACGGGAAGCTGCCCCTGTCCCACATCCCAGCACCTGGAAGCTGCTCCAGGCAGCTCAGGGCACACACCCCAGAGGGGACCTTGTTCCAGCTCTCTCTGCATTGTGCCAGTGGGTGTTTCTGCAGCACTGCTTTGCTTACACAGTAGATTTTATTTGTTCATGATCGATGGGAAAGTCTGAGGTTTACAGTCACCTCTTCCTTCTGGCTGTTTGCATTTCCTATGGGATGGTATTAAAGACATTTCCAAGGAGAAGAGTAACTGCAATACACAATCCCACAATGACTGGCAGACTCATATGCTGGCCACGAGAGCAGCTATAAATGTACCACTAGCCATAAGACTCATGTTTAAAAGTAGGAAAAATGCTTGGTTTTGTCTCCAGCAGGAAGGTGGGTTCCCCAGGCCACATGCTGCGACTCACTGGGTTGTCCTCCCCCTCTTTATTACCCCTCCTTCCCAGGATTTACCCAGATATTTCCACCACAGTAGGTAAGGGTGATGTTTCACTCCTCCTGGCAGGTCTGGGCTGCTCCACTCCTCCCCTGACACAGTTTTGAGGCCCTCCCTGGCGTGGTGCACCCCACAAGGATGCTGCCAGCCTTCTGTGGGGTGCAGACACACACAGGGGGGCCCTGAGCATCACCAACAACTCCCATTTCATTCCCCTGCACTGGGAGCTGGGTGGCTTCATCGTGGAGGTGATGAGGTTAAAAAAGATGGGCACAAATGGGAATATTCCTTCAGGCTTCGTTGTGGATGAAAAGGGCCCTCAAGGGATTAAAATATGAAGATGGAAACTGTCATCTATTTTTGGAAAATGTTTTCCTCTCAGGGACAAACTCCAAGGCTATTAATCAGCATAACAAGAAGAGGAAGAGACTCTCAAAGATCAATTGCTCCTCGCTGGAGAAGTAGTTCTAAATAATTGTATATGTGTTGGGGCTCTTTTTGGTGTAATTGAATGGTACCAAAAGAGTCAAGTATATTTAAGGGATAATCTCTCCTGTGCTGTAGTGAACAAAGCAATAAACGCCTGTTGAGATTGATTAATCACTGAGGAGGTGCCAAGGAGTTTAATCCATCCCAGAAGTCTTTTATGACAAGGCTCCTGCAAAGTGGTGAGGATTATTATTGTGTAAGAAAACTGATAGAAAACAAAAAATTCCTTGTCTTTGAAATATGCAAATATTATGTTTCAGCCTCCACCTGCCGGAAACTTCCACCCCAGAGGTTGGGATAAGGATCTGCTGGTAAAACTGCCTGTGGACAGGAAAAGCTCATGCAGGGTAATTCCTAGAAAGCTGTCTCCTCCCTCATTCCCCCTCACTGCTGGAGATAAAAAGGGGAAAAGCATGGATGAGGTTCTTTTGATGGAAGAAGCAGCTTCAGCACACAGACCTTTCAGTCAGTGTAAAGCAAAAACAGAAACAGTGATTCAGGCATGCCGAAGTCTGCACAGTGCTGCTCCGTGAAACAAAACACGCAGGTGACCAGAATAAAAACCAAGAAAAAGTCAGGAGAGGGAAGAAGTGTGGATGTGCAGAGCTCCCAGCTTTGTGCCTTCCTATGGAAAGAGAGGTGTGAGCACAGCCTGTCATCCTTGGGCTGGAGACATTGCTCTGCTGGGAAGCCCTGACACACCTCTGGCATCCTTGGATCTGCGGGGAATCGGTGGGATGAGGCTGCTGAAAGCTCCAGGCAGGTCTGCACCTGGCAGCAAAGCCGTGCACACCTTCTGGGAGAGAAAACCTGTCGGAATTTGACTGCAACCACACTGAGAGGATTAACGAAGGAGGCATCGTCACCAAGGAGATCTGCATCTTGTTCTTATGCAAACACGAGAGATCCAGAGAAAGCAGGGCTGGAGCTTCACTGCCTGGGCAGGAAACTTTGGAAATCTGTACCTCCAGACTCCATACAGGAGCATGTCATAGCTGCTTCCACTTATTTTCCTCTTTTTCCCTCTCAGCAATGCTGAGTACACAGAAGAAAAATATTTTAAATATCACAGCTGACAAATCAAATGCAAACACAAGAACATAATTTGCTTCATCTTCCTAACATGAAGACAGGATTCCCACCATGAAAGTGCACAGAACAATAAACACCTGATTTGCTTGCAAGGCCCTTCTGCAAGAAAGAGCACGTGGCCTTTCATCATCGTGGTCTCTGCTGCACAAATCCCTGGCTCTCTGGGCACGATGCAATTCCCAGGGCAAAGCCCATTTTTTGGTTTGTGATTTTTAAAAGCACACCCCACTGGTGTCAGGAGGGGCTCCACAGGCTCCATGATCTCCAGCATTCCCAGACCTGCCCACCTCTGCAGTGTGTGCCTCTGGAATCAGCTGCTGGCTCAGGGTGCTGGGTCAGGGTCAACAGATGGGCACAGAGAGAAAAGGTCAGAAGGAACCAACTCAGCCCATTCTGAGCTATAAATCCAAATGAAAGGCA
The DNA here is from genome assembly GCA_013396695.1 of Sakesphorus luctuosus. Classification (NCBI taxonomy): domain Eukaryota; kingdom Metazoa; phylum Chordata; class Aves; order Passeriformes; family Thamnophilidae; genus Sakesphorus; species Sakesphorus luctuosus. The sequence continues at coordinate 182,691 of VWZD01003741.1, forward strand.
AAACTTATGGCCCCAGTTCAGGAAAGCAGGAAAGCCCTTGAGGATGTGTGGGATGTCTTTCCTGATTTGGGGTTTGAGGTTGCTCAGAAGGGACAAGCAGCTGAGCATTCCACACTGTGTGTGAGCAAACTCCCTTTCCATGCACAGCAGCACACAGTATGCTAACTGCTTCCTTTTCACTCCCCATGCTATTTTATGTTTTATGGCCTGTTCTTAATTTGGGCTTCAAAACAAACAAACAAAAATGCTATTATTTTTTCAGCCTGGTCAGACTCTCCTGCAAGTCCTTGTTGTTGTGGTGTTTCCATGTGTTGGAGCCCCCAACTCAAGGGCCATTTGCCTTCAACCACCTCCTCACACTGATGGTTTTTAAACCATGGGAGTAGTCATAATAATTCTAGGTCTAATAAAATGATCATTTCTGATCCAAATTTAAGACAAAAGCAAGGCATTTAGTCATCTTACCCTTGCTTCCACACATCTCGGTATCCCAAGAACCCAGGCTGTGGCTTGTGGGGTTTTTCATTCCATTGTTGACTTGAATATAAAATTATTCATGTAATTAATTATCTACCCACTGCAGCCAAAGTGTTCATCTTCTGGATGGGGTATATCTGATCAATGGTGACTACACCTCAGTTAAGAATGTGTGATCTGCCACCAAATAATTCCCAAATACAAACTGCAAGTACAACAACTCCAGAGTCCATGGCTGCAGTGCACTGAATGCAAACTCCTCCACTGTACCTGCCCTGAGCCAAAGGAGCTTCCCCAGCACGGCTCTGGCTGCACCTCCATCACATACCACCCAGTGGCACAGCCAAGAACTGTCCCATTTGTCTGGGAATACTTTGTGGATGCGGTAATATATCCCTAACTATGTTTTGGGAAGGATTTCCTTTCACCTTCCCAGCTGAGCTCAGAATTCCACAAACTCTGATGTGCTTTATGCTAAACAGTAGCTCAAAGGCAGCCTTTATGAACTGCCATAAAATCTCAGATTGACAGCCAGCGCTTCTCCCCAGGGAAGGGTAAAGGTGCCCTGGTCAGGTACAGAGGTGAGGGTACAAACACAGCTGGGTGTGGCACCACTGTGTCCAAAACCACAAAGGGCTGTGTGCTAGGAAGGCATTTTCAGTGACATTGTGCAAAGTTAAATGAGAGACATAACTACCATGAAGGCACCTCAGGGCTTGACTTTTGGCCTTTCAATTCAGAGGGACTTTCACCATCAGCTTTAAAAAGTGCAGAATTAGACCCCAAGGGAGACTCAGAGCCTGCTGTGACCTTAGCAGGGGCTGCTCCAGGCTCCAGTCTGCGCAGACTCTGCTTGCTCAGGATGGGGTAGGAGTCTGTTCTGGTTACGGAACTGGATGGTCCCCAAGAGATCTGATCAGGTTTTATTCCTGCCATAGACTTCCCATGTGACCTTGGGAAAGTCACTGAACTGTGGGTGTCTCTTCCCAGCCATACACCACCACCACCAGCACCAAACTCATCCCAAACTGGGCTTCTGCCAAAGGAGGATGGAGGACTGGCTCGGAGTGCCCCCCATACTTGCACAAGCGTTGGCTCACACCTCCGTGATACAAAAGCACTGGAATTTTGGAGCAAAAAACATTTTTCACATGGGATAAAGTGACAGGATAGTGCTCTGAGCTGCACCTGCTCAGGAGTGAGCTGTCCCTAACTCTTATGAGAACATTCTGTCTTGAATAATCTAATATGAACAATAAATATTAGTAGGAGAAAAGTCTGAAAATTGCTCTTTATCATTACTTGTACGTAATAGATGAGTTTAAAATAAAAATCATATTCTCTTCACCTTCTCCTGAGCAGTAGCTGGTATTTGATATCAAGAGATTTTTCCTATTAAATTAATCAGAAGTTGTCAAGTTCTAGGTAACGTCAAGGCTCTTTTTTTTGGGCTAACTTCAGAATGAATACCAGTGAGTTTGAAAAGGGTATACATTTTTCATTATGTCAGATGAAAAGAACATCCTTCCTATTTGTATGATAGTGCAATAAAAGACATCACCAGTGACTTCAGCTCCTGGGTAATTTTTTACTTGTCTATCTGGTTCATTTTTCTTTGATCAAACAAAGACTAAAAATACTGTGGCATTTTACTACTTCAAAACTCAGACTTACATAGACTTTATCTTTCCAAGGGATTATTGGAAACCACTGAATATTTGAATTGCCTGAACTCTGTGGTTTTTGGATAGGGACCAAGTTCACCAGGCGTAGCAAAACTGCAGCATCACCTCTCAGTGCTGACTGCACTCCCACCGCGGTGCTGCCACCAGCACCAGTGGGGTTGAGTCAAGCAGGGGCAAGCTGGGGGGAGCTGTAGTGACCCACTTTTATTGCCCAGGTATCTGAAAATCATCTTGATTTCCCTTTTTCTCCCACCAGAGGAGAAAAATGACACTGTCACAAGTGGCTCCTTGGTTGTTTCACCATCCCCTCCAGTTGCCTGACCCTGATTAATTCTCCCCCATGCTGCCTGCTCGCCTTTGTCTTTTGCTTTCTACCTTCTTGCTGTGCTTATCTTTGAGCACTTCCCCTAATCCCACTCACTTCTCTATCATTTATTTTCCTTCTTTGTCCCCAGAATCAATGGCAAAGTTCTTAACTCTTGCTGCCTGAACTTCCTTTCCTTTATCTCGCTTCCTCTCCTCTCTGAAGTGTTGTGTTCCTACTTCTCCTGCCTCCACCACACATTCAATCAGCAGTACCTGCAATGACTCCTTGTCTTTCCTTTTGTTCCCTTCTCCATTGCTGGCTCCACACCTTTCCCTCACCCCCTGGGTCCAGCACCTTTCCCAGCTCACGGGGCTCTCCAGCTCATCCTTTCGGCTGCGGCTGCTGCTCAGTGACAGCCCACAGCCCAAAGTCCTTCCCTCCACATCTGCCCCTCCAGACCTCTCCAGCTGTGGAGCCTTCCACAGTTTTATCATCAGTCACCCCACCAGCATCACCGCCTGTCCCTCTGCCCCCAGAGTGTGCCCACATCTGCTCCTGCCCCTTCAAAACACTTTTGCCTCAATCTTCAGCTTCTCCATCCTCGCCTTACAACCATCTCGATTCCCATGAGGAAGCTTTCCCTTCTCCCAGAGCCTTCCCTGTGACCCATCCTCGTTCTTCTCACCATTAATAATCCCTGCTCTCTCCCTCCTCTAAACTGCTCTCTGTCTCTTGCCTTTTTTAGCCCGTAAGTGCCTTGGGACAGGGAACATGGTTCTTCCACATATATAAAGTGACTGGTAAATTTTATGACACTGTATAAATATTTCCTTTATTAATTACAGTCTCCAGCACGAGACCTTTCTTCAAGAAGGGTTTGTAGAAAGGAAATACATATTTTGGCAGGCTCTCATTGAGTATGTTGACCTCGGTGTATAATTCCCCTGCAGCACAGGAAGGCACACACCGCGGCGATCGCTATCGCTGCGACAGACACGCAGCCCTTCCTCCGCAGGCACGAGATAAAGACCTATCTGTTAACCTCCTGTTTGTCTCCACATCATCGCAGCCCGTTTGCCTGATAAGGTTTTAAGCGAGGGTGACATTTCCTACACCTCAGCTCCCACAATTAGATGTGTCAGAGAACATCATGTCGGCGCAGGTAAGGAGAAGGGAGGCATTAATCTTCCCCGGCGGCACCGGTGCCAACTGTTTGTCAGGGCTGGAGTTACATTTCACTTCATTCCCCCGCTTGACGTGAGGCTTTCACGGTGCTCAAACCTCCCCTGTCAGTGGTGCTGTTTGAGGAGCTCATCGCGGGGATGTTTCCTCACCTGGACAACTTAACTTGTGTGCCTCTCACTCATGCAGTGCTGCAGTGCTCCTGAGTTTGAGAAAAACTCTTTTGGGGTAAAAACATGTCTCTGGGCTCTCATTGAAACACAGTGAGTGTCCTGGAGAAGGTGCTGCCATCAGTGCCAACAGGCAGAGTCCCTTCAGCAGCCACTGCCTGCCATGGAGAGCTCTTGCGACACACCCGGCTGTGCTCCTGTGTTTTATCTCTCCCAGCTGGCTCTGCATTTGGGGTTGTACCTCCTTCCTGGCTCTGCATCTGGGGTTGTACCTCCTTCCTGGCTCTGCGTTTGGGGTTGTATCTTCTTTCTAGCCCTGCCTTTGGGGTTGTATCCCCCTTCTGGCAACGTGCCCTGTCTGAAAAGCTGTTGTTGCTTCAGTTGTGCCCCCCTGGCTGAGCAGGGTGGTGGAGCCCCAGCTGGGGGGGAGTTGGTGGCCGCAGCCTGGGATGAGTGAGGGGCACAGATGGCAAGTGTGGGTGCCATGGGGAGGATGAGCTGTGTGTGGTACAGAGAGCAGGGACTGGCTATGAGGGAAAATCCAGGTAGGAAATACATACCTTTGCCAAAAATACCATAAATAAACCCTGCCACAGGCAGCACAGCCTGGTCTCAGTATTGCCCAGGCTCTTCTTTCAAGCTCCCCCTGCTCTGTACAAGCTCATCCTCACAGATACACCAACAGCAATGTCCTTACAGTGACATATTTACAATCACTTTTTATTTTTTTAGGGCAGCAGACTAAATTTTGTCCATAAAAGACAGTTTTTATTATTATGACTTATGCTACATTAGAAACTGTACCCGTTTTGACTACACCAAGTAGCTAAATATATTTTAAATAATCAGCTGCCTTACCCAAATAGATGAATATGAAATGTGTGGAGACCTCACTAGTCCTTCATCAGCTCTCTTATAAATGAGTTTTAATGAAATATTGACTTAGTGCTGGCACTGTTTCAGGAGATTGCTTGCACCTTACCCTAACCAGTGTAATATCAAAAGCCTAATCAAAGCATAAATCATCACAAACAAACAAACAATCAAACAAACACGTTTGATTGCTCTGCAATACGAGAGTTTAACAAGGCTTTCCCAACTGGGATCCCGGAGGCAGGGTAAGCCCAAATTGACGGCCGCTCAGCTGGAAACTGTAATGATCCGGACGCAGCGTGAGAAAAGGAACGTGTGAACTGCGATTTTACAGAGCCGCTGATGCCTCAGTGAAAACTCTCGTGTTGGAGTGATTGTTCATTCTGAATAGCTATTGAGCCCATCAATACCTGTGCTCCAGTGGAGAAGAAACGCACGGACTAATTCGACCCCCGCGTTTTATTCACCTCTCACAAGTTTCCTCCAGAACACAGATGAATAATGAAATGGTGATACAAAGTGGGGCAAAAGTCAAAGGCAAAGTGGTCAAAGAGCTGTGGAGGGTCTCGTGGTGCCAACTGACTCTGTGGCAAACCAGCAGATTGAATTAGATGCTGCTGAGCTCAGAGGGAACCCCCGGCCTGCGCTCTGTGTACTCGCTGATGAGCTGCTCTTCAGCTCCCACCACTTAGGGAAGAGATCTGAGAGCCACTGCTGATCGTTTGAGGAAACATCAGTCAAAGCTCATAGGCAGCCAAAAAGGCAACTGGAATATATAGGCATGTGTGCCTGAGAGCTCATTTAATCCTTCCAGCTGCATAGTTGGTGCAATAAAAGGTGTTACATCTGCTTGTGAGCTCCGCTCCATCTGCATCCTCCGACCATCACAACTGCAGCAAACACCACTGAACCAGACAACATCATTAAGCCATGAGATAAATCCCTCTGTGCTCACCTCTGGAATATTGTGTCGTTCTCCCACATCCCCCTCAGCTTAGAAAAGGAGATGATTGAAGGGGAAATATGATAAAGGTCTGTAATAGCCTGAGTGGCGTGGAGGAGGTGTAATGGGAGCGATTATGTGGCACTCAATTTAAGAATAAGTGTTTGCCACGTGAAACTTCTGAGCAGTTAAAGCAAATAGCAGGAACCTCTTCTTTTTTTTTTTTCTTCCACATAAAACCGACTTAAATCGTGGAATTCATTTGCCTTGGTGTGTCAACTCTATAAAAAAATGAATGGATTTTAAAGGCATAAGACAGATTTACATAGGAAAGGTCCAAAGGATGGATTGTGCCTCTCTCTTCCTCTTCCTGCTCATCTGTTTATACTGCACTGAGCTGTGCTGACTTGTACCTCCTTCAGTGTCCACACCTGATGGTTATTCCCTGCCCCTTAATTACTGTGCAGCTTCTACTTTATGTGGCCTCCTGCTGATTGCTAAAAAATACGATAAAATATAGCACAATATGGCCTTAGGAAGCTTTGGCTTCTTACAGGGAGTGGGTATAAGGAGGGGGAAGTGTGGATGAGGACACATCTGGTGTCACAAAATCACAGTTTTCTTATAATTACACAGAATTGTGGAATCATTTAGGATGGATAAGACCTCCAAGATCATAAAGTCCAACCTGTGAGTGATCCCCACCTTGTCACCCAGCCCCGAGCACTGAGTGCCACATCCAGGCATTCCTGGAACACCTCCAGGCATGGGGACTCCACCACCTCTCTGTGGTTACAAAGACTAAGCTACAACCAGAACCATCAATACCAGGGCAACAATATTTACCTATTTCTATCTAATGGCTTTAAACTGAAATAAATGGCCTTTTCTATCTAATGGCTTCACATTGACAGAGGGCAGGATAGGATGGGATATTGGGAAGGAATTGGTGGCTGGGAGGGTGGGCAGGCCCTGGCACAGGTGCCCAGAGAAGCTGTGGCTGCCCCAGCCCTGGGAGTGTCCCAGGCCAGGTTGGACAGGGCTTGGAGCAGCCTGGGCTGGTGGGAGGTGTCCCTGCCCATGGCAGGGGTGGCACTGGGTGGGCTTTGAGGTGCCTTCTAACCCAAACCAGTCTGTGATTCTGTGATTAGATTTGTATTTATTAACCACCCTCCCCAGTAAAGCTTTGCCCCTTTGTTGGTCTCATTCATCTGTCGAATTCATCTTGAGTGCCTGGCAGCACTTGGTGCTGGAAGAGCAGGATCCAGAGCCCTGGCAGTGCCTCTCCTGCTCATAGGTCAGCAATGGCCTTACAGTAATTCTGTGCCTGTGCAGCTGCTGTGGTTTCAGACAAGGAGTGACCCCAGAAGATGGGGAGCACAGTCCCTGGGTACAGCCTCTCCACAGCTGCTGCCCTCACAGCACAATTATGGTCAAGGTTTTGCACAGGGTGGGACAAACAGCTTTAAGTCACCTGCATGAAACCACAAACAGGGAGTTTAAAATCAAGATTAGGATTGGGGTCTTCTTGGCTTTACTCCTGTCTTTACTTAGTCCACAGTTCATTAGTGCAGAGAGACAGAAATGCTGGCTTTGCCCTTGGATTTAGTCTGGTGTCTTTTCCAAGATTATTCCTCAGCCTTCAAAGTTATCTGGAATATTTTGCTATCCACAGGTCCTTGCTGACAATCAGCTCAGGGGGCACACACAGGCACCCTGACCATCCTCCTTCCCTCCCCAGAACAGATTTTCCTCATCTGGGGTTCCCCTGCACAACTCCTGTTCCTGCCAGTGGGAGTTGTGTGTGTATCTAAGAAGAGAATTTGGCTGCAGAACAGTATTTTAACGACTATATTTAACATATTGTATTATGACATTTACAATATTTCCCCCAAAGCTCTTCTCAGATTGAGGAGAAGCGACTCTCTGCGTTGTGCTGGCCCTTTTTTCTTGCTGATTGACAGTGAAATTAAATCAGTTCGTTGCTTGTGTGTCGTACACAACTAATTCTGCCAGGCATGGTTGAGCAATAGCTTATCCCATGGATTTCTCCAGAGCCTCCCACTGCAGGGGAGGGCTCCTCCTGAATGAGGATGGGGATCTGCCCCTGCATCTTTGTCACCAGAGAAAGTCTGGGGTCTGAGGGTTTGTTTTGTTCTGGGGAAGGTTGTCTGGGTTCCTCTGGGTGTGTTCATCCATTTGAATGCATTTCCGTAATGCTGGATTGGGATAACATTTACAGCAAAATCTGTTTCATTTGATGTTAATTATTTAATATAAATTCAGTTATTATGCCATACCCCAGTAGCACACAAACTGTTCAGCCATAAACAGATGAAAGGCTTCTTCAGGGGCAAACCCCAAATGTCTGGAGACATGAGTCACATAGAGGAGTCTGGGAGAGGAGGAGGAGGAATCCACATCCAAGAGTAACTGAGCACAGCCCTTTTAATCTACAAATAGGACTATAAATTCCAGGAGATAAATTAGTCTTCTGAAATGTTTGGTTCTGTGAGCCTCAGAAGAGTAAAGCCGTGTGCACAATTTTGTAGGGAAAAAATAGTTCATTGAGACAAAAAAAAACACATTTAACTTCAAACCAAAAGCATAGGAGTTCATTAATTTCCCTGGAGTCTTTTGGAACAGTTTGGACTGTTTCTTGTGTTATTCATATAGCCTTTTAGAGCAAACTATTACAAGAGGAAACTTCCCTATATCCAAAGCCCAAGTTATGTCTTAAGTGTACGACTGGAGACACATCAAAATTCAGCAGAGAGCTCTCCAGAGCCTTCAGACAGACACGTGAGTTCTGTGTCTGAAAGCTGCTTCTGCTGGAAATATGGATTCTGAATCTGAATTCCTCCTGGTCTAGTCAGGTTTGGGCTGGATTTGAGGGTGGCACTTTGAATTCACTTTACTTGGGACCTGGAGGGGGCAACTTCCCCCGTCCCTGCTGGAACAGCCTCCGGATCTGTGGAACATTCAGAGTCAGGGTGGTGTGCAATGATGGGATCCCCTGATGGGTAATACATTATGGTACTGGCTCTAGGATCCATGAGGGACTTTGGGATCTACTCCTGAGGACTCTGAGTAACTCCTGCTGACCCTGAGCATGGATGGAGGCTTAGGAACCTCTCCCAACACAACACTGTGTATCACTGTGTCAATACATGCTCCAAACCCATTTTCCAGAAGTAGCTGGTGATTTAGAGAGCTAACTGCTATTCTGGAAGGTAATTTAAGCTCTTCAGAGTGTAAACCCGATTGAAAGTCAGTGACATTGAAGGTGTAATTCATCTCATCTCCCTTAGCTGTCCAAAAGTTGGGTGAGGCTTCCTGGGATACCTGCACAGGCAGTGGAGAGCAACACTGCCGAGGCTGGGGACAGGGGCAGGTGACAGGGTCTGTAGGTGACATGGTCTGTCCTGAGTAGGCACTGAGCTTTCTCCACTGCCACAGGGAGAGCCCAGACATCCAGCTGGGACCAGGCAGGAACTTGGAGGCAATTAGAGGGATGTAAAGTAGGGGTGTAGTACTTTAAATTGTACTGTAGGGTACAGGTACTGAAGAAAAGGTGTTAGATGGTGTGTAACTCCCTGCTGATGGCACTCCAGAGTTTCCAGAGTCCAAGGAAAACTTTTTTATAGGTCTCCGCTATGCCTAAAACTCAGATTTCCGTGTTGTTTAGATGCCACTGCTATGATAATGGCATGGGGGTAAGAATACTCTGGCACAACCTCTGCAGAATCAGGAATCCAAGGAACTCTGGGAGTTTAGCACCCGAGTCACACAGGAAACGGCACAGGGTGGGATTTTTTAATAGTTTCCCCTCTGTGCCTCATTTTGCCACCTGCAGAATGGCTCGTCCTCCCAGGTTTAAGGCTAATACAGCATATTTTAGGGACAACAGAGACTTTGGGAGCACTGGGACATGACCCCTGTGGTGATGGAGACCAGAGAGGTGTTGGAGGTAGATCCAGCCTTTGCCCAAGTCCCTTTGGGAGCTGCCAACCCCAAAGCCCAGCAGACACCTCAGGCCCCAGGGAAGCTGCAGGAGCTCTTCTAACGTCTGTCCCTGCAGTTGTAACGTCTGTCACTGCAGTTCACGAGAGACAACTAATCAATAACTGTGGAACCAAATAGGCAAATAAAAATAAAATCCATTAAGATGGCAAAGGTATTTACTTGTTGTATTTACACCACGGAGAGCTGCACTGTCAGTCAGTGCTTCCCCTTCGCAAGATAGAAGCAATTTGTGCAGACTGATCCCAGTTTTCTCATTAATATGTAAATGAGGCATGCCAGTTGTTAGGTTAGAAGAAAGCTGTCATGTTTATTGTGACAGATTTAATGGATGTGTTTGGATTGTGCATTCAATGTGTTTTCAAGAGCATGTCTTATCTTTGTTTAGGCAGTAAATCAAACATGTAAACAACAATTCATTAGCATCTGTCAGAAGCTCAAAGCTACATTGTTATAGTTGAAAATCTCCCCAGAGGTGAAGAAAAGTATATCTGACTTATTCCAGATTAGTTTGAATATTTTCTTTCTGTTTGCCAACTTGTAAGTAATAATTGAGCCGCTGCAAAGGTGCACTCAGGCAGCACTAGGGGTCAGACAGAAACCAACCAAGCACCAGGAATGCCCAACCCACTGGCCAGAGAGGGGACTGCAGCCACCCACCTCTGCCGCCACTGGGGACCCGGCCCCTGCCATGCCCAGGGCTGGAGTGGTGGCTGTAGGACGCTCCTGAATGCCTTGGAAGGACAGAGCTCCACCTGGGCTGTGCAGCCACACCCCATGGCTCAGCACCAGCAGCAAAACCAAACATCACCAAGTGGGAAATTCTGGTGGTGGGTGGGTGGGCTATGTGAGAAAAATAACTTGGATTTACAGATGTGGCTACAAGTGGCCTCACAGAACGTCAAGACTGGATTTGCTGGAGTGGAGAAGGACTGGACCTCAAAACTCCCAGGTGGTTCATCCCCAGGAACACCTGTCTCCATCCTGCTGGAATGCCCACACCCTGCTCCTTGGAACAGCCTGAAGGTGAACACACTGCACAGGGTGGACAGAGATCTCCGTGTGCCTTGCAAACATCTTATCACAGAGCCAGCACAGAGGAGTTGTGGTCCATTTAACTGATGACTGTGAACAAGGACAGAGATAAATAATTTGCCCAAAGCCATGATGATGATGCAGCAGGTAAAGGGGAGCATAAAGTCACAGCAGGATTTGAGCCCTGATTCTCATGGGAATTACTGTTTTCTGCTTCTTCTATTTTATAGAATTATAGAATGGTCTGGGTTGGAGGTGACCTTAAAGATCATCTCTTCCAACCTGATTCTGCTTTTTGCAGAGGTCTGTGAGACAGGTGGGTGGGAAGAAACAAAACACAGGTTCACTAATGACCTTCCACAAACCCAGGTCTGCAGTGTTGGTGTTTCTGCATTAACTCACTTTTCCATCCCAAGCTTCTATGCATTTAATAGAAATAATAATAATTTGGGGAATGATACTTAAGAACTAGTAATTACAGTGCATCAAATATTTATGATTTGCAATCAGCCTGAAAATGTTCTTATCTACACAGCAAAGTGTGATCTCTTCCAGTGAAGACACAAATTATCTTTCTTAAAGATGCAGAGGGCTTCATGTGTCAGCAGGTTCCTTGAGATGGTCCAGCTGCACCCACAGCTTGGGGTTTGACTGCTGTGCTGCAGCTGAAACAACTGACCCTTAAACATGAGGGATGAGTCTGGCTTGGCCATGGTAGTTGAGCAGCTCCACCAAGTCCCAGAATAACAGAATCATCCAACAGAATGGTTGGGGTTGGATGGGACTTTTAGAGGTCATCTAGTCCAACATCCCTGCAATGAACAGGGACATCTTCCCAGAAATATGGAACTCCTCATGGACCAGGTGCTCTTGCCACTGTTCAGTGAGAGGAGCTGTGAAAATCTGGTTGTATTGCAGTTGTGGGAAGTTTTAGGCCCTGAACAAGGTCAGGGTTTGTGCCCAGGTGCTTGGGGCAGAAGTGAAGCAGTTTGGCTTGGAGCCAGGGACAGACCTGCACCAAGAGAGCTGGGTAAGGTGCCTGTGGCTGGAGGTTTTCCCTTCCCACGTGTGCAGAAGGACGAGGCCTCCTGCACGGTGAGGGCAACACAGAGGAAAGGTGTGGAGCAAAGTCCTGATGGCAAAGGCTGTCTCTGTTGGTGGGCACAGAGCCTGAGGTGGTCTCACCCCTGGGCACAGTCTGTGCTCCAGTGACAGATGCTCAGCAGGCACGCAGGTGATCCAGCATGTCTTCAAACCCATTGCTGTAAACCCCATGGGGCCATTAACCACAAACCTTCCTGACCTGCCCTCTCCCACCAGGGTGATGCTGCATCTGATCCCCAGAGCCCTTGGGCTGAGGGGCAGGAGGAACCTGTGAGCACTGCTGACCCCTTGGCCCCCGGGAGCCCATCGAAGCCCACTGAGCCTGACTCTCATTTATCCAACTTCCTTCCTCCAAAGGAACTTACAATTTAATCAGAACTTCTTAATAGTACATGAATTCTAAATTGCAGTCATTTGTTGCCAGTAGCCGCAGGCTTTTCTGTCTGTTAGAAATATCTATGTTATTTCTTTCTTTTAGAGTTTACGTAAATAAAATAAAATAAACTTTTACAAATAATGTTTGCCACTTAATGATCTCAGCCGAAGTATCGAGATGAGGAAATAGAAATCCTTCCTTACAATTCATCTTAAGGATGTAGTTTCAGTTTCTTATAAAGTAATAATGAATGTACCACAGATAATGTTCCAATAGTGCAAATGAGAGGAGCATATAATCAAAATGATAATAGCGGGTATTGTACGGCTGGTATAATAAAATCTATCCCACTATGAAAATCATATCTCAAGGCAACGTTCTGTCTGATTTCTGTAATAATTGTACAAGTGAGAACAGGGCACCAGGCAGCCAGAGAAACAAAGGTGCCACCGTGGTTCATTAACCAGGCGCTGCCCCCACAGCCCATCCTGCCCCGCCGAGGTCTCTGCTGGGCTTTGAGAGAGGAACCAGCCACTGTAAACGGAACAAAATTCCGTGCTGGAGCCAGGCCACTCCTCAGACACACTCAGGCTGCAGGTGAAGCCAGACACAGGGTGCAGGTGTGTGCTGAACAGCTCCCTGCCTGCACAGACAGACTCACTGGGTGAGGACACAGGCTGTGCTCTGGCAGACATGACGTGCCCCTGCAGGGTCACAGAATCTTGGAATGGTTTGGGTTGGGAGGGGCCTTACAGACCATCTCATCCCACCCCCCTGCCATGTCCCCTGCAGGGACATCTTCCAGTAGATGTCTTGTAACCCTCTGGGTGGGTCTTGTTCTTTCATCCCAACCAGACTTCTCCAAGTGAAATTCCTCATGGCTGTTTCCCAGGCTGGGGTTGCTCTTCTGGATGTTTCTCTCCACCCAGGTGAACCTCAGATTCCTCACTCATTTATTGAATTTCAGTGTTTGCTCAGGGATGGTGGCCCATGTTCCCCACTGTTTGGGGCCCATTAGAAACATTTGTGTACATCCGTAATGACTGAATTTTAAACCACAAGCGGCTGCCTTTGGGGCCAGCAGGCACAGCAGATACAATCTGTCATGTCAACTCTCATTCACTTCATGGTTATTTTTTTCTTGAAGGAAATTACTATGCCAAAACTACGCTCGGGGTACCAACAGCATCAAAGCCATCTCTGCAGCAGCAAAATCCGCTCCTCAGGAGGGGCAGCGCTCCGGGTGGAATGTCCGGAGCCAGACTTTTTTTTCCCCTACTCAGCTTTTTGTTATTTGTCATCATCTTTGGAGCCTTCTGCATCTTGCTTGGGTCCTGCCTGGCACTGTGGTGTTCCCGGGGTGCTGCTCCATCCCAGTGGGAATGGGGCACAGGGCAGACACGGGGCAGAGCGGGTCCCCAGCAGGGTGTGGGAGGCACCACATGGAGCACATCACGTGGCTGTCACATTTCAGCAGCCTGAAGTTGTTTGCAAGATTCAGATCTTAATCTGCAGAGTGGATCCAGTCTAGCCTTCCATATTCCTTCCATCTGTGGCTGCTGTGCCCCAGCAACAGCGTTTGTGTTTGGTTTAAGTGTCACGGATTAGTCAAGTGCCACGTACGTGTATTTACATGTGTGTGCCCTTAAGTGGGGAATCATTTTCATTCTGTTCTCTACATGCTTTTCTCCTCTGTTAACCACGTACTCCTGTTCTCATTACACTCCAGGGTTTGATTGCTGAGCTGTGTTAAAGTATCATTACAATCCTTCGCAGTGCTCAGATGGGAAGCATCATTAGCATCTGCTTATGGCACTCTGCACATGCATGTCCACCTTTCCCAAGCCCTTGGGGCTGGGCTGGAAGGAATTCCCATGGAAGGGGCAGCTGGGACAGCTCTGGACTGCAGCCCACATGTGTGGTTTCCCTGAGGCAGCTCCAGTGTGGCTCTGGACCCAGCACTGCCTGTGCCACATGTGGGGCAGGGCAGGACCATCCAAGCTGACATTCCGGCTGCCCTGGGGCTGTGGGAGTCAGAAGGCCCCTGGAGGCTTTATTTGTAACACATGAACTGGAAATAAAATGCCAAGTTCAAAAACTGAGGTGCCACTTCACTGCAAAGGAAGTGCCACTCGGTAGCAAGGGCAGCGAGAGGGTGTAATATCCTGACACAAAGGAGAATTGAGTGTGGCACTAAAAGGAGCTTGGAAATGCGATATCACAGCTCAAACTTCATGCAAACCCCATTGCATTAGTTGTACACGTGGAGAGGGGCACCCCGTGCACATACAGGGAGAGAGAACAGCACCTGGGCTCACCCATTTTCTCATACAAAGACAGAAAAGTGTGGGAAAATCCATTAGAGCTTTTTAAAAGCTCTCACACAGCAAAGTGGCTCGTGCAAACCCACTTCAACATCGCACTGATACACTGGGTCTGTTAGAAAGGCTGGGTTTGCAGTCCAGGAAACAACTGTGGGCTAAATTTGTTGGGTGTGAGAGTTTTGTCAGAATAGAAATAGCTTATAAAGGGGTTTGCTCAAGTGTCTCCTTCTATATGATGGGAAATCCTAATCCCACAATGCAGGATAAGGTTTGGCTGGTTTAAAGAAACAGAAACAGCCTGATTTGGAAGAGGAAGGGAAGACGTTTCCAAAGCCAAGAGAACATCTATAAACACCACAGAAGTCAGGTGTTACAAATACAAATCAGAAAGTTATACATGCCAAGTAAAGTGAAGTAAAAGTTAAAAAAGGTGCAAAAGGAAAATGATGACCAGGAAAGAAAGTTATAATTCCTTTAAAGCATATTAGCAGAAAACTAAAATAAATTCCCAACAATGGTATTTACCTTGCTAAAGGCAAACACTCACCTGTTGGAAGGCAAAGATTGCATCTCAATTTATGTTATTAACCATCAAATCACCAGTAACGATGCAGAAAGTGCAAAGCTTTGATTAGATGTTTCGTGTCTGTACTTGGAGAACCATCCAGGTGATGAACTCATAGGACAGCACCTGGATGAAATGTTTCTTTCCAACAGCACTCCAGGAGAATATTGAACACTATAAGCAGACAGTGGCAGGTTAAATCTGTGGGTTTGCAGTTTAGAACAGCCAGATAGAGTGTATTCTAGGACATGATTTGTTCCCCTGTCAGCTCTTGGCTCCTACTCCTGCAGAGCTTCTTGACACAGGCACTTTTCCCAAGCGCTGGAAAACAGCAGTGATGCATTTTCTGCCCCCCTGTTGCTGCATCATCCCTAGGTTTTCCCAGGGACACACTCACAGACCCCACAGTCCTTCACCTGAGTTCCCTGGAGCCTCTAAGGGCTGTTTTCCTACAGCTTTTAGTGATGTTCCCACATGTGGTGCTGCTCCTTCCCAGCACTCACACACTCACAACTTGTCTGCCTTCCTAACTCCAGACTTACTCAGAAACAAAAGCTGAATTAGAGTTGGTCAAAAGATGACAAGCAAATTCTGGCAGCAAAAGCCACAAAATCAGAAATATAAAGGGAGAATTAGGTTGTTAATCAGATTGAATCATTTCAAAAAGAGTGGAGAGAATTTTCCAATGAAAAAGATGACTCCAGCATATAAATTAATCTTTTGTATAGGAAGAAATGAAAGTCATTAAATGTCATTGTCTTATTTTAAAAGCAGCAATATCCTGTCTGATTGCAAGTACTTAAAGTGGGATGATTAAACAGAAACCTTATCTTCAGTGTGCTAAGGAGAAAATTGGAGAGAAGTTATCCAATTATGGATAGTAAAGAAGGGGGAAATCAGAGCAGAGGGGAACTTGGTTAGATGAGTTATGGAGAAACACTCGGCCATCAGTCCCACCCAACATCCCAGGCACAAACAAAGGGGATCTATGGCACAACACACCAAACTTCACAGCCCTCAGGAGCCTTTGAACTGCACACTTGCTTCTGATTTTCCATTTTTGTAAGCCCTCTTCAGACCTGTATAAAACAATAGCCTGAGGCACTTGTAAATACTAATACTCTGTTAAAACATCTGGTTACTGTAAAATGGGATTGTCTTTATTTCCAAACAGGAGTTTACAAGCAGATTATCAGCTGCTGGCTGGCTGTTACTTTGTGCTCTCCAGCAATCCTCTGTGCACAGGATCCTGCTCTGCCTGAGTGGCATTTTTCTAGATTGCCAGTGAAATTTTAAGTAGAAACAGTGGTTCACATGGCAGAAGGAATGTTGTGATTGGGGTCTCCTCTCCCTGCTGCAGATATCCACATATCCATAAGCTCTGGGTGCCTCATGCCTTTATTCCTGCACCCTCTCTGTGCGTTGGCACAGAGGACTGTCCCCATTCCCTGCACAGAGGGAATGTGAGCGGGGACAATATAAAACAACCTCTCACAATGTACCACAAACAGTCGAGGTTCAGATCTTTGGCCAAGAATGAAGCTTTGCATTCCTAATTCAAGAGAAAGGTTTCCTTTGCTCTGCCAAGGGAAAGAGCCCTTTGTCTGGACGGGACCTCCCAACTGCTGTCAGGAGAAGGGGGAAGGAAGGAAGAAGCTCTGGCAGGTTTGCAAGCAGAGAACGGAAAACTATCCCAAGTGGAAATTAATTTTCAGGTGCTCTTGATGTTTTTGGGGAACATGTTTAGGGTGAAAGGATGTTCTGCTGCCAGACAAGGGTCTGGTGTCAGAGCCTGAGCAGTGACTGGGTCTGGCTCGTTACAGAGACCAACACAGGACCTTTAACCTTCACACCTTTCTTAATTTAACCTTTCACAGGTGTAATTTCTACCTCTTACTTTTTTTTCTCCTTTCTCTGTTTGGGCAGCCAGGGGAGCCCCTGGGGAGGGAGCCCAGCCCCAGCACACCCCAATGCCACATCCCCTTCTCCCCGTTCTCCCACAGTTCCACAGCCTGTGCACAACCCTGGGCTGGGAGAAAGAGGAAGATTAATTTGTATATTTTTATGTCTGTGTGGTTGATCCCAGGCTCTGTGTCTGTTGCATTTGGCAAGTAAATAACTAGACCTGAAAGTGGAACAATGTACCTGTCAGGGGGGTTGGTGTCTGTGGGAAACTTGCTTTTCAGTTTATAAAAGGAAAATTACACATAATGAATTCAAAGATGCTTCAAAACAACTCCCTAAAAAAAGAAATCAGTCTTTAAAGTGCACTTAGTTACGTATAATTGATGTCATTAAAGGGATCTTTTGCAGAATTGTTATTTATGTAAAGGAATTACCAAGCTGTGGGACTCGGCATTTCTATCTTCCAGCGATCAGGTAAAAAGTACCTTCAGAATTTAAACCTGGAGTCAGAAGCAACCTGAGGCTTAGCTCTGGCAGCCTGACCGTCTGGAGATATGCTGGCAGAGCAGAGAGGATAACACTCCATAATCTGGTATGACTTAAATCTCCTCCATGCCAGGTAAGATAGCGAAGGGAGAAAATCAAATCAGGTTTCAGAGAGAGTTATCACACTTCTTTGTACAAATTTGTATCTAAATCTGCAAACTGAGGAGCATGTTTGAAACCCCTTAAGAAGGACATGTGGGAGGAAAGCTGCCCCTCCTGCTCTGTGCCCCACATCAGCCCCTCCTGCTCCGTGCCCGACACCATCCCCTTCTGCTCTGTGCCCGACACCATCCCCTCCTGCTCCGTGCCCCACATCAGCCCCTCCTGCTCCGTGCCGCACATCAGCCCCTTCTGCTCCGTGCCCCACATCAGCCCCTCCTGCTCCGTGCCCCACATCAGCCCAGCTGCTGGAAAACCACGATGCCACCTCACCCACGGAGCGCCTGCTGTGCTGGCTGCCCACAGCCTATGATTTCCATGCCATTCCCTTCACACCCATGTGCTCCTTTTGGTGGGATGTGCACTGCCAGTGACACAGCAACAGGGGCAGCTTCTCCCACCCTTCTCTCTCCACTCTCATCACAGGACCCCCTTTTGTCTCCGAGACCAAAAGACATCCCTGATGGATATGATACACTCACAGACCTTGGGACATCTGTTCTCTAGCCCTCCTTTCTGACTAGTAGAGTATGGATTTAAGCTGGAAATGTTTCCAGTTCCATGTGCTGGCTGTCAGGCTGCAGTGGTGCCAGGGTATCTGCCTTGATTTTTATGATGGAGCAGAACTATCTTACAGGATGGTGGATAAATTCCTTCCCCACCAGCTGAAGTGCAAGCTTTCATCTTCAGCCGTCCTTCTCCCCTTCCGGACCCTCAGCAGAGACAGTCACTGCTCAGCTCAAGAACAAACAGATGTTTCTCTTGCTGCACAGTATGTTGTTTAATCCCACGTCAGGGAACAGTCTGCTGCATTCCCATGCAACTGTCAGCTTGGGAAGGTATTTTGCCCTGGATATGTAAAGAAACGCAGCTGATAATAATCTTAGGTTTTACAGTGACTCTGACTTAATGGCCTTTGGGGTTGGGTTCTGAAATGTCCCACAAGAAAAGAAAAATATAGTGCCCAAATTTTATACAGCTGGGAAAGACTGGGATCTGCTACCAGGTTATGGTTTCAGATGTGTAAATCACCCCATACATTCCTTATGGTGACCTGTGCAGGGAACAACTCTGATTTGGACATTGAAAAATTCAGGATTAACTCCCATGTCCCTGCTTCACGTGGAACAACTGTGCATGGAACAACTCTGATTTGGACATTGAAGAATTCAGGATCAGCTCCCACGGCTCTGCCTCGTGTGAGGATGACTGGGCTGTTCCCTGTGCTGTCTCAGGAGAAGGGGCTGCCCAGAGCTGTCCTCAGGCACAGCCAGCCTCAGTGACCACTGTGGCCCTAATCACACCCCAGCACAGGGAAGGCTGTCACTGGTTCCACACTCAGACCCAGGGGAGACAGCGAAGGTCTGCCTGAACACGGGATCACCACAATAATTTGCTTTGCCATGAATTTTCCAGAGCAAATTAACATACATAACAAATGCAGAGCTAGATCCTGACAGGAAATGAAACACAGCTCTGTCCGATGTGAGGACAAGGGTGGTCTTTGCCCAGGGTTTGTAACCCAGGTGTGTCTCCTGACAGAATGAGAGGGTCCCTGTGGAGCTCCCAGGGAGTGGTTGGGGGCTGGGGAGGCACCTCGTGGCCTCAGCCTGACTGACCTCCCTGCACAGCGTCACTGCCTGAGCGAGGCTTTCTCCAGCCAACATTCCCCACCCGTGCTCCCTTCCAGTCTGCCCACCACGAGCCTTCCCCTTCCATCCAACTGCATCATTTAAAACATCAACTCTTGAGCCTTCCCCTTCCACCCAGCTGGGTCATTTACAACACCAGCTCTTCTCCCTGCCAGCGGTTTGGGATGGGAGTCAGGATTTAACACTGCAAAGCTGCATTTCTGTCCTTCCCATCCCTGGATGTTGCTTTGGAAACCCCCTTGCTCCCTGCCAACCCTCTGAATGGCAGCCCATAACCCAGAGCCTGCCTGCTCTCTCCTAGCAGCAGGGCCATTAGTAGCACACAGACCATTATCAGTAGCCCTCCACACTGGTCCCTCTAAAATCAATTTATCGCCTGGAGTATTTGGCTCATAAAAGGACAGTTTCCTTTTTTCCTTTTTACCTTCATAACCAAGGTTATCTGCTCAAGAATGTAGCGAGTAAATGAGGTGGTTTGGCTTATGGATACAAATAGATCTCGCTTTTTTGACTTGCAAAATGAATTCCTCTGTGACTTCGATAAAACTTAAGTATGCTAATGTTCAGTCAACCAGTTGTCTATTTATTTCTGTTTATGCCAGCATACCCATTAGCAACTTTTTCTTGTTTTCTTTTAGAATATTAAATGGTTCAAACATATTCTAAAAATTAGTTGATTAGCTTGTTAGGGCACATTTCCACTGCTAGTTCCTTCTGTAGCAAAAGAGAAAATGAAGGTAATTTTGTTTGCAAGGAACGTATGATTGGAAGCTGACTGTTGAAAGATGTGCCATGTCAATGTAATGAGGGAGTGTAATATCTTAGTTTGCATCAATATGGAAATAACTGTGCAGTTTGACAGACCTGATGCTAAAGGCAGCACCAGAGCACTCATTATGCATTCAGCCTCTGATTATGAAAAATAGTGTGTTTTCCTTTAAAGAGGAATACACATTATCAATCAAACCCATGCCAATTATTTCCAAAAGGCATCACGGCTAAACAGGCGTGGGGTCTCTTCAAATATAACTGCACCTGAGAAAACAGACAGATATCAAAGTACATGATAGTTTAATTTCCTGACAGTTGAATTAATTAGGCAATATAAATCCTGCTTTCTGATTGGCCCAAGCTTTGCTAGGCAGGCACCAGGAGTTGGGATGACTTTCCTCACGAAGTAACATCCCTAGTGAGGAGTTTGGTGTCACCTGGATCTGCTCAGGGAATCAAAATCCAAAATGGAAATGTGGGTGGGTGCTCACATCTCTGTGTGTGACCCACCTCTGCCTTCCTGCTGAGGATTGGGAGCTGCCAGGGAGGAGCTTTGCTTTCTCTAATAGCAGAGAGGGGCTCACAAGAAAGTCCTTCCCGCAGAGGGTGGTGGGCACTGCCCAGGCTCCCCAGGGCAGTGGGCACAGCCCCAAGGCTGCCAGAGCTCCAGGAGGGTTTGGATGATGCTCTGGGGCACAGGGTGGGATTGCTGGGGTATCTGTGCAGGGCAAGGAGTGGACTGGATGATCCTGGGATTCCATGATCCTCCCGATGGCCCAGCCCCTGCCCCTCAGCCCTGCCAGACTCAGCCTGGGCTCACATCATGTTCACTCTGATGCAGCTTTGGGCTGGCTGAGTGTGTGGGCAGCCCACAGCCACAGCTGGGAGAGGTCAATAAACCCCACCAAACACATAAGAAATGAAAAAAAAGTGGGCAGTGTAGCCATTAAAATGTTTCCTGTATTTTTGACTCGCCCTCTGTTTGCTGGGCTCGGTAGGAACTGAGGTCACTCTCTGGGGCAAGAACACACTTCACTTACTCTGGCACAATTTTTTTCTTATTAACCCTTTTTCTCCTGTGCTGTTTGAAGAAATGTTTGGTCTTTTGGTCTTTCATTTTGATATTTTTGCTTCCCATGCAGTTAAAGCTGTTGCTCCAGTCCCTTTGCCATCACCCAGCGTCTTGGCCCCCTACACACACAACACCCTGCAGCATTTACCAAGGGTTGGACTGGATGATCTCGGAGGTCTTTTCCAACCCAATAGATTCTATGATTCTGTGATTCCATGATTTGGGTTCTTTAGTTTGTCTCTGAGCCCAAAGCATTATTTTGCCCCCTGGCCTGCAGCGGTTCCTGGCCAGGCTGTGATCCCTCCTGTTTTATTTTCAACAACTGATTTCTTTAAAATGCTGAATTAAATTACATTCAACCACCTTGACAGAATGGTCATGGGGCTGTTACTAGATGTAAAAAGAAAGATAAGAGGATAATTGCAACCACCAAAAAATACATGTGAATACAGACAATTATCTGGAATAAACATTATGAGCAAGGACTGGGAGGGCTGCTAAGGTCTGCTCTTATTTAAATGGTTGCCTTTGTGCAGGGGGAGTCCAGAGGGCAGAGCTCAAGGATGTGCCAATAACACTTCCATGTTGATTCCTGCCTGGGAAAGGCACAGCCACACCGCAGAGGGTTCAGCATGGAGCAAGCAGCACCACACAAATCAGAAAGTTCCCCAGCTTTTCTCCCCATTCCATTTCCATTCCATCAATTTGTCCCTGAAGAGACGTCTAAATGAAAGCTGTGTTGTTGTAAATAGGGAAAGTCACTTGATCATGTAGGATTTCAGTCTGCTTTTGCATTCTGAGGTCTCTAATGTCAAGTTGTCTGTAATTTGTACTGAACCAGAAGCAAAATACTGCTGTGCTGTCACTGGAGTGTCAATGACTTCTCTGCAAAACTGAATCTCTGTGACATTTACACATCCTAAGGACCTGTCTAAGCTTTGCATTCCACTGAGATGATGCAGGAATAACAGTTTCTCCAGGCTTCAAATTGAAGCTCTTCTGGCATTTTGCTGCTATTGCAAGGGGAAAAAATGGTAACTTGTAAGTGACCTTCTGTTCTGCTTCTTGGGAGGCTTCAGAGGGATGTGTGGCACTTCAAGGACTGCAGACGTACTGGAGGTGCAGAACTTGCTGCATAAAGCCTGACTGGTCTGGGGGGATGTATTTTCACCAGTCATTTGAAGAGAACATGGGTGGAGAAATGCTAAAGAGGCAAAGCTCAGTGCTGGTTTTCTCAGCCACAGGAAACTAAGCAGATGTATTATTTCTTCACTAGCAAGGTACAAATAAACACAAACTTAAGAAATCAGGAATGTAAACGCCGACTCTCCATAGGAAATTTCACTAAGAAATCCCAGTAAAATTAATTCAGAACTGGGCTACACAGATTTGTTTGAAGAAAACAAAGAGCCTCCTGGTTTATATTTCTTATAGGAAAGAATAGACAAAATAAACAAAAAGGTTCAACAAATACCATTCTCTGATTTTGTTAATGTTGGAATTTTTTTTTTGTTGAGAGACTGAGCAACTCTTCTCATCCTCAGTTGTTGTCCATGGATACACCTGGTTTAAGTGTTCCCCCAGCACGGTCCATCTTGATCCCTTGCCATTCAACCAAGTTGCAGTCATTTAGAGCACTTACGTATTGCAATAGTTTCTATGACAACAGATGATGATGATGTTAAGAATAAAGAATTTTAAGTTGAGTCTATGAATAGGGAGATAAAGGCACTGAATTGCAGCGGGAAAGCTTTGCTTCCAAACATTTAGCTTAAATATCTCCACTCTTAATATTTACAAGCAAATAATGACAACTGTATGAAAAGCAAATACACTCAGACTTGAAGTTTTAGGGAAGCAATTTTTTTCCCTAAAAATCCTTACTCCATGGGTTTGATTAGTTTCTGTTCTCCATGTCTGAGCAGACCAGGTTCTTCTGGAACCAGATTCGCCCTGGCAGCCACTGGCCCTTTCCATTCCTTTGAGAGGAAGGTGTGAATGCTGAAATCCTACAGCAGCTCACCCTGCGTGGGACTGAGCAGCCGAGTATTGCTGCCAAACCCTCTCAAACACAAGAATACTACAGTGCTTAGTGATGATGGCTCCAAAATCTGGGGATTAGAACTCCTTCACTCGCAGAAAAGCTTCACCTGGGATGACAACACTTCTATTCCAGTTCTTCTCCAGTTCCCTGCCATGCAAACCCCACTTGCTCCATGTTTTAATACCTACACTCCTGCCATTAATCCAGCATGTCTCCTGCCTGTTTTATCTCACACAAAGCTGCACTGAAACTTGCCTGGACTTGGGACAGGCTCCTCAGCTTTGGGCAGTGCTGAACAGAAAGGAGCTTTGCCCACCAGCTGGGGGCCAGTGTCTGACCATACAACGCAAAGAACTTGCCAGGAAAAGTCCTCCCCGGTGGTCAGTAAATGTCAGGATTGCAATTGCATATCTGCTGCACGGGTTTAAGTTGCATAATTAATTCAGGATTATTTGGACATAGATAATAAACCCTGCTTACCTACAGTGGTCCAAAAAGGCCATTAGGAACCCACAGTTAAGAAAGCTTAAAGTTCCTGCCAATCCCCATGGCAGCTGCACAGGGAGCGAGGAGCAGATCGCGGTTTTGTGGCCAAATTTGCCGCAATCAGTAACCGGCACCACCTCCTGCCAGGCTGGAGGGCTCAGCTCCTGCAGCCCCATCCTGCTGGGAGCAGAGTGGTGCCCAGCTAATGCCCAGCCCTCCTGCCAGGCTGGAGGGCTCAGCCCCCTCGGCCCCATTCTGCTGGGAGCAGGGCTGTGCCCAGATAATGCCCTGCCCTGGGGCAGCGGAGCATCTTGGGCACGGGGGACAGGCAGGGGACAGTGGGATGGCACTGGGATGACGCTCTGTCCCCCGGGAGGGGGCTGTGCTCGGCTCCTTGCCCCCAGACATGTTCTCCCTGGGTGCAAAACCATGAGCCCCCGAGTTTCCAGCCACGGCCTGCCCCCACCTCTTTGATCAGTCGTGGACTGTGCATGGTGGAATAAATCCAAACCCTGATTTCCAGCAGCTGCCGAGCACTGTTGCTGTTCTGCCTCCTCCTCTGCTCACAACCAGGGCAAAATTTACTGACAGAAGAATTTCATTGGAAGTAAAACCAGACGAGTCCAGTTCTGTTACGGGCTAATCTGGGCAAAAGCATGTGCCAGCCCTTGTAACCTTCTCATGCCTTGCACTTTGTTTTCCACTAAATGTCAGCTCTGATAGACTGGCCTGCTCATCTGAAAGGGCAGGTTTTTGCTTCAATAAAAACAAACCTAGTTAAAAAGATAGACAGTACCTCAATAAAAAAATACCACGGACGCATGAAATGTTCGGGCTTAATTGGTATGGCTGTACTGCACCGTTTCCATGCTGGCATATGCTAGCAGAGAATATTTGTTGTCAGGGGATTTTCAAGGTTATAAAGCATCTTAAAGGTGTTGGGGAGTGTGTAAATTAAGCTGCTACAGGTAGGTAATGTTCCCATGATGTC
Source organism: Sakesphorus luctuosus (assembly GCA_013396695.1). Lineage (NCBI taxonomy): Eukaryota > Metazoa > Chordata > Aves > Passeriformes > Thamnophilidae > Sakesphorus > Sakesphorus luctuosus. The sequence continues at coordinate 207,381 of VWZD01003741.1, forward strand.
AGGACTAAATATGCTGGTGCCTCCAGGTAAGAATTTACCACGGTCTGGAGTACACGCTGGGGGCCTGATCCTCAGCGAACGTAAATCCTGTTGGCTCCACTGGCTTTACTGCATCGATTTGCACTCACTGCGTTTTGGATTCAGAGACCCAGCCTTGCAATCTAATGTCTAGAGCCCTCTAAAGCACAGGGAGGTGAGAAACTAAAAACCCCACCCTCAGGGCTGAGACTTTTGGCTGGATCTGGTGCTCCAGAGGGACACGGTGCCTCACCGTGTGCCAGCTCCTTTCCTTGGAGGTGGGGAGAGAGACTTTGGCAGGACATGCTGCCCCAGCACAGCCCCACCTGCGAGCCAGGCAGCCAAATTAACAGCGTGGCTGTTGCAATAAATTGTCATCACGGGGGAGGTGGACGTTTAGTGGCACATTATTTACTGGACTGGAGAATGAGGAAGCTGCAGGAAAGAGGAGCCTTATTCACTCATTTTGAAAAGGATGAATGAAATGGCAGGAGCCTTTGATTTTTTTCACTGGAGATGTAAAGGAAGCAAAATGCTTGCAGCTCCTGTCCTTCCTCCCTGGAAGGGTGACATTTGCCCGAGCTCTTTGTCTTGCTGGTGAAGTCTCAAGCATCTGCCTCCTTCCTCCCCGTCTCCTCCCTGTGCTGGATCCGATGAGCTGATCTGTCACTGCCCACTTGGATCAGCTCAGCTGTGTCTCCCCCTGCCCCAGGGCTGGAGCATGGGATCCCCACAGCTCCCCACCCACCCATGTGTGCAGGCCAGTGGATCCAAGCAGGGTCTCACTGGGAAGGACACGTGCAGGGGGAGCGCTCCTGACTCCAGCTCACTTACTCCCGCTGGGCTCTCTCCATAAGAACAGCTTCCGGAAAAGTATTGAGGGAAATCTTGTAAGCATTAGCAGCATGATGGAGCTCTGCAGCCCCCGTGTAAATGTTATTCTGGGTTAAAAGCTTTGCATGAGTATGTTATAAACATAAGTACGTCCGTGGGGATTGTTAACTCTCTCTTTGCCAAAGTAACATCCCTTATTCCTGAGCAGGGAAAGCTGTGACAGGAAGCACAGCCGTGCAGGTGTGTTGGCACTCACTGCACTTGGGGTGTGAATTCAGACCATGGGTGGTACAGCCTAGATGACTTGGTCATGTTCATGCTCCTTCCAGAGCTAAGCACAGGGTTAGCCCCAACAGCAGCCCTAGGGAATCCCTGGGGCAGCAGCACCTGGGGATAGAGGTCAGTGCCTGCCAGGATGCATCCAAACCACCCCAGATGGCCCCTCCAAACCCCACTGCCGCCCATCCATCATGCATCATGCCATGCCTCCCATCAATGGCCAGCCAGCATCCACTGCGGGGGGCAGAGGCTCCCCCGGAGCAGGAACTGAGCACCCTCCTTCATGGGCACTGACCCTGCGGCTCCGGACCAGGAACAGTGGCTGTGAGCAGCACCAGAAGTCACCAGAACAGGGTACAGTGGCATTGGAGAGCCAGGCCCATCTGGTACACAGGCTGAGAGAGCTGGGGGTGCTCACCTGGAGAAGGGAAGGCTCCAGGGACACCTGAGAGCCCCTTCCAGTGCCTAAAGGGGCTCCAGGAGAGCTGAAGAGGGACTGGGGACAAGGGATGGAGGGACAGGACACAGGGAATGGCTTCCCACTGCCAGAGAGCAGGGCTAGGTGGGATATTGGGATGGAATTGTTCCCTGGGAGGGTGGGCAGGCCCTGGCACAGGTGCCCAGAGAAGCTGTGGCTGCCCCAGCCCTGGGAGTGTCCAAGGTCAGGTTGGACAGGGCTTGGAGCAACCTGGGCTGGTGGGAGGTGTCCCTGGCACGGCAGGGGAATGGAACAAGATGGACTCTAAGGTCCTTTCCAACCCAGACCATTCTATGGATCTCTGATACACACCTGTAAATACCAGCACAAGGAGGAAATTCCTTGGGAAATACAAATACCAAAAAGCAGATCATCCAAACCCCTCCAGCTCGTACCTGGCTGATATTCATGCCCATTAGGAGGTCTTTTCCTATGGGAAATTTGGCTCTGAAAGCAGAGCAAACCTTAAAGGCACGTCCATGGCAGGAGCAGTGCAAGCAGCATTGCCATGCCCAGGCTGTGGGCATTGGACTGACCTGGGGCAGGAGGGGATGCAACCCCTTGGCTTTCCTTAGGATGGGAGCCGCTCGCTTGCTCCTCTCAGGAGATTTGGAAGGTATTGGAAGCATGGACATGAGTCCTGCTCTGGTGTGGCAGCACTGGGGAGCCTGGGGTGGGGGAGGAAGGTCACCAGCTCGTGCCAGGAGAGCAACCACCAGGCACAGCGGTGGGCACAGCAGGGACAGTAAGGACAGCAGGGACTGTAGGGAGAGCAGGGAGAGCAGGACAGCGGGACAGCAGGGACAGCAGGGACAGCAGCCTCTAGGGGGACATGCCACAGCTCACGTGATGCCTCCACATCTTCTCCCCGCTCGGGGGAACAAATTACCCTTACACTTCTAACATTACCAGCCATTTCCATAAGCAATTAACCTCTGCTTATACCATCAAGCATCTGAAAAAGGTGTTGTGACACAGTTATTAAGGGATGGAAGGGCTTGTTGGCTGGCATACATAATAAAGGGACTTAGATTTCTGGGCAGGGGTAGAATAAGTGAAAACCTTACAAACCAGAAATATTTCACACTGGTTTGGAGAGGATTTGTTCTAGGTTTGTAATTTAAATTTGGGGGTTTATTCACTGGCTTTTAAAGAACCACTTAATTTTCCAGCAAAGCAAATGACTACAGAAATTTTTTCCTCATTTGCCACATTCTTCTAAAGAAATTCTGCTTTTCTTTCTTTCTTTCTTTCTTTCTTTCTTTCTTTCTTTCTTTCTTTCTTTCTTTCTTTCTTTCTTTCTTTCTTTCTTTCTTTCTTTCTTTCTTTCTTTCTTTCTTTCTTTCTCTCGCTGAAACTGGTAAGTCCTGGTTCAGGACCACACAGCCTTAATCATCAGCCTGGATTTGCTGTTGGGGGCCTCCCCTCTCCTGTCCCTCCCAGGGGCTGCTGTGGATGGTGAACTTCCTTCCTGCACTGGGTCCCTGGAGCAGGGGCAGGCAGCGGGAGGGTGCTGGGTCCCTCCCCACCACAGATGTGTGCACCTCACTAAGATTATCAGCCTTGCTAAAACCTTCCTTGGCCATTCCGCCCCCACAAGGCCTCACAGTGGTGGCATAATGCAGGGGAGGTTTAAAAGAAGACTTTAGGTTAATGACCCTCTTAGTAATATGAGCAGGATGAGACTACTCAGCTGGAAAACAGAAAAAGACCAAGGCAATTTCTTTGTACAGGACTGTGCAGCTTTCCTTTATATGCTGCTTTTTGTTCTCAGCCAAGAGGCCTGGGGAGAGCCAGTGAAATCCCCGAAATGGAACAACTTGCCACATGCAAAGAGTGCCCATAGATGTGTGTTTTTGTAATGTGTATATTTATAATGCTTACACATGGTAGAGATTCCACATGCAGTTGGGATCACAGAACCACAGACTGGTTTGGGTTGGAAGGGACCATAAAACTCATCCCCATGGGCAGGGGCACCTCCCACTGTGCCAGATTGCTCCAAGCCCTGTCCAGCCTGGCCTTGGACAATCCCAGGGATGGGCCACGATTTCTGTGCCTGCTCTAGAAATGTCAGGGGAATTCTTTTTGTACAATTCTCTCTCTCAAATCTTCTTTGCCTTCTCCATACATCCATATTTCCAAGCACAAAGCCCTGTCACTCAGAAGCACCAGGGCTGCCTCCCCCAGTCTGCCAAGGGGTGTGGGATTGTGCTGCTCTTGCAGCACCTCTGGGACAGGCTCTCTGTGAATCAAAATATCTCACCAATATCTGGTTTTATGGCCAAAGAACATTAGAAATACTCAGCTGGAGTGAATGGTGGAAGAGGGACCATTTTCCAAATAGCTCTATAGGGGTTTTTTTCCTTCTTAACTTCCCCTTTTATATCCCAATGACAGAATCTGTGTGGTTTTATGTCCCATTTTTGCAGTGAAGGAGACTTGTCAAGGAAGGGTTAGGCCAACAAGAGCCATACCTTTTTTATTTAGGAAATAACACTGACATTTTTATTTAAAGATCAAAGCAAGGAAAACACCAGGACTCCAAGCCTCTTCTCTTTTTTTTTATCCATAAAAGAATGCCATGGAGTTTACTTGTGGTGCTACTAATGAGGTAACTTCAGCCCCAATTTCACATTATTAGCACTCTGTCTGGGAGAAGCTGATGGTCTTTGGCCACTGTAAAACATGATTCCCCAGCCAGGTGTTGGGCTCTGGGCCAAAATGCTGTGTTTTTCCCAACCCTGCACTACAAAGGGCCTCAATGATGATAGGAAAGGCATACTTCCTTTAGGGATCAGAGATAATTAACTCTTTATAGTTGCTCTTTTATTATTACTGAACCCATGCCAAACTTTTGCATTGCTTTACCTAATAAAAGTACCTCCTGCACTGCTTGTAGTATCCAAATTACTTTTTTCATTTGTTAACAGTCAGGCCTTTAACTGCTTTTTGAACTTCTTTGTTGTAAAAAACTCTCCAAATGAGTCATTCCTGAGAGTTTACACTGCAGTTCCCAAACTTTGTAACATAATTGTTTTTACCAAAGGGGAGGAATTTAGAAAATATACAAAAAAGTCAAAATAACAACAGCATATGTTTCATCCAGCCACCTAAGAAGGATATTTAAGGTACTGTGTGCTATTATGCTGCCACATGTTGGATTAAGAGATTTATAGATTCATTACTACTACTACTGCTACTACTACTACTAATAATAATAATATCATCACAGCTCACTCACAAATCTCCAGGAGCAGTAAGAGACAGGGCAGCATCACCCTCATCCCAGCTTTGCAGGTGGGGGAATGAGAGAGAGAAAAGGACTGTCCTGCTGCTAAAAGAGCAGCACTGGCAGGGACTGCCCAGGGAGGGTTGGAGTGCCCAGCCCTGGAGGTGCCCAAGACAGGACTGGCCGTGGCACTCAGTGCTCTGGGCTGGGGGACAAGGTGGGCATCGGGCACAGGGTGGGCTCCATGGGCTGGGAGGGCTTTGCCAAGGTGGGCATCGGGCACAGGGTGGGCTCCAGGGGCTGGCAGGGCTGTACCAAGGTGGGCATCGGGCACAGGGTGGGCTCCATGGGCTGAGAGGGCTTTGCCAAGGTGGGCATCAGGCACAGGGTGGACTTGATGACCCTGGAGGTCTTTTCCCACCTGGAATGATCTCATGGTTCTGTGAGTTTACCCATGCCCAGAAAAGGGACTGTGCCTCAGACCCTGACCAAGATCTGCCTGCTCCACTTGTGCTGAAGACACTGAAGTGGCTGCCACCTCCTTCCTCACCCCATGACAGGGACATTGGGAGTTGGGATACCTAAGGAACAACATGCATAAGGTGCCAGTTAGTCTGTGAGAGTTCCTGGGGTCCCTCGTGCTGGGGTGCACTGGAATAACCATCACCTGCACAACCCCACAACAGCTGGACTGGAGAGCTGCACAACTGCAAAGGCAGCACAATTCCCTCAGCCCTTCACTGCCTGTGCTGGAGCATCTGCCACCAGGAGAGCATTCCTGCTGTTGGAAAGGCCTGCTCTCCACAGGAAAAGAAAGGAATGTGTTCTGAGGAACACTGCAGGTTGGATCAATACTCATTCTGCTCCTTGGGTTGGGATTTCCAGGGGGTTATTTATCTACAGCCCCCGAGTTTTCAACAGAAGAGCAGATTGCTCAGTTCATACCCCACAGCCAGGTGGAATAAAGATTTGCAGATTTGCCACTCAATCTGACTACACAAGGAAATGAGGAGAGAGAGAAAAAGATCAGGAATATTTGCCACATTTGGGATTTGCTTTCCTTTTGAAGCTGCATCTGAACATAGACTAAAAACATAATCTTCCCAGATCCAGGCTCCAGGATTTTAATCTGGATTTCTGGCTGATAGCAATTAAAAGCTGCCAGCACAGAAGTGTTTTATTTAAAGGAATGATTGGCCTAATGATATTCTGCTGAAGCATGGCCTCCAGACTGGAGCTGGGCACACGTATGAAGTGTGGGGAATAGCTTCGTTACACGAGATCACAAGGGGAGTTAATAGAACCGGGATCCACACTGAATGTCTTTTTCATTATCGGCTCTTTGTTCTACCCATTAGTATACACTGACTCCCTTTGGTAAGATCCTTTGTATTTCCAACTTATCAGGGTCTCATAAATGAAAGTCATGTGCTTTTATCTGCTCATTCCCTTTAATAAGTGTCACAAACAGTCTGTGTGATTGATTAACTGGTAACAAGAAAGAGACAAAGTAGGAATATGCATATTAGCATATTTTTCTTTGCTCAACCAAATGCGTTTTATACGTACGTGGCACTTATAATATATCAAGCTGCCAAAAGTTTTAAACAAAGGAGGAACTGAATTACAGCACAAAACACAGTGACAAGGCCAAATTTATCCTTGGTGCAACTCACTGATGTCAGCAGAGTTAAAGCAGAGATGGAATAGGCTCCCCACGTGCACAAGAGACAGCCCAGCAAGCACAGACGGATGGGCAGAGATTTTGCAGCCAGAAGGGGCTGGTAGGATTGTATAGTCTGACTTCTGCATGAACAGGGCAAGGAGATCTCACCCATCTCCTCATTCCACACAGATGATCGACTGAGAGGTTTTGTTCCTTTCTTGTGGCAGGGGAGTTGCTTTGGCGCTGCAGTGGGAAGATGGTCTGTGCCCTTCGAGGTGCTGAGCACCCTCCCCTCGCCCTGCTGGCACTGGGAGGCTTTGCTGGGGCAGTGGAGGCTCTCCCAGTTCCCAGGGAACAGGCACTGTGAGGTTTAATTTACCCAAAGGTGTACCCAAACTTGCTGATGGGAAGCTGGGGATAAGCTGCAGTTCAGATCTCCCACTTCTCTTGGCATCATCTGAGAACTAACCACGAGTGCTGACACTCAGGTCTGTGTTAGATTTGCTGCACCAGTGCTCCATGTGCCTGCTCTGGGTAGGAAATAAAGAAGTGAAATGCACTTTTGTATTTGTTGTATGCAAGAAAGAATAAACTCTGAGTGCCTTTACTGAAATGCCTTCTCTGCACATCCTTGTACGTGCCAGTCTCAAACTGAACCTCAACATTTCTCTAGCATTTTACCACCTGTACACCTCCCTCAGTGTGTTAGGTGTCTAACCCTCACCATGAAGAGAGCTCCCTGCTCTCCAGACAACCTCTCCAGCACAGCAGTGATGTGATTTCCTCACTGTCATGACCAGTTAGTGCATTCCCACAGATCCTTTCATGCAAGGACCTCACATTTCATATTTATTGTTAAATTAAGTTGTGCTACAGTCCTGTGAGGTATTATGTTCCCTGTATTATGATGGGATGGGAAGCTGAGTCATGGAGCAGACTTGGTGACACGTTTACTCTTAACAAAGCTAGACCAAGAGCCAGAACCTCATCTTGCACCTCTGAAGGCTTTGTTTGAACCAGAGGATGCATCTCCTTCCCATACAGTACTACCCTGGACAGCTTCCCACTCTGCTGTTTAAATGCAGCTGAAGAACGAGTCAGACTTTTCCCTTATGCTGTAGTTTATCTTTGCAAAGTACTGCACAAGCACAGATCCATTAGGATTCATACCCTCTATACATTCCCTGACATATCCTTGTATCCTGCACTGTGCTCCTGAACCCCTGGCCGTGCTAAGCCTGAGAAGATCTCCAGAATGATTCTGTTGTGCTCTCCCAGCTCTGGCACCTTCTCCCACAGCCACTCGTTCGCAGGGACAGGCACATTTGCAAGATTATCTTTTGGCTTGTGGCAGCAGAAATTAGAACCAGATTATCTGAAACGAGGAGCTCTGACCACTTCAGCTCCAGGCCAGGTGGACATGGATGACCTAGAAGGATATATTTAGCACTGAACACTGCAGACCTCAGAGCATGTGTGTATCCAGTTACTAACTGTTAATCATGTCTCCTTCCCCTAAATTGGCCAACCGAAAGGACACCTGGCAATTCTGGAACATTCCTGGTAGATTACTAATATCAATATTAAGTGGAAGAGCTTGAGGAATGTCATATTAGTTTCTGATGGCTCCCTTCCGCCATACTTCTGGCCAGCAGGCTTTGGCAGATGTGGCTCCATTCTGTCCAAAAGCAATTCAGGGTTTAAGAATGTGCTCACTTTCCTGGGACCATCTGTTTGCTTTTCTGCTGAAGGAACTCCAGCCTCTTTGGCAACCTCAATGTATTGTACTCAATAAATCCTGACATGTAGCAAATTTTTTTTGGCAGATCTTGAATCTGAATGTCATCCAAATTGTTCATTATTGATATTAAAACCGATTTGTGCATCACCAACCATTAAAGGAATGCACTAAATATCTTCATGAATGAGAAACAGAGGATCCATCAGAATACATTTATCAGCAGTAATGTTAAAATGGAAGGAAGCCCACATCTAAGAGCAGCTGCAGGACCCAAAATGTGCAAAGAGCCTGCACACAAGACGAAAAGCCAAAGGAAAGGTGTCTGTCCAGGGGCCGCCTCTTATGGTCTGACACACTGTCTGGAGTGGGGAGGTAAAACTTTGCATCTCTTCCCAACTCAGCCACGAATCCAGTCTGACCACAGCAAGGTCTGTTCATCTCACTTGGGTCTGACATCCTCTCCAAGCAGTTGTAGGATCTGTAGGATCTTCCAGGCATGTAAAATGGCAAATGGGAATTTTCAGTCCTCTAACTACTGTCCCCTGATGCCCAGGATGGGTGTCTGCAGCGTGACAAAGGACAACGAAGCTTTCAAATATGGGTGAATATCTACAAAAAGTAACTTTCTGCATGTGTAGAGTGTATCCATTATCTGTAATAAAAAACAAAGAATTTTCTAGATAAGGAAATTGGTGTAAAATCAGGTTTACCAGATTTACTTTTAAGGACTGATTTCCACTGGAGTTTTGCATAAGTACTGTGGGATTTTTGGGCTCTGCTATTTCAGTTGTCAGCATTCAGACTCCATATTTCATGTTTTTTCACAAAAACTTGCATAAGCCTTTGGAAACTTCTTAACACTTGATCTTCGACAAAGAAATGGACCTCATTTCTTATTAAAAATAAAATCTATACCTAGCCAATGTAACCATCTATTCCGACAGACCACACTGAGCACAAGGATTCTGTTGACATTTCTTCACATTTTCTTACTTCTTTCTGCTATAATAACATAATTCTGACCTGAAGCTTTTGCCCTTTATAGTATGTTGGACATGGATGACAAAAAGTAGAGACCAGACAACTGTTGCAATGGCACTTACATTGTCCAGTCCACAGAAGTAGCTGGATCCAAAAACAAGGATTGGCTTTAGAAGGAGCACCATCATTTTGCTTCCTTTACCTTTTTTCCTTTGCAACAGCTGGGTTGGGAAGTTCTTGTTTCCAAAGAAGTTTTCTCCATGAATTTAGTGAGGATCAGTCTGTTCTCCCAGGTAACAAGTGACAGGATGAGAGAAACAGCCTCAATTAGTGCCAGGAGAGGTTTAGATTGGATATTAGCAAAAATTTCTTCATGGAAAGGCAATTTCTTCATGCCCAAGGCAGGGATGGAGTTCCCACTCCTGGAGGGATTTAAAAGCTGTGTGGATGTAGCATCTGGGGACACAGGTTAGTGTGGCCTTGGCAGTGCTGGGGGAACAGCAGGACTCAATGATCTTTGAGGGCTTTTCCAGCCTAAGGGATTCCCTGATTCCTTCTGGCTCTGCAGTGAACAAGCAGCTGCGACAGACACTCCACTTTGGAACTTTTCCTGCATGTTCTCCAGACCCTCTCACAGCTCCTTCCCAGGTAATTCCATGCTGGTGAAGGCTTGCAGACTGACAGCACAGGAGAGTGAGGCCTGTTGTCCCAGGCAGGTAATTATCCAATGGGATAAATGCTTCCCTGTCCCGGTGACTCCAGCCCCACCACAGCCAGCCGAGGGCTGGGATGGGAGCACTGATGCTGCAGCAGCTCCAAGATGGGTCTCCTGGTCCAGCTCAGAGCCATGCACAGCCCAGCACGGATTTTAGGATGTCACTGTCTCTCCACGAGCAAAGGAGGGAGGCTGCCAACACTTACAGATCTCTATTAACTCACTGGCTCTGGTACAAGGGCACGCTGCAGCTTCTGAGGAGCCTCCCAGCCTCGAGTCAGTGCACAAGGGCTTTAGGAAACGTGTTAACAGCATCACCCTCTGTGACAAGGGAGCTGTACTTTCAATCAGCTCTGCTCCTCCAGGACACGGCTCTCTCCCATTCCCACTCTTCCCTGCACAGGCTGTGCAGCAGAGGAGGGGAAAGCACTTTGCTGGCTTTGAAGTTTTTTATTTCCTTATCAAGGCTGATGTTTTTTATCATTGCTGTTCTTCTGGTTTGTCTCACTTTCATCAAATTGCTGGGCCTGTTAAATGAACTCCATATATTTCAGCTGGGATTAAAAAACCCCTTCTGATATCCTGCCTTTTGCTGTTCCAACCTCTTCTCTCCACTTGGCAACATCACCCTGTAGAAGCTGACACTTAGTCAACAGTTCCCGCTGTTCCTCTGCATATGAGAGCAAAATCTTCCTGTAGCTTGTGTACCTCTTGCAATATGAATCTGTGCAAATCAGTGCAGTGGGAATGCAGCTGACAATTGGAATTTCATAACTGAGGAGGTGAATGCCTGTCCTTAAGGTGAGGGTCTGCTGCTGGTCATTAATTACTGCCTGCAGTCTCCTGGCTTCACTGGGGAAGGAATCGTCCAGGGTGGGACACAGGGAACTGGATACTCCTTTATTGATGGGAATCTTCTGCTACATGAATTGGCAACTTTGCCATCCATCCTATTCCATCACTGTCTCCATTAAATGCTCATTATAACCCAGGGTCAGGGAACTGGCTGAGAGGACAGCTTGTGGATGTCAGGAAATCTGTATTTTATTTCCCATACGATGTTGCACAATGATTTTCCGCAGCTTTGGATTTCCATATGTAAATCTGGGATACTAATTCCTAACCTGTTCTGGAAAGCTTAATGGATGAGAATTTATGCCTAATTAAGTAGAGGGGATTGGTATGGAAGGAGGTAGGAGGCTGGCTCTGATTCGTGACCTGTTTTACATGATCTTTTCCCCAACTATTTCTGCTAAAACTCCAAAGGCTCCAGCATGGCTGGTAATATCCCCAGTCCCAGGTACAACATCCTTGCCAGTCACTGCTGTGGCAGGTAATTCTGACAGCCAGTTCCCACAGGAAATAACAGCAATTAGAATCCCCAACACCTTCCAGTGGAAGTACAAGGTGTACTCCTGAACTTGCCTTCTCAAGCATCAAGGCTTGGCAGCTTGGACATGAGGAACAGAAACAAACCCTTTCCAAATAAAACACCACACTGCTTACACAAGGGAGGGCAGGAGAAGGAAAGCATCTGAAAGATGTTAGTCCTCTCTTTTAATCCACTGCTCTGAAGTGCATCAACATACAGTGGTGGGAATGGTATGAGAAATGGCACAGCCTCACGAAAGCAAGCAGGGCTTGGGGCAAAGGCTGATGGCTGGCTGTGCTCCATTGCTTTGGGAAAATGGAGTCAATAAACACTTGGTGCCCTGCAAAGGCTGCAACTCTCATTTCTGGGGAGCAAAGCAGTGGCTGCAATGAGCACCAGCTGGTAGGAAAGGCATTGCAGTTCAATAGCACCTTCTATCTGCAAGACTCTGCTAAAATAATAACGGTTGCTCTGCTATCTCAAGTGGAACTTAATAATGAAATGGAAAACACATGGGGTTTTTTGCCTATAGGACATGAAAATAATGGATTTAGGGCAGTAATTTCTAATGGTGGGACTGTGGAAGTCCCTCAAACTCCTCAGGAGCTGGGAGCATATCCCAGTGGAAAGATGTCTCAGTGTTGCTTGTTCTTACTCTCTCTTTTTCCCCAAGCACCTTCTGCTGGCCACTGTTACAGAGCAGACATGAGGATATGGGGCCTCAGGAATCTTTGGCCTGAAGTGGCATGACAAGTGCTACACATTTGTGGTGTAACTCACATTGGCTTCATCAGGAAACCGAGGTGTTGGAAGCAGAATAAGCAGCAGCCCTGTCGTGTAAATGCCCCTGACAAACACAGGAACTTCTTCTAAATGACAGCTGGTGGCATTTTCAGGAGGCCTCTCTCCTCTGCAGGAAGTGTTTCAGGGTACCAGGTGACAGTGCTGAGAAGGGTAAAACCATCCTCCAGGGCAGGGCTGGCCACTCCTGCCTTTTATTTCAAGCTTTAACACATTTCTTCCTCCAGCTCTGCTGAGTTTATAAATATTTGCAGTGGTTCAGGTGCTGAAGTGCAATAAGATGATCTCACTCAGAAGTGTTAACTGTATTTCCTCACAAAACAATTGTCACTCTATGACAACAACACGTGGCCTTTTGATGGCTGCAACAACAACTGGAACTGAGTGATCTTTAGGGTCCCTTTCAACCCAAACCATCCTGTGATGGTTCTGAGTCTTGGACATGCTCCCTGAAGTCACACACCTCCACCTCACACTCATTTTAGGGGAACAAATCTTGTAAGGCTGGTTATTGACCCTAAAGAACCACAGACTATTTTCACTATAGATGTACTGCAAGTGGAGGATTACTTATCAAACCTAAAATGAGTTTTAATTAAGCCAACAAATATTGAATCCACTACCAACTGTTGCTTAGGCAGTGAATTCCGTGGGGCAGAGAGAGATGGTGTCCGTGTGGTGGGTATTACACAGGACATGTTGACCACACCAGTAGCAAACAGGGATCTAGAATGCCAGTCATCAAACAGAGAGAATTCAGCAATTTCTTTTTATCTGAGGATAAAACTCCCACTGTCCAGCTGATTTCAACACAACCATTCTCCTGCTCAAATCAAATCAGGTATTTTGGGAATAAATTCTGAAACTGTTAAAAGTGAGGCCTGAGAATTGATCCCACTCAGATCATGTGGAGAGGAGGAACTTTGATTAGTGTGACAGTTTAATGGTTTACAAGGTACAGCTCACAGGTGATGGCAGGGCAGAAACCCAGTTCTGTTGGAGCAGGAAAAACCCATGCAGGATTTGAGTATATCCAAAGTGCTCTCCAATTTCAAGATATTAATAATACTGCTCTGCACTAATTTTATCCCAGGAATCAGAATCCTAGAATGACCTGAGTTGGAAAGGACATTAAAAATGATCTTGTTCCACCCCCTGCCATGGGCAGGGACAACTCCCACCAGCCCAGGCTGCTCCAAGCCCTGTCCAGCCTGGCCTGGGACACTCCCAGGGATGGGGCAGCCACAACAAATAGTTACACACTGAATATAAATTCAAATGTAAATGGGAGCAACTCCTGATGAATGCTTAAAAGATGGAGCTAGTCTCCCATGGTTTCTTCCTTTTACTTTCATTAATCCTGAAAATTAATTACTGCAAGTGATTTGGTTAGTCAAAATAGAGGAATCAGATTATAAATAGATTTTTTTTCTTAAACAAGTTACATGAAATCATGATACAAAAGTTCACAGCAATTAGCCCCCTAAAAATAGTTAAGTAGAAACTAGAGTAAGCCTGCTTTGCTTCCTTTTTTTGTAATCAAATGATCTAATTCTCAGATTTCTATCACACTGGACCAGTGAGCGACATGTATAGTGCTGCCAAAAAATAAAGCATCACAAAATACTGATATTTTGGGAGCAGGAATGGAAGAGGGATCTTAACATTTCAACAGGAAATCACGTTCTTTGCTGTTATGAAGAAAGTCCAATTCTTATTAATAATTGAAAGGCAGGCTGGTGCAGGAATGCTCTCTGGGGCAGGAATACTATTTGCCTGCAGGAATGCTCTCTGGGGCAGGAATACTCTTTGGGTCAAGAATATTCTTTGGCTGCAGGAATGCTCTCCAGGAGCAGGAATACTCTGCCTGCAGGAATATTCTCTGGGTCAGGAATACTCTTTGGCTGCAGGAATGCTCTCTGGGGCAGGAACACTCTTCGGCTGCAGGAATATTCTCTGGGTCAGGAATACTCTGCCTGCAGGAATGCTCTCTGGGGCAGGAATACTTTTTGGCTGCAGGAATGCTCTCTGGGNTGGGTCAAGAATATTCTTTGGCTGCAGGAATGCTCTCCAGGAGCAGGAATACTCTGCCTGCAGGAATGCTCTCTGGGGCAGGAACACTCTTCGGCTGCAGGAATATTCTCTGGGTCAGGAATACTCTGCCTGCAGGAATATTCTCTGGGTCAGGAATACTCTGCCTGCAGGAATATTCTCTGGGTCAGGAATACTCTGCCTGCAGGAATATTCTCTGGGTCAGGAATACTCTGCCTGCAGGAATATTCTCTGGGTCAGGAATACTCTGCCTGCAGGAATATTCTCTGGGTCAGGAATACTCTGCCTGCAGGAATATTCTCTGGGTCAGGAATACTCTGCCTGCAGGAATGCTCTCTGGGTCAGGAATACTCTGGCAGCAGGAATATTCTCTGGGGCAGGAATGCTCTTTGCCTGCAGGAATGCTCTCTGTCCTGGACAACCCATCCCTGGGCAGCACAACCCACGTGAACCTGAACTCAGGGAAACTGAACCCCACTGAGACAGAGGTGACAAACTTCTGGTAGCACCATTCCTTCCAACACCCCTCCAGCTGCAGGTGGGAGAGGGAACAGCATCCCTGGGGAGCTCTGCTCTGTGGTGAGCAACCCCATTATCCAGGGGGAGAGCTCCTGACAGGGCTGCAGCAGGAAATAGCTTAATCCTATCATAATCTCTCTGCAATTTCCCTCTGAATTTTGATGTATATTGTTCCAAAGATACACTTTTATTTGAAATAGAGTTTATTTCAGACTCTGAAGTGTCAAATTTCATTTCAAGAATTTTTATTGTAGGGGAATTTTTTTTTTGTGTGTGTGTGAGATGAGGATTGTCATAAATAACCAGCACCTAGTTTCTGCTCTGCAAATGTAACTGTTTCCAAGGCAGGTACAGATCAAGACTTGACATTTATTCCCTCACTGTTACACGCACTTCAGATTTTTTCAAATGTTTTCACTCACTATCGCCTCTGGACAAGAAACATCAAACCATTACGTTTGGAAAGATCATTCCTGTGGGGACTCTGCACTGCGGGAGTGCAGCTTTTTGGAATGCCTGTATCGGTTTTGGATGGAAATCTCTGCACTGTCACTTCAGAGAACTCAGTCCAGCAGGTGGTTTATGATGCCGAGAAAGCTGTGCTGGAAGAAAGGGAACATTGGATTTTGTTAGGGAAAACAAAGTTTAGCGTGGACCTGTGCCAAGGAAGATGAGGTTTATGAGCACAATACTCCTGGTGCACATGAGACATTAGATCAGTGGTCAGAAATTTATTGCAATCATCTTCCTATTTCCATTTCTGCCTTCTTTTTGGTGACATAATAGTGTGAAGAGGAAAGGTCACACCTTGATGCCAAGATGATTCATAACTTTAATACCAGAAGGAACAATTGACCCAAACAATCTTTGGTAAAGTGTATTTCCAGCAGTGCTTTCAGTGTCAGTCTGAAGCCGAACAAACAGAGAAATATCCAGCACAAGGTTACTGTGAGATATTCAGAACCACCTGCCTGAAGGAAAGAGTTTGATATCCAGGGGAAAGTCTCTGAGAAGCCAAGGCAGAGCTAACCAAGCCCTGCATGGAACTGTCTTTCAGTGGAGGTGGCCCCATGGCTGCTCTGCAGGCTGTGCTGAGGCAGCTCTTGTTGCATGGTTTGGAAGTGAAGTGGTGAGGGTTTTCCTAATGTGCAGTGTTGACAAAAGGGATGTGCAAAAGGGCTGAAAACAAACTCAAGGACAACACAACGATATTTGCTGCCTGGGAAGCACTGCTGCTGTGCAACCTCTTGATGAACATCACTCAGAGCTTTGGGTTGTGCAGGAAGGCAGGAGTATGAGATGGGAATGAGAGGGCAGATACAATGTGGGGATGGAGGAATCTGGGCCACCATTTCTGGGTCTGAACAGCAGACTTGGCTCTGAGAAGAGAACTGAGAGTAGAGCTGTGCTACAGACACAGCCCCAGGCTCATCCAGACTCATAGACAGAATCACAGACTATTCTGAGTTGGAAGGATCATCGAGCCCAACTCTTAAGTTAATGGCCCAGACAGGGGATTGAACCCATGACCTTGGCATTAGATTCGGTGCCTTGGAAGTATTTGGGGCTCCATAGGAAGTTCTACCTACAGCAAATCAGTGTTATCCAGAGGACACTGAGCCAAGCTGTCAGCGAAACTACTGCTTTAAGAACCTGGGAACTGTGTCACAGCACGATAAACATATGCACAGATTGATTCTGGCTCCAGCCCAATAAATCCGTACAACCCAGCTTGGGGCTGGAACCAACACGACACAGTTACAACACAACCCACTACTGCAACACTCAGGCTACAAAGGCAAAGCCAAGGGCTCTGGAAATTTTGCTTGGAGGAAATTTTGGTGCCCAGTATGACTAGAAAGATGTAAAATAGAAAATGGAAGCAAATGGAGATGTGAGGTCTGTGCTCTGTAAAACAGGCTTGGGTGGGAATAAATCAGTGAGAAATTCAAAAGGAAGATGGGAATCCTGAAACAGATGATTAACAAAAGGATGGACCAAGGTTCAGAAGGTTTTATTGTGTCCAGAAGATCCCATCTTAAGAGGCAGATTGTCTCCCACTCTGTGTCACCACTTAAATCCCAATACATCTGGTAGAGATAAAATCTGACAGACAGAGCAGGTGTTGCCCATGTGATTTTTGGTGAGCAGCCATCCACACAGAGAGCACCACCAGGACCCAAATGGGCACCTTTGGCAACCTCAGCAAAGAACCTGGGAATTGAGTTGGAAAGTGTTTCCCTAGCCCAGAATGGAGAGGCTTGCTGAAGGAGATGGAGTGTGGAGCGAGGTATTCCTGAGCTGCTGCTCCCGTTTCCTGAGCAACGAGGAACATCACCTCACACCATTTAACATCTTCCCAAAAACGCCTCTCCATTTTGTTTTTACTCCCCAAAACCAGTTTCTACTTTCCTTTCATTTGCTTCTCACACAGGAGCTGAATGTAATCCTGTGTAAGTTTTGAAAGGAGGCAATGAAGACAACATCCTGTGTTTACATTAGAGAGGAAAGAGGGATGGAGGGGATACATCTTCAACCTTTGGGACATAAACTGCCAAAACAGCCTTGGACTTGGAATGAAAATTTAGTTTGGACTGAGTTCGCTGTTAATTGACACTTGAGGAGGTTCTTGTACATTCCTTAGAAATATTTGGCAGTGACCTCTGCTCAAAGGGAGGTCCTGCAGTTTGGGGACAGGGCAGATACCTGCCTGGTTTGTGCACAACAACCTCTTGTGGCTTGCACTCCAAATACCAACACTGCACATTCTGCACTGACATGTCATCATGTCACCAGTCCCAACTTCACTGTGGTTTTCCTCTTTCATCTAAGGTTTGTTTTTTCTAATTCACAGCCCGAACTATGCCTTGTAACTTCATGCAGACAACAGTGGATCCAACACACACAGAGCTCCCAAGCTCATGGCCCCAAAATACGGTTGTCACATTACAAACATAAAAGATTTCAGATTATTTTATGTGGATTTGCATTAATTACCACTTGCAGGTCTCCTAACTGTGTCCTTTTTAACGTTCCCCTTTGTTTCCCTGCCCCAGAGGCTGCAGAGCTCGCACTGCACAGTGTCCATTTCACAGACAGGGAAATGTCACACAGAGAAATTCCAAACTTAGTCCCAGTCCCGAGGGAATTCTGCACCACAGCAAGGAAGTGAAGCCTCTGAAACCAAGTCCCAACCACCAGACTGGCCTCTTTTCCTCCCAGTAAGTTATTAAGCCCCTGCAAAGTCTCGAACCTCTATCACAATGGCATTTGCAAAAGAGGATTTTAATGTTTAAACAGTGCTTGAGTTAAAAATATATTGAACATTCCATTTACATTTCGGACAAAGTATATTGAATTTACCATGAAAATATTCCTATAGAGGCAAGATAAAATAAATGAAAAGACAGCTCTCCTTGTATTTCATATTTTTTTCCGTAGAACTAATATAGGATTAAAGAGGAAAACCTGGTAGCTGCAGGAACAAGTTTGAGCAATCACTTGTCACTTGCAGTTAGCACAAAAATGTATTATAACAAGATATTACTTGTAGAATTTCCGCTATAAATCTTTTATTCATTCCAAGGAATCCCAGTCCAGGCATTTGCAATAGTGCATTGTCAAAAATAATGCCCAGCATAAACGGTGTGCGAGAGACCATGAACATCAGAGATAACAAGAGTACTAACACCTTATGGGCCTTAAAACCCAGCAGTGGTATTTCTGCTTTCCCATTAAAAGTGAAATAAAAATATTGTTTAAGAATGACTTTTATGCTTGACTATTAAATGCAGCATTGATTCTTTGCTTATGGTTTTCCCCACTTTTCTTCTTATAAATTGCGGAGTGGATGTAAACAAGAAAGTAAATTTTTATGGCCCCATTCCGTCTCTGGGCAGGAGAATAACCCAAAGCAGAAACAACCTGGCAACCTAAAGGAGACGAGGAGCAGGAGAACACCTGTGAGATCCCCCCAGCACCACGGGAACAAGAGAGGCAGCCATGGTGTAACCAGTGTGTTTCCATGGAGATCAGGACATTTTTGGCCATTTCCACAGTGAAGGCAATGCAGGCTCTGACCTGGTAATTACATCTGCATTCAGCCAACCTGCTGGCAGCAGGCACTGAGCTTCTTCCTTGTGCTGGCCAGCCACGAGCTGGGGGTCCCTTCACCACCAGTTCCTACACTGGTTTGCAGGTCAGACTTGCCCAGGTGAGAGAGTTCTCCCTCAGAGCCACCTCCCTGTGCCCCAGGGCTCCTGAGGTGTCTGTGCTGGGCTGGGAGCATGGGGGTCACCCTTAGGATGGAGTTGGAGGTCAGGACTGCAGCTGTGCCAGGGCAGGAGGGCTTTGGACTCCCAGCATTCATCCCACCTGAACACCAACACCTTCCCTAATGTGCTGCACCCCCCAACTCTTCCTGAAGATCACCCAGAAAACACGATGTGACAGCTCCTACTTGATACTGAGGATACTTTGCTGAGTCTTTGCTTTCTCAGATTTTCATATTCAAATCCTGATTTTTTTTTAATATCAGAATTTCTTCTGCTTTAGTTCCCTCTCTGTGTCATCTTTCTAGTCTGTCTGTCCTCCTGCTGAACTCTTTCCCTTCATTTTTCCCACTGGACTCTCTTAGCTGCATTTTCTTCCAGATTCAGCTAATTTGGGACTGTGAAGGGCAGAAGGTGTGGGATAACAGTAGGAAATGTGAGGAGGGAGCTGTGTCAGTGGGGTGAGTGCACACTGAGATCAAGAGAGCCCCTAAAAGCAAGGCAAGTTTATAAAGTGACTTCTGCCCAAACTCCTGGCACATTTAAATCTCACACAGGTAAGCAAACTGTGAGTTCAGCTCCTTCTAGGAGAGGTTCTTCTACTTTCTTTCCATCCTACTTTAGTCTTTCCCCCAATTCTTTCTTTTCTTCTAATTCAACCCTCAGCTTTTTGTTTCCTCCTTTTCCTTTGACCTCCAGAGGCCACGAGGGGAAGCAAAAGCTTTTCTCTCAGCTCACTTACCACAGGTAGATGAAAAAAAAAAAGATAAATTTCCCAGACAGGTTTCCAGTTTCTTTAGCACATCCTTACAGGGCATGTTTCCTTCAGCTGTAGAAAATGGAGAGCAAATGAGAGGAGAGGACACACGAGGTGGATGGTGACCTCCCTGCTTTGTTCTCTACTCTCTAGAGGAAGGAGACTGAACCAGACTCTCTGCTAACATTGAGCCTCCACAAGGCCTAAGGTGGGAAAGCCAAGGATGACAACATGCCCTTAATTTTCATCAGAAAATGTGGCATTAGAATTTTCTCAGCACGACATTTGGAACTGCTGCAATAACTCATGCAAGTTCAAATGCCCGAGAGCTACACAACATCACCATATGTCCTGTGTGGAACAAAAAATAGCCAAAATTAACTTGCAAATGTTTGAAGGGATATTTCTAATTAAAGGGGGGGTTATACCCCACTTGGAAAGGTGCTGCTGTGCCTCCAAGAGTTACTGTCTTAGCCATGGAGCTCACTAGGAAAGGAAAATTCTAACCATAAAGGGAAAATTATAACTGATCAAATTTTAAAGAAACCTCTAAAAATAGCCTGTCTAAAGCCCATAATGTCACAATGATAAAGTCTGAGATCTCAGGTCCTCCAAGAGCTTAGAGCAAGATATGTGCCATTAGGAAGTTTGGGCTTCTCCATTAATTTCTCCCCAGGATACAGACACAGTTTCTGACTACAAAGGCTTGAAAGGTAACAGAGCTGGAGCATCTCTCCTGTGCAAACTGAAATATCCCTAAACTCCCATGCAGCAGTGCCTGGGAAACAACATTTAGTGGATATTTAATGAGCAGATATTTGTCTCCCCTAAGATGGTGTATCCCTGCTTCCAGTTATAGAAAACCAGGAATTCAGAGCTGTTCACAACAGTGGGTGGGCAGGAGATAGTCCTGGCAATGATGGATTTTCAGGCAAGGCAGGGATTTGGTTGGAAGTGCAAGATAATTATGGTTTGTTATCCTGCACTTCAGTTATCGCAGAGGCACCAAACCCCCATCCAGAGGCTCCTTGGGATGTAAGATGATCTCTAAAGTTAAGCAAACATTACTAATAACCACTTTCTTGGCCATTAATATAATAAAGCACAGTGACCTCAGCTTTTGGAGATAAGTCCTACAGTGTTCACTGAAAGATCAACAACAAAAATGCCTCTTCATAGCCAGTGCAAGCTCTGGTTGGGCACAGTTTCTCCCAGTTACAAGGTATTTATCAGCAGCAGGAACACAGTCTGTATTATACAGCCCAAGCTCCCTGTTAAAATTTATACCAATCAGCAGAGTCATTAAGTCCTACATTTGCCTTCCCCTAATCCACTGTTAGATTAAATGGTTCAATTAATAATAAATATTAGCAGTTTATTAGATGAATAGTTCCACCACTACATTAGTGTATGTGGTTGCAGTGAGGCAGAAATGAAGCACCAGCTTCCCAGTAAATCATTTTTAGCCCAGCACTGCACCATATGTTGTTCTGCTGCACTCATCCCTTCTTTATGAAAAACAAAGCCAAAACCTTTGGCTTCACCTGCCACTTCCAGTTACTCAGCCACGGCCCAAGGATCTAGATGGAAATGAGGAACCAGGCTGTGCTCTGAGCAGAGCCATTGAACTCAGCAGGCTGCAGGAGGGCAGCCAGCACAGGCTTTGACCCATTTACTGGAGAAAATTACCCCTGGACAACGAGCTAATCCTCCCCAATATGCCTGGCCATGGGCAGGAGGGAGCACCAGATTAGGGAGTCGGGTCCTGCTCAGGGACTGATCCTCAGCAGCTGGAGAGGCTGTGCTATCTCACGCTGAAAACCCTGGTGTGATAACCTGCCAAATGGTTGCATCTGTACAGGATCTGCTTCCATCCACAAAACAGATTGCAAAATGTTCTCATTTTATAAGGCAGGGGAAGGATCAGCTGAGGGGAAAGTTGGTTACGTTGTCCGGGAAACTACTCTTAATGTTAATTTGCTATTTGTCAAATATCCTTATGGTTAAAAATACATGGATCACATTCCAAGCATTTGGCCTAACTGGTGGGAGAGTGGGGAGATAACATCCAGCATGTTGGACTCTGTTCCCAGCCTCATCCCTGGCTGGACACTTGATTGCCTCCAGCTCTCTCAGCCACGACTAGTGAAGGAAACATCTCCTCACTGTAAATCCATTCTCTCCAGACCTGTCCTTTCCTCATAATCCTCTACTTCTTTCCCCCCCTCCCTGGGTAAATCCCATCCTGCTTTGTGCCTCACTTTCCCTCATGAAAACAGGATGATGATCCATTTCATGAAGTGTCCTTGAATGCAAAGCATTGTCAGGGATTGTTAAAGATATTGCAGGGGAGTGACAACTGTGTTAGACCATATTCAGCTCAGGGATGTTCATAGAGGGATCACAAACATGTTTTCATGATCTTCTCTGATCCTTTTTGATGGATAACAGCAAATGTGTAAGAAAATAGAGGAGCTCTGCAAAACTGCATGAAATCCCCAGTCAAGTCCAGCAGCTCTGCTTGAACTGGCATTTCCCATGGGAAGAAGTTTGCACCCTCTCCTGAGGCCTGAAACAAGTTTGGTTTACACCAAGGGAGCAGGACAGAAGGTCTCACCACCTTGGCACGACTCTGGTTGGGAAGATCATAATTTCTCTGCTTTTCTGAGTTCAGAGACAGTAAAAATGATTTAACTTAGGAGATGCACACTGGATGTATTTCTAACTCCCCTGGATGTGAATAGCTGGGGGTGCATGACTACAGTCCCACGCAGGAGATGGGATAATTACAGTTGTACAGCAGTGGAGGCATTGCCAATATCCCATAATTAATTTACAGACAGAATATTTCCGCCTCCTTTCCCCCCATTAAGTGTAGAGAAAATAAATGTTCTTAGGAGTTGGCAGTTCCTCTTTAGTTTGCATATTCCTCCTAAATATGAACATTATGTTGTTTACTCATCTGTTAATGACAGCTGATTATCAAACCATAAATATACATGTATCTAATGGTTTGTGAACATTAAACATGGGGATGCAATAAATGTGGCTGCATGCAGGGACCCAGCACCCAACAATTCCCACTGAGCACTCCAGCCTCTGTCGTGGTGTCTCACTCTGGGCACTGTCACTTCCCACGGGTAGGAAGAGAACTGAATTTCCCAGCTCCTGTTAGGATATTTATTCATTGTCACATATGAACACATTGGGGTTTATTTTGCTGGAGCTGCTTCTCCTGCTTAATCCGTGGTGTTACTGTTTGTGCTGGCTTTGGGGTGTCTGAGAGGGAAAGTGGACAAGTCACACCTTTCCTTTGTGTTTTAAGCCTTATCTCTCATTGTGTCTTTGCTTTTGGTCACCAAGTAAAATAAAATGAAACGAATCAGGCACTGCTTCAGTGTGAACACCCTTGAGAAGTTGGGGGTTTAATGCTAACGGGTCCAAGGCCTCTTTCTGTGTTGCATAAATTATTCCTTGTTCCCCCTGTCATCTCCAGCTCTCTCCCTCAGCTCCCTTTTCCTCCTAAATGTCTGACTGTTACCTCAGATTTGGTTTCTCTGGCACAAAGCTGTTTTCCTTCCTCTTAGCACTTTCTCTGTCAGAGTTGACAACTTTAATAAACTTTCCATGTCACAGACTTGTAAGTTCAATGCTGCCTTCAGTCCTGACTCTCCTGCTCCCTCTGCACTGAGGCTCTCCCACCAGGTTGGGGTTTTTCCCTCTTTCTAATGCTAATTCAATCCTTTTCCCTTACCCTTTGAAGGCCAAAGCCCATGAACTGACTTTCTCCTCTTCACTTTCCATCTATTGCTCTTCTGAAATCTTGCTTAAATTCTCCTGCTGCCATTGGCTCCTCCTGTTATTCTGATCACATGAACTTCCATTTCCTTGAAGTCCTTCCTCATGTGTCTCATTGCAGAGGTAACTTAATTTCCTTTCATGTCCCCTCTCTTCCAGCTCCATATTTACTCTTCTTTCCTGATTGTCCTCCTAATAATTTCTCTTTCTCTGTTTCCCACAACTCACTCTTGACTAGCAAAGCTCTCTGAAAACCAGGGCTGGGCCAGAGACAAAGTTTTGGTTCTGAGTTCTTGAAAAAGATTAAAGGAACTGTGTGGAGCTCTGATGTTTTTGATCTTTGAGAAAAAACCAGAGAAACAGGAATCTTATCCCTTGGGGCCAACCTGCAAACTGCTGTGTGCTCCCCTTGGGTACCAACTGCCCTCAGTCCTGGCAGGCTTGTGTGTGAGGCAGGACTAACCAAGAGAGGCTGGGGGCTCCCCATCCCTGGGAGTGTCCCAGGCCAGGTTGGACAGGGCTTGGAGAACTCTGGGCTGGTGGGAAGTGTCCCTGCCCATGGCAGGGGTGGCACCGGGTGGGCTTTAAGGTCCTTTCCCACCCAAACCATTCTGATTCTATGACTGATGGGATCTTCCCACACCAAAGCCCCTGGGAACTGGAATGTATGTGTTACTGTGGATCTAAGGATACAGCATAAAACTGTCAGGTCCATGCTTGGTCTTCTCAATGCATTTTAAGAGTCTTTTTATTTTTTTCCAAAAGGTTTCAATCTGGGAGTCTCGGTGAAGGAGAGTTTTGCATCTCACCAGCATGTTCCCAACTGCACTGAGCATTCTGCCATTGCTTTGCGTGGAATCAGAATAGCTTGGTCAACTATTTTTGGACAACTTGTAAGGAATATGGTGAGCATTTCTTGTCTCACAAGTAGCTTTTGGAATTCCTCAAGATAGGATGAGGCATATGTGTAATTTTCAAGCCTGCAATTTTTATGCTGTTCCAAGTTACAGAAAACATTTAGCAATTTTGATCAAACAAAAGCACTGCTGTGCTATAATTCCAGAATCAACCCATGAAAAATCTCACTTGTCTCTTTAGCAATTATTGATGAGGGGAATGAAGCTGCAGGTGAACACAAAGGGCTGGCTGTTTGCATTCCCACACTGCCAGCACGCCAGATTGGACAGCAAGGAAGTCATTTTGCCTGGAACTCACCCAGTGGAGAGCTGACAGAGAGGTGTTTGTGCAGGGCAGGCTCAGCAGGGGAAACGAGCTGGTGCTGCTCACGTTGGCCTGGGATGGCATTACAGTGGGACACCTTCCTCCCCAGATAAATGCAGGGGGTTTACTGGGGGGAGCTGGTTCAGTGCCCAGTGATGGTGAGCACCACGGGAGCGCAGGAGACACGTCTGTGGGGCTGACCCCGGGGAGGGGTTGGACATCTCATTGTAGGGTTTGAATCAAGAGAATTAAACACCAGTAGCTGGGTGTTTTAAAAGAGAGGCCATAGAGTTTTGTGGGCGGTTGATAACACAGGGAACAGCCACAGCTCACAATTCCCTGGATTGCTGCCACAGCTGGGCAGGGCACCTGTCAGGGTGCAGTGCATGCACCAGGCACTGGCACTGGGCAGTGGCACGAGGAGACTGATCCCAGGGCTGCAGCAGGGCCTGGGTCAGGAGGGGTCTGCACAGCACACCAGCCTGAGAGCAAAGGGCGGGTCTGGTTTGGTCTTTTGGGAGTTTGGTCTTTCCAGGCTGCTCAGGGAGGTCAGGGAGTCTCCTCCTCTTCAGACATTCCAAACCCACCCAGACAATTCCTGTGTCACGTGCTGTAGGTTACTCTGCCTTGGCAAGGGGCTGGTCTGGATTATCTCCAGAGGTCACTTCCAACCCCAAGTATTCTGTGAGTCTGTGGTTCTGTGACTGTGGTTTTCCGAGACCTTTGTCTCATCTACCATCTGCAGCTGCACCTGAATATGATCATGTAAAGGTCTTTGCCAGCCCAGGCAGTGCAATCAATGCAGAGTCACTACTGTTTTGCTGTGAAAAGGCTTCTTTTTGGCTGGTTTATTCACACAAAACAAGGGCCTGACAAGTACTGACAAATCTAAACCATTCTGTTTTCAGAATTTTCTCGCAGAAATAAACCTGGAAGTTTTCTGAAAGGAGTGAAGACAAATGTGGAAATCCTTCAGACATGGAATTTCTACCTTGCATTCAGGTCGACAGGAGATTACATTTCATTTGGCTTCAGGTAGAGGCCAATTTGCTAATTAAATGGCAGACCTGCTTTACTAGAGATAAAAATAAAGCAAGCGCTAGTGAGGAAAGGGGAATGGGGACCAAACAAAAGGGAATGATAGGAAAGGGATGAAGTCAATAACAGATAAATCCCAGTCCCAACACAAGTACTAGAAAGACAATACTCTGTTGTGCACTGAGAAGCTGAGGTTTATTAGCTGTTGATTAAGTCTTGCGAGGAGCAGAAAGACAGTTGAGGAGAATGAGGCAAAATACAAGCAATTGCTTCTATTTTCTTGGCAAATTAGATCTTCTCTATTAGGATTATCAGAGAGCTTATTCCCTGGCTGTGGGCAGCGAGGCAGCTTTCCAATGCCTTTCAATTGCTTTGCTGGCTGAGGATGGCAATTCTAATGCAACGTGACGGGAGCCACAAACATAATCCGGAGCACCCAGTGGTGCTCAAATGCAGATGCGACTCACAGAGTCAAAAGGGAAGAAAAATCCTCCAAGTTTCCTCAAACTGGGACACTCCTAGAGCTGGATTTGATGCAACACAGTAGCTCAGAGCTGGGTGTTGTTGCATTCACAGCTTTGGTTACAGGCAGGACATTCGGGCATTGATAAAACAATCTGTCTCCAAATTGAAAAAGATTACATATTCTTCTTCCTCAGCTGATTTTACTTCCCAGTATGGGGATTTAGGCATTCCCATATTGGATCAGACAGTGGGCTAATTCAATCTGATATACCTATTCTGGCTGCAGCTAATAGATGATGCTTCAGAGAAAGAAAACAGAGAGAAAACAAACCCACCACAATCCATCTAGTTAATTGAACAGTTCTGTACATGGGGAGAAAAATTCCTTCCTGATGTCCACAGGTGATGAGCGTATGCCCTGAAGCATGAGATACGATTACTCTTATCATTATCTTAGCTTGCATAGCAACAAATGTAATTAGCGGTCATAAAACTATCCTGCTGTTTGGGATTATCTATTTTTTTTGAAGCAACAGAGCCAAGTGTGTCTCTGAGGTAACTTCATTGGAATAGGATGAATTTGGCCAGTGAAGTCTAAAATGCATCCTTAGGTAAAAACAATGGGAAACAGAAAAGGCAAGAATTGAAAATCCTTGACTGTGGCCTCCTGCAACTGCTATTTCTCACATACTTGAGCTGTTTCTTAAGAGGTTTTATTCAAACTTCATGTTGGCAAGATAAGAGGAGAAACAAACTGCTGAGAGTGATGACAATAAGCAAGAGAAGAGTAAGATTTCAAGCCAAAACTAAGTGAATACCATAAAGCAACATGTTGTGGCAACTGAAGGGCGAGTTCACTCCCCTCTCGCCGCAGCTCAGGAGCCCCACGGGGAGGACCAGTCACATGAAGTGCATCAGCAAGACACACGTGTGGCCAGAGAAGTGTAAGGACTGCTGGGGCAAGACAAAGTTTAACAAGTAGACAAAAACTGAGCTAACAACCTGAGTCACCCATGTGTCCATTCAGCACACAGAGATCCCCCTCCAGACGCCGCAGTGAGAGGACCTGAGCTGGATGATCCTGAAGGCCCCTTCTTACCCAAACCACTCTGTTGGGGACTCTGATGATTCACCTCATGGACAGTGGCTTTCCAGGGGGGCTGGTTTTGTTTCTCATACCTGTAAGGCCTGCTGTCCTCAGCTGCAGTTGTCCCTACAGCCGGGATAAAGAGTTCAGCATTGCTACCCTGTACGTAGATACCCAGGTGATCCCCACTGGGCAATAAGCAGGGTGGGCTCCTGGAAGCACCACTAAATCTTGTTTTAGGGCAATGCCCTTCCTGCTGAGGGCTCTTGGAAGTGGCTGTGGTCTCTGAGGGTAAGCAGTGCCTGCTGCCTGCTCTGGGCATCCTGGTTCCAGTGTCTACTGCCTGCTCCCTGCTCTGGGCATCCTGGTTCCAGTGCCTGCTGCCTGCTGCCTGCTCTGGGCATCCTGGTTCCAGTGCCTGCTGCCTGCTCCCTGCTCTGGGCATCCTGGTTGCAGTACCTGCTGCCTGCTGCCTGCTCTGGGCATCCTGGTTCCAGTGCCTACTGCCTGCTCTGGGCATCCTGCTTCCAATGCCAATCCCTATTCCTGCCTTGCACTTCAAACTTCACCTGCAGCCTCCATGAGCTCCTCTCCTTCTGTGGCAGAGGTGCCAGGGCTGTAATTCTACCAACAAACAAACAGCATGTAAAACTTTATAAGCCGCTTGGCCTCGCCACTGGAAGTGCTGTAAGAATTGATAGAGCATCCAAACGACAGCCCGATGGACATAAACTAGGTGAGCACTTTTATGGCTCCTTAGGGGATTCATACTTATTTGTCAAGGTTAACTGCATCTTTGAGGCAAGGCATTTTTGTTGTCATTAAATATCTTTCACTGCTGTGTCCTTCTGCTTAACGAAGATGCCCTCGAAGGATGGAAGGTAATTTATGCTGTGAGTTGCTTGCTCTCATCATTTTGCTGTGAGTCCCATGGTGTGCCCTTTAACAGCCCCAACTCCCAGCCCAGTGAGTATAGGAGAACCTCAGCATTTGTTCTAACAACAATGAAGTGACCAGTGATCACAGCTGGGGATAAACCCAAGAGATGTGACCAGGGTGCATCCTAAAGGGCTTGAAAAACAGAAGGTGAAGAAGTGCAAGTGCCTGCGTTTACTGCTGTCTCATTTTTAGACCAGGTTTGGGAGCCGTGATTTCAGATTTGGGAGCATGTGGGATATGCAAATCATTGGGTTTTGGCTATAAGGCACTTGGCTGCCCAAGCTGGACTGGATTTGCTGGTGTGAAGAGGCACTTGGCACCCAAGGGAGCCCTGCAATGTGTCTGAGGTGCCAAAACCATGAACACTTGAATTGGCTCTTCTCAGAATGGGTTAGAGCCGTCACTGTCCTGCCTGTCCCCTCTGTCCCTCCCTCGCAGGAGGACAGGCCTCTGGCACTTGGCCTGCCTCTCTGCATCTTGCCCAGAGTAGTGAGCATGCCTTGGACCCCCCTGCACTCCCATTCCATGTGTGCACAAGTGTCCCTGGTGTCCTCGCCCTTGGCCACCACCAGGGAACAGGACATGCATTTCAGTGCCACCCGCCTGGGGTGTGAGGGGACCCTGAAAACCTCCAACAAAATGCTGCATTTCAGAGCCAGAGCCTCCGAACTGAGCAACAAATGCTTGTTGCACAAACTGTACCGACAATTTTTGATGGATAGAAAATACAATATTTAGTCAGACTGCTGTAAGTTAAAACACAGCAGACAGTAAAAGGATGAAATTATACCCCAACAGACTTTTAAATGAGAAAATAGTCTGTGTTAGGGAACATTATTCATTTAAATAGCAGAAAGCTTATAATTTCAACGAGGCCACAATTTCCATAAAAAGCCTACATTTGGGATTTTTTCCCCCTTTTCCTCCTTGCAGATTGCAGTTAAAATGAATGAACCTTTCTGCTTACAGAGTAATTCATTTTTATTTTACTTTGCCTTTTTCACGTCAATTACAGAACACTTTGTTAAAATGATTACATAATTTCCACAGAAGCTTGGTATTGCAGGCTGGAGGAGATAAACCCACTTAAATGTGACCAATGTACTCTCAAATTCCTGCCCTGAGCAGTTTCTCATCTCGACATCACTCACACCATCTTCCAAAGCCCCTGCGTGGAACCAGTGGAAATGTCAGCGACAAAAAAGCATCTTCCTGTGCCGAGGGAGGCACCACGTGAACTCTGTTTTTAGGCAGCGAGTCAGAGGTCACTTGCTGCTAAAAACTCTGCATCCTCAGCCCTCAAATCCTCACTTGGTTCCTGTCTCGTGATAAGGTTACGCTGAATGGTGCTGGCATCCTTCAAGGTTACTGTTCCAGAAAATATTTGCAAATAATTTGACGTGCTGTCAGCTAGCAGGCAGCAGTGAACTCATATAATTCAACATACTAATGTGGGTTTTCACGCCTAAAGCTATAAATAAGCTTGATATTCCAAAGTTTCTGTAATGTTTATTTAATAGCAATATTTTATAAATAAATCTTGATTATTCCATTGCACTCCAGTGGAGATGTTCTTCCAACATAACAGTTGTTTCTAACCCCTGGCCTCTTTTTCTGGTCCCTCCCTGCCACCCACATCTCCATTAAAGACATAAAACACTTCCTTCTCCAAACCTTTATCAGGCACTGGGGAATTATGGCCATGCCAGCTCCTGCTTTCCCTCCTCCTCCTCCCTTCCCCTCTACTTTGCCCAGATTGCTGCTCACTCCCTTGAAGATTTTGCCTGATTTATGGTTGCACAGGGATACCTGCAGGGACTCCTGGAAGCCCAGCTGGAGAACACACTGCATGTTGGGCATATCCCACTTGGAATCACTGCGTGGGGGTGCCCGAGGTCCAGTTAACAGCTCCAGTTGGAGCAGGGGCTTTGGATCCTACCAGCCAGACCTCAGGTGTGCTTGGTGCTCCACAGCTGCTTCTCTGGCTGCCCTCCCTCCTCTCGAGCCAAGGGGCACCACAAAGCAGATGATGCTGGAGCTCAGCTGCTTTTCACAGGCCCTGCTCCTGCCTGGCTCTCCCTGGACCAGCTCACTGTCTCCCACCTCTGTGACTAAGGAGCAACACAAAGCCAAGCAAAACCCATCTGAAAGGTGTTAAAGACACAGCACTGAGCATTGGTGGAGTCTGTCAGGAACTGGGGAAAGCTGACCCTTTTCCATACAGCAGCTGCTGGTGAGTTTTCCCTTTTCTTTCCATAAAAACCCCCAATTAATCAGAAGCTTTCCAATTCAAATGAAGCCTCTAATTTAAAAAGTGCTCTCATGGAGCTGCATATGGTTTGGATGATGGTGCTGCTGTGACATAGTGCCAATAACACCAAGGTTGTGTGTTCAGTCCCTTAAAAGCTGAGTTCTATGATCCTTGTGGGTCCCTTCCAACTCAGAATTTCTGTGATTCTGTGATTTTGTTTTTTAAAAGATGGTGATTTTCAGCACACTGTCTACAAGTCAGTACAATAATCCTCCCTTGGGGGCCCAGCAATGCCTGACAGCAAATCCCTGGAGTTGATCAGGCCCCAGCACACACATGCACCGTGTCATGGAACCACAGAATGTCCTGAGCTGGGAGGGACCCACAAGGATCATTGAGTCCAGGTCCGGGCCTGGCACAGAACAGTCCCAAAAATTCCACCTAATAATGTTGTCCAAATGCTTCTTGGACTCTGTCAGCAGGTGAATTGACTCAGTAGAAAAGAACTTGGCCTCAGAAAGGGAGATGCTGCTTTAGTGTAGGAACACGTTGTGAAAAGTGATGGGAAATTCAGAGATCACAGAATCACAGAACATGCTGAGTGGGGAAGGACCCACAAGGACCATTGAGTCCAACCCTTGGGGATGCCCAGGCCCATCCCCAGGAGTCACACCCTGTGCCTAAGAGGATCATCCAAACCCTCCTGGAGCTCTGGCAGCCTTGGGGCTGTGCCCACTGCCCTGGGGAGCCTGGGCAGTGCCCACCACCCTCTGGGGGAAGGACCTTTCCTTGAGATCCCACCTAACCTTGCCCTGGCACAGCTCCAGCCATTNTAGAAAATACAATATTTAGTCAGACTGCTGTAAGTTAAAACACAGCAGACAGTAAAAGGATGAAATTATACCCCAACAGACTTTTAAATGAGAAAATAGTCTGTGTTAGGGAACATTATTCATTTAAATAGCAGAAAGCTTATAATTTCAACGAGGCCACAATTTCCATAAAAAGCCTACATTTGGGATTTTTTCCCCCTTTTCCTCCTTGCAGATTGCAGTTAAAATGAATGAACCTTTCTGCTTACAGAGTAATTCATTTTTATTTTACTTTGCCTTTTTCACGTCAATTACAGAACACTTTGTTAAAATGATTACATAATTTCCACAGAAGCTTGGTATTGCAGGCTGGAGGAGATAAACCCACTTAAATGTGACCAATGTACTCTCAAATTCCTGCCCTGAGCAGTTTCTCATCTCGACATCACTCACACCATCTTCCAAAGCCCCTGCGTGGAACCAGTGGAAATGTCAGCGACAAAAAAGCATCTTCCTGTGCCGAGGGAGGCACCACGTGAACTCTGTTTTTAGGCAGCGAGTCAGAGGTCACTTGCTGCTAAAAACTCTGCATCCTCAGCCCTCAAATCCTCACTTGGTTCCTGTCTCGTGATAAGGTTACGCTGAATGGTGCTGGCATCCTTCAAGGTTACTGTTCCAGAAAATATTTGCAAATAATTTGACGTGCTGTCAGCTAGCAGGCAGCAGTGAACTCATATAATTCAACATACTAATGTGGGTTTTCACGCCTAAAGCTATAAATAAGCTTGATATTCCAAAGTTTCTGTAATGTTTATTTAATAGCAATATTTTATAAATAAATCTTGATTATTCCATTGCACTCCAGTGGAGATGTTCTTCCAACATAACAGTTGTTTCTAACCCCTGGCCTCTTTTTCTGGTCCCTCCCTGCCACCCACATCTCCATTAAAGACATAAAACACTTCCTTCTCCAAACCTTTATCAGGCACTGGGGAATTATGGCCATGCCAGCTCCTGCTTTCCCTCCTCCTCCTCCCTTCCCCTCTACTTTGCCCAGATTGCTGCTCACTCCCTTG
This sequence comes from Sakesphorus luctuosus, assembly GCA_013396695.1. Taxonomy (NCBI): domain Eukaryota; kingdom Metazoa; phylum Chordata; class Aves; order Passeriformes; family Thamnophilidae; genus Sakesphorus; species Sakesphorus luctuosus. The sequence goes on from VWZD01003741.1 coordinate 239,784, forward strand.
AAGATTTTGCCTGATTTATGGTTGCACAGGGATACCTGCAGGGACTCCTGGAAGCCCAGCTGGAGAACACACTGCATGTTGGGCATATCCCACTTGGAATCACTGCGTGGGGGTGCCCGAGGTCCAGTTAACAGCTCCAGTTGGAGCAGGGGCTTTGGATCCTACCAGCCAGACCTCAGGTGTGCTTGGTGCTCCACAGCTGCTTCTCTGGCTGCCCTCCCTCCTCTCGAGCCAAGGGGCACCACAAAGCAGATGATGCTGGAGCTCAGCTGCTTTTCACAGGCCCTGCTCCTGCCTGGCTCTCCCTGGACCAGCTCACTGTCTCCTACCTCTGTGACTAAGGAGCAACACAAAGCCAAGCAAAACCCATCTGAAAGGTGTTAAAGACACAGCACTGAGCATTGGTGGAGTCTGTCAGGAACTGGGGAAAGCTGACCCTTTTCCATACAGCAGCTGCTGGTGAGTTTTCCCTTTTCTTTCCATAAAAACCCCCAATTAATCAGAAGCTTTCCAATTCAAATGAAGCCTCTAATTTAAAAAGTGCTCTCATGGAGCTGCATATGGTTTGGATGATGGTGCTGCTGTGACATAGTGCCAATAACACCAAGGTTGTGTGTTCAGTCCCTTAAAAGCTGAGTTCTATGATCCTTGTGGGTCCCTTCCAACTCAGAATTTCTGTGATTCTGTGATTTTGTTTTTTAAAAGATGGTGATTTTCAGCACACTGTCTACAAGTCAGTACAATAATCCTCCCTTGGGGGCCCAGCAATGCCTGACAGCAAATCCCTGGAGTTGATCAGGCCCCAGCACACACATGCACCGTGTCATGGAACCACAGAATGTCCTGAGCTGGGAGGGACCCACAAGGATCATTGAGTCCAGGTCCGGGCCTGGCACAGAACAGTCCCAAAAATTCCACCTAATAATGTTGTCCAAATGCTTCTTGGACTCTGTCAGCAGGTGAATTGACTCAGTAGAAAAGAACTTGGCCTCAGAAAGGGAGATGCTGCTTTAGTGTAGGAACATGTTGTGAAAAGTGATGGGAAATTCAGAGATCACAGAATCACAGAACATGCTGAGTGGGGAAGGACCCACAAGGACCATTGAGTCCAACCCTTGGGGATGCCNCGGTCCGCTCCCTGCCCTGGCACAGCTCCAGCCCTTCCCTGGGTGCTGTCCCTGCCCTGGCACAGCTCCAGCCATTCCCTGGGTGCTGTCATTGGTCACCAGTGAGAAGAAGGATGTTTGGAAGGGCACAGCTTCTCAGGCAACTGGTTTTTTATACAGACAGTGCATTATCATGGTGAGGGATTCAGGAAGGATTTCTGTGCCCCATGGTGCTAAATAGAAACTCACTTCCATGGTTTCATACGTAATATAGAAAGGTCTAAGCACCTTCCCACATCTGGGCTTGGATTTAGGAAAGAAAGCAGAAGTATTTGCAGCTGAGGACTGTTTGATGGCCCTGCGCAGGGTCATGGACCCACTCAAGATTCTGCTTGCCAGACTGGAGTTTCGGGACAAGTTCACTGTATTTCAAGTGCCAAGGAAATCAATGACCAAAAAACCTGCTGTGACATCAATATTTCAGAGCAACACCACCACTGGGGTTCAGAGACTTCTGTGCTATGAGGGGCTGGACCCCAAACGAGCAAAGCCCCTTTTTCTCTGACAGCAGAGAGGGAAGCGAGAACTCTCATCAATGAAACAACTTCTTTGTGCTGCACTCTGTGCAAATATTTGGATTACTAAAACAAATTTATGAAGCAATTACTTTTAATGCTGTATGAGGAAATTAAGTACTCATTGATTCGTGATTTATAATCTAAAGCTGAAAGATCATGAAAAAGTAAATATAACTTAATTAAATGTCCCTTGGCTTTGCTACTATTGCAGATCTAACTCATAAAGTAAGTAAAACAAACCATTTTTAGAACATAAATGAGTATTGGTTCTTCTAGTTCAGAAGACAAATAATTTACTGGTTAAATATATTCAGTAAAGTTTAGCCATGTGAAAGATTTTTCCAGTGGCCTCTGGGTCTTGAAGGAAGGATGAAAACTGACTGGTACAGATTCAAGGAATTCATTGTGCTGCAAATGACAGGAGCATTTGCTATGAAAAGAGGAAAACAAAAGGCTATTTCCGTTCTTTTCATACTGGGAAAAATATTTTAATATATTCATGGAGCAGAATATATTGTGAAAGGAACGTGCCTTTATGGTCTCTCCACTGGCAACGCACTTGTGATTATTCACTCCTGACACTGAGCCCATTAACCTGGGGAAATTTAATCTCATGCTATAGTAATGTTGCTATTTTTCCACTCTGAAGTGTAAATAATTTGAAAAAAAAAACCCACCCAGGTTTTTAGAATTAAACATCCCAAGCTATGTATTCAGTTGGTTAAGTAGTCAGTTTGACTCTTCCTTTGTACTGCAAAAGCAAGAGTTGAGTTTAGAAAGAGAATGGAAAACAAACCATTACTAAATAAATCATGGGAAATACCTGTGGTAACGACACACCTGAGCAAGAGAAGTTGTTGCTGAAATACTGGGTTGGATGCCTGTCCTTGCCACTCTGGGAGCAGGTGTTGCATGTGCATCCCAAAGGAGAACGTTCCAGACATCTCTGATGCCCCTTGAACTTCACGTGTTTTGAGCAAAGGATGAGCATGAGCTGTCTGGATGTCTCTGCCCAGTGTGAGGAGCCTTCCAGGGTCCTCTGATTCCAGGAATTCCAGGAACAGCACAAGGGATTTAGAAGGTGTTATTTCTCCCAGGGAGCGGTGGCAGTTGAGGAAACCCAACCACCATGGAACATCTGGAACAAGTGCAATCTGATTGCCACTTGCTGAAAGGAATGTGGGGAAGGAGAAGGTACAAAACACTTCCCCTGCCTGCCCCAGCCATCTCGAGCTCAGCTACACCAAAGACACATCTCCATCAGGTTTAGAGGGTCCTGCAGAGCTAGGCCATCATCTTCATCACCTCCATCTTCACTGATAAAGGTTGGGGCCATCCCTTCCATCTGCCCAGGTGGTGGGGGGGTTTAGAACAGCCATCCCTGTGTGAGGGAGGTCTGATGGACGTGGCTATCTCTGAACACTCTGAACACACACCACGTGAACAGTAGGTGACTTGGATATGTCAACAAGGTGTCCTTCCAAGGGAATTAGTCCTGTGGGTGTACAGCTGCCAGGATGCAAGTCAGGCCCTTGGCATCCCATGGATCTGAGCATGGAATTACTCAGGGCCCTTTGAGGAGGACAGGAGTGGAGGTGACCCCAGCCTTGGATCCCCAAACCCAAAGGATGAGTGTTCTCTAAACCCTGGGGTAGGGAAGTTGCTGAGTATTGAGATGCAGACACAATACCTAAACCCAAGGCTGATACCTGGTGTCACAATGGTCCAGAGACCCAACCACACATGGCAGGGGTAAGGGTGCTGTGAGGACAGAGCAGCCACCTGCCCTTCCACAGCAGTGTGCCTTGTGTGTCAACTGAACACAAAAACCCATAAAAGCATTACAATCCTCAGAATCCAAAGAAATGGATTCCTCCCCCAGAATACATCACAGAATTAATTTATAAATGAAAGGGTGACTCTGTGCACTGGCCAGGCACAGTCAAGTGTCACTGAGACCTGGCAAGCACTGACAATAACTCGTCAGAAAACATCAGCTCTGCTGTGAAAAGAGACATCAGAAACACACACCATTTCCAAGAGACCTTGGAGCAGAGGAAACATCTGTCTTTTTAAAACCTCATTACTGTGGAGTACAAGGGCTCCAGCTCACAGACCACAGATTACATCAGGTGAGTGAGATTCCATACATCACCTGGGCTGTGTGCACAGCAAACACAGCACCCGTCCTGTTGGCCTCACCCTCTGTGATTTTACACCCCCTACAGCACATGCTGCCTACCGAGGACATGGACCCAGGGAGCCTGCACACACAGGCACCCCAGCTCGGGGATGTGCAGCAACAGGCCAGGAAAAAGACACTTTGCTCCTACTCTGAGCCTTCCTCAGGCTGGTGGTCACAGAATTCAGGTGCTTCATGGAGGTGCCTTGGCTAAGGAGCCTACATGTCCACAGGTTCTCTCTGTCTTGGATGGAGAAAGATTGGGGCATCCACAGATTTCCCAATTCAGGCAACTCTAGAAGAAATATTAAGGGTATTCTGCTGTGTTATAAAAAATAAGGCAATTAGTTTCTTCTCCTAATTTAGATGGAACATGAAAAGCTACGTTTTTCAAGCAATGTGATTTTTAAACATCTACGGTTTTAAAGCAGTAAATGAGTTTCCAGCTTAAAAAGCAAAACTGAAGTGTACCCAGGAAAGTTTTTAACGTCTTAGCTTAGCATATAAAGCATCTACCACAGGAAAATAATCTGGTTGCAACAATAGCTGGAAGCTCAGTGTGAAATGGCTGCACTGGCAGTGACTGGTTTGACCTGGCACTTTTTAACAGAGATTCTCTACATGTGGCTCTGTTGGGTGTCTGATGTGTTTTGCTTCAGAACTTGTAGCTCCTCTGTTTTCCCAGTGAGAATTCTTACCATGGCTGTTAATATCCTGGAGCAGTTCCTGGGATCACAGAACCACAGAATGGTTTGGGCTGGAAGGACCTTAAAGCCCACCCAGTGCCACCCCTGCCATGGGCAGGGACACCTCCCACCAGCCCAGGTTGCTCCAAGCCCTGTCCAGCCTGGCCTGGGACACTCCCAGGGATGGGGCAGCCACAGCTTCTCTGCCCAACCTGTGCCAGGGCCTGCCCACCCTCAGAGGGGAGAATTCTTTCCTATTATCGTGAAATAATAATCTATTTCCTATTATCACAGAAATAATTATCTATTTCCCCTTGTCTTTCCACTACATGCTCTTGTAAATAGTCACTCTCTACCTCTCTTGTGATCTCTCTCCAAATGGTTCCCCAAGAGTCAGATCAAAAGTAATGGAAGGTTCTGGGAGCATTTTCACAGGCTTTGGTGTCTCTAAGTACCCATGGTGACAATCTTGAAATTCATTCCTTTCCTTGTCCTGTCTGGAAGAAAATCTAGTTGGCCATATATACAGTCTCCACTGTACCTTCAGTATATTTTAATCCACCTCCCTTGATTTCAGTGAATTCCTATTTTCTTTAAAAAACAAATGCTAAGAGGATGGCACCACCTCTGGCACAGTGAAAAGGGACTCCAAACTGCATTTGCATTAAATGTGGAAAATATATAACCTCTTTCCTGCATCTTGACCAAAACATTTAGTTAATCTGAGCCATTTGTTTCTGTTTGTTCTCATTTTGACAAAAATCTAATATTAAATTATTTGATAATTACTTAAACTAATATAGTGTTTCCTGTACCTTGGTCACCAAATCAGAAAAATCCAATACTGGAAGGCTCTGTTCCCCGTTTGTTTTCCACGTTGCCATCCTACATCAGTCATTCTTCTCCACCAACGTACAGTGCCTCTCACTTCTCAAATCTTCTTCTATTGTCTCTCCCTCACACCTTCCTGCTGCAGCATTTCCATTAAAGCACCTCCCTAACTGGTCCGGGATGCTGCAGAGCCACACTCATTTGCATTGTGCTGTGTGAAAAGTGGTTGCTGTGAAAATCATCATGTCATAAATGGGGAGAGTGTGGCTCAAGGTGAACAAGACACAGCAGAAGTGGATGTGTTCTTGAAGCCTCTCTCTTTATTGCTGTTCAAAAGTCACACACAAAAGCATGGGATGTGTGGAACAGGCAGGTGAAGTGCACTGCGTCTTGAAGTGACCCTAAGCAACAAGAAGATAATGCTATTTGTCTTATGAAACAATCATAATATCTTAAAGTCCTCCAGAGATAAATGTTGGCTGTTTTCCTTTATCTGAGAGCTGCACACAAAACCAAAAGCAGTAACAAAGATTCATGATAGAACAGACTGACAACCTGTTGTAGAGTTTATGAGAGATAACCACCAGTGGGACTGAGCACAGGCATCCAAGGCACAGAAACAAATCACATCAAATTAGCAGAGGGGACAGAGTCATGAGAGGGGAATGTCCAGATGTGCCATCCATCTCCTTGGACATGTGAGCCCAGAGCTCGCTGGCTCCATGAGGGCAGTCTGAGCCCTGCCCCTGGCACTCCATGGGCACTCTGAGCAACTTCTGTCCTTTCCTTCATCCTTCTCTAGTTCACTGCCAAATCTGCACCAGGCCTTGATCTTCTAATCCACTCCAGGATGCATGAGATGTTTAAATGATTCCTACTTTTAAAACTCTTCGTTTCTCCAAAGAGAGATGGATTCTCCAGAAGTGGATGAACTGATCTAAAGTCAGTCAAGTGCTATGAACCAAAGGGGCACAGCGTCAGTTCCCAGTCATGTACTGAGTGCCTTACTGGATGTGTGTGTGAACACCATTGCACCAACAGTTCAGCTGAGCTTGGGATGGAGGAGGGAGGCCACACTGCCTGTCTGCCAGGACCACTGACTCCAAAATATCTTCTTGGGAAGGCTAAGGCCCCAAAGCCTGCATTAGTGTCTCCATCTTAGGTCTGCAGACAGACCAATCCCTGTCTTAGAGACACAGATACCATCTGATATCTCAAACACAGTGTATGTTCTTCAAGAAGTTTAGTTTTTTGGTTTTGCTGCGAGTTCAGCCCAAAGTTGCTCCGAGTCCTCTCAGTGACCCCAGAGGGATGTACATCCCTCATGCTCTGTACACACACTGCTGTTCTGGCATGGGGGGACCTCTCCCCACACCACTGCCGAGGGACCAGCAGCCTGTGTGTTGCTCCCAGGCAAAGCCCAGAAGGCTTGAAGATGTGCCTATTTGCAGCTGAGCTGAGGCCAAGTGTAGTTCAGCAGCAGCAGCAGAGTGGGATGCAGAGGATCCATCCCTGCTGCAGAGCTAAAAGGGATCGAACAAACCACTCAGTAATAGAAATGTTTACTTAGATGTTGAATTGGTAGCACTTCACCACTGAATTTGTGTGCTTGTTTTTCAGAAGCAGAAGTTTCCTCGATGCCAGAACCTGATCCCTGCAGGAAAGAACAAGAGCTCCAGAGAAATCTGAGGGTAAGTCCTTTATAAGTGGCAGTCTCCTCTGGACAACATCTTTCACCAGTGCTAAAGCTGAGTGGGATTTAATTCCACAGGAAGATCAGGTTGAAAGTGAATTTGTGTCTGCCACCCTAAGGAAACCATTAGGACCTGTGACCTTGAGCTCAGTCTGGAGGGCTCTTTGTGGGCCCACTTTGCCTGGGGCAGCACGATAAAAGTGTTCAGCAGGCTCGTCTGCAGAGGGAATGTGACAGAGCAATCAGAGCTGCAGAGATTGATTTCCAGTGAAATAGCAGTGAAGGACACTTGTGTTAATAAAGCAAGGCTGGAAGGGTAGGGAGACATCACGTGCAGCACTGGATGGGCTGTTTCCCTCTGAAACTTTCAGGTGGTCTCTCATCCGTGTCCAGCACATGGAACTGGGCACAGAGCTATGTATGAACCCAACTTCATGGCTAGGAGCAAGGGAGAGAAGTCCATGGAGTGGCTGCTGCTTGGAATACTGTGGAGGTTCACTCTGCTGTGAGCAGGAAATGTGAGAGTATCCCCTGAGTTAACATGGAGGGAGCTGGGAAATTCTCTCAGTGCCAGTTATTCCCCTGCAGCACCAGTGAGGGAAAAGGGATGGAGCCCTGAGGAGAGCAGACTGAGGGGAGACTGAGGGGAGACTTCATCTCAGCCTACAACTTCCTCGGGAGGGGCAGAGGAGGGGCAGGCACTGAGCTCTGCTCTGTGGGACCAGGGACAGCACCCAGGGAATGGCTGGAGCTGTGCCAGGGCAGGGACAGCACCCAGGGAAGGGCTGGAGCTGTGCCAGGGCAGGGTCAGGTTGGATCTCATGAAAGGTCCTTCCCCCAGAGGGTGGTGGGCACTGCCCAGGCTCCCCAGGGCAGTGGGCACAGCCCCAAGGCTGCCAGAACTGCAGGAGGGTTTGGACAACACTCTCCGGCACACGGTGGGATTCCTGGGACTGTTCTGTGCAGGGCCAGGAGTCGGACACCATGGTCCCTGTGGGCCCCTTCCAGCTCAGGATGTTGTGTGGTTCTGGGGCTCACAGAATGGCTGCTCCCTGGATAAGCCTCTGCCACTGGGCATGGCACCCAAATGCCTCCATGCCCTCTGTTCCCTGTGATGGAAGAGGTTTCTGTCCAGAGGAGGTTCTGCCCCTGGTGACCCCCAGCCTGCCCAGCCCTGGCACACGTTGGATCTGCAGCAGGAGTGGGCACAGGGTCCTTTTTCTGTGGAAGGAGCCAAAGCAGATGAGATGAAGTTCTTACTGGTTTCATGCCAACTTTATTGCAGCAGTGGGAGCACAGACAGCACCTGACTCAGCAAAAAGCTGTATGCTATAATCTATCAAAAATTTTCAAATAAACCTGAACTGTGAGAGGGGATTTGTATTGAATCAGCACTTTGCATTGCTTGCCTGTGGCACTTTGGATCCAGTACCAAGAGTCTCAGTGCCAGATTTACTGCACTGATGAGTCACAACCTCAGCTTCTGTCCAACAGGGCAGGAGCAAGAGGGAAAGGCTTTATTTCAAGCATCTACAGAATATTTAGAGACAGGAAAGAACATTTGGATGGGAGAGAAGAACAAAAAGAAAGAAGGAGGCTGATGGCATCTTCTGAAGCATGCAAGTATTACCTAGGATGTGATTCCTGAATAATTCTGTGCTGTACTGACCAGCAGCAGTGCTACAGCTCCAAAGCCAAAACAAGAGTTCATTACACCCTAATAACATGTAGTCTTTAGGCTGCAATATTCATCAGATCAATACTTGTGTTCCTATCAGGACATTGTACATTTGTTTTGTTACCCCTCTGGTATCTCCAGAGAGTCTGTTGTTTTACACAAATAGAGTCAGCCCAGTAACTCTGTTATTATAATGATTTTTTTCTGAAAGAGACATACAGCACTCAGAAAACTGCAAGCTACACTTCTAGCCAGCATAGTTTCTAGCACTTTTAATAAATGTTTGAAAAACCCAAACCACCCTGACAGCTGAAAATTGTGTTTATCCCCTGCCTGTGAGGATCTTCCTGCTCTTCAGATAACCAATTTCTTCAAATTATTAATAACAGTTTTAAGAGCAAGCAAAGCTCCCAGTCCCTGCAATTCAACAGTTGGAAATCAGCTGTAATTTGCATTAAAAATAAAGCCAGTGGTGCCCTATGGCTTGGACATTGCAAGCTGCAAAATAAGATACACTGACTACCCAGGCTTATGCTCCCGTGGCATCCAGCACTCCAATTAAAAGTGTGTCAGCACTTCTTGTGTAAAACTCTGTTTCTGAGGGTTTTCTATCAGCTCCTTAACTTCATGGAGCATAAATGTTCACAGTCCAGCAGCAAGGATATTATGTGCAAATTGCCCCTGCTGTGTAGAAAATAAGCCCAGAAAACCCAAACCTGCAAAATGCAGTGGAATGTGCAATACCTGTGTGTCATCTACACATCCTGCAGCAAGTTTGCTGTGATGAGGAGCATGTAGGGACAAATGCGGATCCCACGTAAAAGCTGAACGGAATGTGGGCTGAGTGGATGTTGGATCATAAAATCCCAGAATTCCAGAATGGTTTGGGTTGGAAAGACCTCAAAGCCCACCCAGTGCCACCCCTGCCACGGGCAGGGACACCTCCCACCAGCCCAGGCTGCTCCAAGCCCTGTCCAGCCCGGCCTGGGACACTTCCTGGGACACTAAATGGTGTAGCACACACACCTCTGCACCCTTCAGCAATGGCACAGAGCAGCAGCTGGGACTCCAAACTCTCACAGAGGTTTTAGAGGGGGCTGAAATTCCTGCTTGTTCTCTCCCTTCATACCAAGACACAGCTCCTACAGGTTTTGGGTTGTGGCACATCAGTCCCTTTAAGAGGGAGATGAAGAATGTTTTTGTCTTTGTGCTGTTTTGTCTAATCAGAAAAAATGGACACTAAATAAAAAATCAGTAAAACCAGTTGGCAACATGCAAAGAAAGAAATAATTAAACTTCAAATGAATTAAACAAATATTTTAGGTCGAAAAAACCAACCTACTGTGTAAATCTTCATATTTCATGTGACGGTCAGTCACTCATTATTCAAACAGATTTCCTTTTTCATTTTGCTATTCTCTTTGTGCCTGTTGAATTTTACCAAAACCAAAACATTGCCTACTGGTTCAAAAAGAAAATATGATTTAAATGGTTTTCCTTTGCTCTGTCACAGCAGCGACTGAACCCACAAAGCACTGCTGGGATCACACACTGTGCAGATGCTCTGCAAAGTTGAAACACTGTCAAGAACATTAATCTGAGCAGCTCCAGTAATCCCAGTTCCATTTCATTTGGTAATCAACAGCAAGATGGGAAAACTGTTCTCCCTCTTGTGCCACGTGCTGTGACTCTGCCAGGTTGAGCCAAAGCCAAAGCACCTCTCTGTGTGCCAGCTGAACACAGGCACGTGGGATACACACCCAGGGGGCACATGGACAGCAGCAGCCCTGAAGGGGGAGGGTATTTCTTACCAGGAACAGGTGAGAACCCACATTTACACAGCTTTTTTCCACCCAAGGCAAACTATAAGTTACTGGTGAATGTCTGGCAGTAGCACTTCTTCCCCTCACTGCCTAAATCTCTCCTCCTAAAGCAGCTTCAGATGTGTTGAGGAATAACACTCTAATCCTTTCCTTCAAGATCATTATTCACTCTGTGAATAATAACTGCAGTCTGTGGCTGTCCCTCAGAATCCTGGAAGTGTCAAATTATTCATGAAGACAGGTTTCAAATGGTTCTCACTGCACTGTGGCAGACAAGCTCATGGGAGGAAGCCTCATGCAGGTGACCCATCTGATGCCCTTCACAGCCTGACTGTTTCACCTGTGGTGTCTCACTGCTGCCATGGCTGATTGCCCCCCAAAAGTACCCAATTTCACCAAAAGGGCAGTTCTAGCCAGGTGGGGGTTGGTCTCTTCTCCCAGGCACTCAGCAATAGGACAAGGGGGCACGGGGGGCTCAAGCTCTGCCAGGGGAAATTGAAGTTGGAGAGCAGAAAAAACTTCTTTGCAGAGAGAGTGCTCAGGCATTGGAATGGGCTGCCCAGAGAGGGGGTGGATTCCCCATCCCTGGAGGTTTTTCAGCTGAGCTTGGCCGTGGCACTGAGTGCCATGATCTGGTAAAGGGACTGGAGTTGGCCCAAGGGTTGGACTTGATGATCTCGGAGGTCTTTTCCAACACGATCCATTCTGTGATTCTATGAAAAGGAGAGTCAGAACGAGCTCCTGGCTCAGGGCTGGACATGGGAACACCTGGTTTCTAGGGCTGTGCCTGTCACTGGGACAGTCCCTTCCTTCCACCTACCCCAACTGGAAGATCTGTGAGGAGAGTCCTCCTGCCAAGGACCTGGGAAGATGAACACTCAGGCTGCCTCCTTAATGTTGTTCTACCAGTCAGCTGCAATTAGGAGTGATTAGTTCTGCCTAGTGCAAATGGCTCTGGAGCAGGAGAGAGCACTGATGTGGATCAAACACCCCAACTCGGCGCCTTCATCACCAACAGGAATCTTGTCCCAGACATCAGAGGGCTCGGGACATGCCCACTCACATTCAGACTCCTCCTCTTTCTGCCAACGTACATATTTTATCACTTTAAACGAGGAACAGTTAAATGTTTATTTAAGGCACAAAAGAGATCTCATTATCACTCTGTTTTATAGCACAGTATCTATAATGCTTCTTTTTATGGCTCATTCCCTGGAATGAACTGGTTTGCAAATGAGAAACAGACATTCAGGGGTTTGGGGCATAAATGACAATCCTGACTCATTGATTGTGAGCTGAGCTCAAGCTTTTCCCGTGGGTTTTGTAGAGCTGTGCAGAAACGGATTAAAACCTTTTAACCAGAAGAAGTGCAGCTGATGGTCACTCCGACTTCAGCTGTCAAAGGGTCACTGCTGCTTTTGGGTATTTAGGAGTCTTCCCAGTCCCTTTACACATAAAATCAGACCCATTTCAGAGGGGCAGTGCAGCCCAAAAGTGCAGTCCCTGTTACACAGTTAGAGCACACAGCTCCCCGTTTCCAAATATTTCATTGGAAACTGCAATTGGTGCAAAAAATAAGGCTTCTACCACCTTAACCTTTCGGCAGAGCTGATGACATTGTTATTCATTAAATCTGATGCTTTGCTGCTCCCGAAGCCCACAGTTTTCAGCTGAAGTCTAAGAACTCCTAAATTCTCTGTATGCTAATTTATTTATATGAGCTGTGTAGGCATTAGCTCTGCAACGAGACTATTAGTAACACACCAACTAGGCTATCTCTATTTTGAATGTTTAAATATGCAGCTCCAAATGATACTCAAAGATTTAAAGCTCCAAACATATTCGGTGCTTTTCATCATAAAACTCTTTTGCACTGATGATTTTACAGAGCTTTGCTTGTGTGCAGGCACTTAGTGGAAGACCAATTGCACAACCTTTTCCCCCTTACAAACATTCCCGAGGCTAAATAAGACTTTACCAGCAACAACAACACCCATCAGTTATCTGTGCTGTAGTGTAAACAATGAAGTTCTTATTATGTACTCAGAATTCACAGAGCCATTTCCATGGTAACTCTGTTTTCATGTCATATCTTTAATGAATAGGTAATGAAAGAAATGCTGCATTTACAACTTCATTACTAGTAAAAAAAAACACAGCAGTAAATTTGAATTATAGTAGCTGTCATTTTTAGAACATGCTGAAGATCATGCAGGAATTTCAAGCCTGTCATTCTGAAGTGACAAAGTAAACACAAGCAGAAAAATATACCAGGCACTCTTGGTTTTAATTCCACTCTTGAGTTTGTTCTGCTATTCATAATTTTCTGATACAGAGCAAAAGCTTAAGTAATAAAGCAAGGTCATGGTGGGATGATGGGGCAGGCACAGTTGGAGACAAGTTGTGTACTTGTGAACACGTGTACCAGCGCTGGTGAATTTTAATGACTCGATCCATCATATTTTAATTACATAAATCACTGAAGTGCTGACTTCTATAGGTATTACTTTCTGGAGAGATACAAAATGCATCACGGGCTGGAGATGATGTTTACCTGTGGGAAAGGACTGGAAAGTGGTTTTGACTGGTCCAACAGACAGGGAAGGAGCTGATGAGAGCCAGGTAGGAGTCAGGCAGAGGAAGAGGCTGCAGCAGAAACCCCCTTATTGTAACCACTCCATGGAGTTACAACCTGAAGTAAATCAATGAGCTGATCCAACAGGAGCTGCCAGATCCACAGGCTGTGCTGGGTCTGGCTTATGGCAACAGGGGAGTATTTGAATGCAAGACATGGAGCTGAGTAACTTTCTGTGTTTAAAAATTCTGCAGGCTGATGGAGTAAACCTTCCCAGTGTCCCTTCTCACCAGCAGCACAACTGCAGCCTGGTTGAGAAAGGTGCTAAATCTTCCTTCTCTGAGCAGGCAAATGATGCCCCAGGGCCAGGGCACAGCCAAGCTGCACACACATCCTCCCGTCACAGGCTGCAGGGGGACAGTGCCACAACCTCACCACAGACCCCCATATCTCCTTCACTGAATCTGAAGTTTCTTATCTCACATGTGAATACACGGGAATCTGTGTCCATTCAAAGGTTCAGAGCCTGCAGAATAAACAAGAACCTCCAGAAAGACCTTGAATCTGGTACAGAACTCAGTGGGCTTGGCTGACTCTTGAGCACTGGGGTTGGTCTGGGAAAAATACTCAATGAAACCCAGAATCATTCAGGTTGGGAAAGACCTTCAAACTCATTGAGCCCACCCTGTGCCTGATGCCCACCTTGGCACAGCCCTCCCAGCCCATGGAGCCCACCCTGTGACCGATGCCCACCTTGGCACAGCCCTGCCAGCCCATGGAGCCCACCCTGTGCCCAACGCCCACCTTGTCCCCCAGCCCAGAACACTGAGTGCCACGGCCAGTCCTGCCTTGGGCACCTCCAGGGCTGGGCACTCCAACCCTCCTTGGCAGGGCCTGCCCACCCTTTCCAACATTGCTTAAGTGTGTCTGGGACACAGATGGCACTCCAGCAGAGCAGGCTTGGGCAGATGCACAGGGAGCTTTCAGGACTGGGGAGCAGAGCTGCTGTTCCTGAGGAGTGTTACTGGAAGCTCCAGAGCACACGTCATGGAATCACAGAATATCCAGATCTGAAAGGGACCCACCAGGATCATCCAAGCCCAGCTCCTGGACAAATGGTAACAGCCCTCAGGACAGCCTGTGCTGCCTGCAAGGAACCCCTGCTCTTACTTGGGCAACTCTTCCACAGAACCCCACTGAAATGGGGCAAACCCACACAAAATCCCCAAAGTGGGATTATGGAACCAACAGTCCTGAGAGAAGCCCAAAAGCACGGGCAGGCAGTCAGGCAGCTCAGCCACTAAGAGTTTGCATTTATTCAAATCCAGATGATTATACATTAAATCCTTCCAATGGGGACAGAAACACCAAGTGCATTGAGCACTGTTGCTGTCTGGGAGCTGCTGGGCAGGAGTGGGGTGTGTTTGGGATGTGTGTTTGTCTGCAGCAAAGATTTGTTAGTTCTTGCAAGCAGTGATTTGGGAGAAAGCAGCATTGGTGCAGAGTCGTTACACACCGAGGCCAGAGATGTTGCAGAGATTAAACTTGTTACAGGAATATTTTATAGCCCACCTGACCAAACCCGAACAACTGGACTGTGAAATGACTGAGCAAATAAAAAAAAGCAGTAAAAATGCTGCAGTGATAGTAATGGAAGATTTTTAACTACCAGAGCAGAGGCTGGAGTCCATTAAACACATGAAATAGGGCCCGAGGTATGTGAGAATGTGTGACTCTCCATGTTGTTGTTTTTATTTTTTTAAGAACTCATTAAATGCCCCAGCAGTTGTTACCTGGGTATTAAATAAAAGGGAATAAATACATCTGTCCCAGCACTGCTAAACTGGGTACTATTGAGAGCTGGATGTAAAGGACTGTACACATGAACTGCAAGAAAAACCCATCCTGAGCACACATCCCTCAGAAACATTTGGAGCACCATGTCCAGGTCCCTTCTCCAGAACTATTGGAACACATGGAACAGCATCCCTTCCAGCATCCCTTCCAGCATCCCTTCCAGCATCTTCCTGTGAGGGCTGCTGGGAGCTGGTGCCCTGGGATTGGCCATAACAGAGGGGATGGAGATGGAGGACATCAGGAACAACTAAGCAAATGGGAAGGAAATGTTTCATTTCATGGGGTTTGAATTCTTTTCACTACTTACATAAACATCTCACACCCATGGAGATGTTCCTCATCTCAGGATTTGCCAGAAAAAAAGAGGAAGTACCATATGGAGATACTGGCTTTGTTTTGAGTAACAGAGTGAGGAATGGTGACTTCAGGACTCAGGAGCTGTTCCTGCAAGCTGATGCTGACAAACTGGTCCCAGTGTATGACAAGTCTTCCACCTCAGCACTTCTAATACTCTGGAAAAGCTTTGCCAGCTACATTTTTACTTTTGCATGGCAAACAACTGCTTTCCTATGCTTGAATTCCCAGTGACTCATCATTACACATTTGTGGAACTTGAGAAAACTACTGATGCTTCACCTCTAGGAAATTATTCTACCTTTTTCCTTTAGCCCATTTGTAAATTAAAATTTACTTGACGTAAACTGCCAGTCTCCTGTAAACCCCTAATCCCTACTGAGATCTGGGGAATTGTCTACCTGTTGTTCCCTGGAAGGGAGGAGAATGTTTGGAGTTGTTAGAGGTGGAATTATTTTAAACACCTGTGAGATACAGGAGGCTCTCAGCACGTGTTGCTGCTTCCCTGTGACATCTGGCAAATTTTGCAGGCACCACTCCTTCTAGCTTAGGCTTTTGTAAAAGAAAAAAAAAAGGAAAGAAAAGAGAAGACTGGGAGTTTTGGGGGGGCAGAATACATGCTGTGTTAGTGTGGGACTCTCAGGATGGGCAGGAATTGCTGCATCTCCAGCAATGCAGCCCTGGGAATGCTCTGCATGCAGGAGGTAATTTTGGGGTTGAGTAAAAGCCTGCAAGGTGCATATTCCCTATGCCACCCTAATGTAGGATAGTGCTGAAATCTGCTCTGTGTTTTGGGATTGAATGACCAGTTCTGCAATCAGGCACCTCTTGATTGTCACCTCCGAGTGATGCCTCTGAGATTCAGGGAATGTTCCTGCTCGTTCCCTACTCCTGCAGCACCTCCATCCAGTGATGGCTTTCCCACCATGGAAAGGAGTCAAGATCCACCACTCAGAGAGTAATGGGAACACTGGGATGAGATGAAGCTGTGGCCACTGCTTAACAGCAAATAATCTGATAAAGCAATGCCTTATAAATCACTATATTCCTCCCTCCTGCTTTTCTCACTGAAAGGCCCATCGGGTCTCTGAGGGCTGGGAATCCAACTGGGATGAGAAAATTTATTAATGCTCACTTTCTCTCCACTTGTTTTTGTGTCAGTATTGTCCATCAGCTCTTTGTCCCTCTCTTGTGTGTGTTCCCTTGGCATTTATCAGTGAATGATCAGATCATTAACTGTGCTGGCCCAAACGATCCAGGCTCCTGTATCCCCTCCTGAAACCTCAGCTCCCAGGGCTGAGTGGGATCAGAGCCACACGTGGCAGCTCAGCAGACGCAGCAGGATGGCCAGACAGGAATATATCACTAGCACTACTTGAAATACTGTCATGGCATCTCATCACGGCTCTCAGTCCTCTGGGATTGCTCCGTACGGCTCGGCTGTTCTTCCACCTCCACATCCTCGACCTGAGAGCCTCAGCTTATCCCAGAAATCATCACTGTCTGTCCCCAAGGGCACATGCTCCATCTTATCCTTTTCTGCTCTTCCAGTCCCAACTTCCATGTTACAACACAGCAAGTTCTTGTCCTGATGATGTTTTTCATTTTGTGCTATCTCCAAGCTCTCAGTTAGCACAGTCCTGCTCCCCTGGGCCATTCCCAGGAATATTGCACAAGATAATGTCAAGACCAGTCTTTGGGGAATGCTCTGGGTAACCTCCTTCTAAGGGGATGTCTTCCCTGTTAATGCAATCTGTTTTCATTCCCACCTGTGGCTCATTCCTTATCAACCTCTCAGGTTTTCTGCTGATCTTCACCGGCTCCCTTTTCCCTGATAATTTCCCATGTGGTGTTATATCAAATGCTTCCCTGAAGTCCACGAAGATGCGACCTATTGCATTTTCTTTGTAGAGAAAATCAGGTAAAGAGATCAGGCTAGCTTGGCATGTGCTGGCATTGGGCAGGAAAAAATGGTCATTATTCTATTGTCCATTTATATCCTCTTTTGCAAATTATTTAATTTTTAATAAAGCTTTTACTTGCTAGTTTTCCTCCAAATATCACGTGAAGCCTCGTACCTATTTGAGATCAGACAGTTGGACACTGTCCACCCCCTGTGCCCACTCCCAGTGCAGGTGCTGTGTGTGCTGTTCTCCCAACCCACAGATGGATTAACCCTTCCCTGACTCTTCCTTCCACCTGAGACCAGGGAAATCCTTGCAGCTTCATTCTCATAGCCATCCATCCTCTGTCCCACACTTTTCTTCAAAGCCAAGACACAGACACTCATTTTGGGGTCCTGCTTTGATTATTTCGACAACCCCCTCTGTCCAGTCTCAGTTCCTTGTTCTGTCTCCTTCCCCCTGAAAAACCTTGGTGTCTCCTCTCATTTTCCTTTCAAAGCCTGTTTTGGCTGAGGTTTCCCTCATTTACTTTATCCTTACACTTCCTGAATTCCTCCAATCTCCTAACTACACCTTTAGGACCTCAGAGTTTATGGAAACAGCTCATGCATCCTCTGTCTGTGCATCTGTTCCCATCTCTAAAGCACCTGAGTTCATTCATTTTTAAGCCACTTTCTGCCCCACCTGCCAAGCCTCTGCCAGGCACACTGGAGAGTGGGGTTGGCACCACACACCTGAGCTGGAATAAGGGTGCAGGAACAGGCCCACAGCCCTGACACAGGTGCTGCTGCCCAAGGTGTCAGTACTACTAATATTTAATACTATTTTCAAGGTGAACCCACAAAGCCAGGCAATGATTCACTTGGGTTTTGTGCAAGTTTCAAACAGCTCCTCCTGAAATCCATCGTATTGATGGAACTCACAGGCTGTTCAGTTAAAAGAAAAGCAGCATTTGCACTTCAAGTTTCAATACTGGGATGAAGTAGCATTAGGAAAAGAAAGGGAAGGAAAAAAAATTAGCTCATCCACCCAAACAACTGTAATAGTACAGCAAACACGGATCTGTCACTGCTGAGAACACAATAATGAAGAGTAGCCAAGATTGCACAACTACAAAAGATTTCATTCTCTAATTGTCAAAAAGCATTAAAGATCAACTATTTATTGTGGAGGAGAGGAAGGGAGAACAGACTTCAGTGCCTCCCTTCACCAGAGGTTGTCCCTAATTGTCATGCATGGATTGCAACCAGAGGTTACTGAGCGAAATTTGTTTGCATTTATTAATCAAAAGGAGTCAAAGGCACACAAAGATATCATCAAGGCTCCCTTGTGCTTGGGGAGGCTGACAACTAAAATTCTTGATGAAGTGTTTGCAGAATGTTTGCAATCTGTTCACAGCCTTTTTACTTTGCAGGTGCAAACCTTTCTATCTGTTACATCAAAGAAACAATTGAAAATTAAACATAGTAAACATCTCCGTACAGGTTTTAATCTCCCATTTCTACAGGACAAAGGGAGTGGTATAATTAATCTCAAAGCAATGTTTGAGTTCTTTCAATATTCATTTGGGCACATTAGCATGTCATTAGCTATGTTTTAAACACTGATCCTTATTTCCTTCTCCCACACACCTTTCTTTTAACCCTTTTGTTAAAAAAAATAAAAAAAAATTAAAAATTGGTGAAGTTGTACTTCCTGGGAGATGTCTTTAATGCTAAAGCGTCCATGCATAGATAATTATCTTGCTCAATGAAATGGATTGGGGGAATAATGTATGGCTTTTGAGGTAAAGCACAGGCAGCAGAAAAGAGATGAAGAGAAATAATTCTTTTCAGTGATGTTAAGAACGTGCAGGGGCAAAGACACTCTCACTGAGTTTTGCTATCATGCCTCGTGAATAATGTATTTTATTATATCCATTGTGGTTATCTTTTAATATGTTAATAACACTTCTAACACTCTTCCCCCCCTTGTTCTTTTATGTAGTTTTAAAACTCTTTCTTTTATTAAGATGTAACAAATGGAGATGCAATCAATAGATACTTATTCTGTTGGTGACTAACTAGTAAAAGGATTTTCTTGTAAGTTTAATTTTAAACACAGATCTGTTTGAACAATGTCTACAGGGTAATTTCAGCCATCTATCTGCAGCATTTCCTGTAGCATTTCCGAGCTAACTCCTAATAACATCCTCCCCCTTAGGTATATTAATTTTATACATCCTGAGCAGGAGATTGAACAGTCCTTAAACAGCCACCCAAGGTCACTGACACTCACAAAAATAGAACCTTTCATTGTGCTTTTATCAAGTCAGGCTGGCGTTTATATTACCCTGTGTGGGCCTGAACAGCATGGATATTTGCTGGAGTTTAATATACAATTGTTTTCAAGAACCATTCAGCTCAATTTGTATTGAAAATATTACTGGGGAAACAATGAGCCTTTCAGAGGTTTTGGCTGTCTGTCAGCTCAGGCAGGAATTTCGGTGTTTGTGGGGAGGTATGAAAAGGGCCATAAATGTCTCCAGACTGCCAATCACAGAGGAAGGGCAGCAAATCCCAGACTGCCCAGTCCAACAGGGACCACTGGTGTCCTTCTGCTGCCCCTCCCATCCATGAGCAGCATACTCTGAAGCACCTCAGCTGGTGATGCACTGATGATCCACCCAGGACTGATGGCCAATGGACCACGCAGCACAAAGCCTGTACAAGGGCCACCTTTCCTCCTGTTAATGGAGTGACAATTCCCTGAGGGACAGGGTCTCACGCCAAGGTGGGCAGGCAACATCCCCACACCTCTCCTCACCAACCTCCCTGCACTGGGACCACCCCACACTTTGAATCTCCCCAGAATCATGGAATGGTTTGGATTTAAAGGGACTGTTAAAGCCCATGTAGCACAACCCCTGCCACAGGCAGGGACACCTCCCACCAGCCCAGGTTGGTCCAAGCCCCATCCAACCTGGCCTTGGACACTCCCAGGGATGGGGTGTCCACCACCTCTCTGGGCAACCTGTGCCAGTGTTTTACCATCCTCATTGCAAAACCCACCCTTTTTTTCTAATCTAAATCAACCCTCTTTCGTTTAAAACCACCCCGTCTTGTCCTACTGCTAAAAAGTCTGTCCCCATTTCCCCTGTAGGTCTCCTTCAGGTACTGAAAGGCTGGAAGCTGTGGCTGCCCCATCCCTGGGAGTGTCCAAGGCCAGGTTGGATGGGGCTTGGACCAACCTGGGCTGGTGGGAGGTGTCCCTGCCCATGGCAGGGGTGGCACTGGGTGGGCTTTGAGGTCCTTTCCAACCCAAACCATCCTGTGATTCTGTAAAGTCTCGCTGGAACCTTCTCTTCTCCAGGTGATGAGAACTGAGAATGACACACACCACGAGCCCTTAGAATGGGGTCATCCCACAAAGCCTCCAGGAGGCAGATCCACCTGCTGCCCTCCTGCCTGCACTGGGCACACACCTTCTTTCCACCCTCTCCAGAGGTTACAGAGAGAAGGTCACCAGGAATGGTCCTCACACAGCAGAAAGGACAACTCCTTCTGTCTTTATTTGTGAGTTCTTTCCTGGCACAATGAGATGGTCCATGCACCATCAGAGACCTTCCCAGGAGCAGGGATGTTGAAAGCCACACCGACCCTGCAGCCTGAGCACAGCTCATGGGCAGGTGACACAGGTGACAGCGCAGGTGACAGTGCAGGCAGGGGCAGGACAGATTAGTGAGTTGGCAAATTTCCCTGGGGCACTCAAAGGAAGAGGTGGGTATTTAATAATTACTTAATTACCTCAACATCTTCATTCTCATCTCAGGCTTTTCAGCAAGAACAAGGAAATGCACATGAAAATGCTAATTAAGGCTGGATGGAACAAGAGGAGGGATTCAGTTGTCATCTCAGCTATTAGAATATTGAACTCTCTGAGTCTTCCTGTGTGGCTCACAGGGAGGAAGGAGGAATAAGTGTTTAACAAGACAAAAATACCTTACTGAGTATCTCTGAGTTTTGTTAAATACTCTTAAGTATTCCCATCCTTTCCAACACACATGTAGGATAATTAAACGAGTGAATGGGCCCCTAACAGCCATCTTCCTATTCACCAGCAGCAGCAGGAATTTTACCTCAAATATTTCTATTCAAAAGAGTGATGAGGACCAGCTGATGAATGCCAGGGGCACCCCCTTACAGGCTGACCTGAAGTTTTGCTACAGTGGATTTTTCAGCCTTTCTCTGATTCTACTACAGCCTTGCTGAGTTTGCTCAATTAAGGATAACAGACTATGCAGGCAAAGCTTTGAGATGGCTCCTATTTTTAACTGAATTGTTGTGCCCAGCCCTCTGAGCAGGGTCCCCCATGTGCTCAGAGCACCCTCAGGAACCCACAGACCTGGGCTGTCCCTGTCAGCAGCATCATCTCATCCAGCTGTGCACAGCTGAGGGCAGAGCTGGTCTCTTTTCTCCTGCCAGCAGCCCCTGTCCCTGCAGGTGACCCTCTCCAGACTCCATGTGATCAAACACCAGCTTGGTCCAAATGTTGTTCCTGTTGACAACACGAGGATGACTCATCTGAGGGGCTGCTTCTCCATGCAAATATCATCTCCAAACCCCAGGTCTGCGTGGGGCTCCTTGGCAGATGTGCTTGAGAAGGGCAATATTCAGCAGAAAACACAGTGAAGGGTGAAAGTCTGAGTGTATGTAAAGATACACAAATACCTATGTTTGTGTACACACATTTTCTGACAGAATTGAACTGTTCCACTCAGGGTCAGCACACATTTCACAGATATATTTGTTTCTCCTGATGTTACAGAACTTAATTACAAACCTCAGTCTTCATACATTCCATTAATTTTCATAAAGCAAATGAATGGAATGAAAGCAAATGAAATTGTCTTTATTCTTTTATTTTTTACACTCAACCAGGTGTTGCTGTGATGAGATGAAATTAAATATGCCCCACTTCTGAGAGAAAGGCTTACTCCCTTCAAAAGAAAAGGACTGCTCTTGGTCAGTGTTTTAATTGTGTGGGTGTGCTCAAAGCCATCGTAGCAAGTGTTTCACGTGGCCAGTCTGACCCCCCACTCAAGCTATGAAGCTGTGATAAGAATCTTCTGTTTTAATTTACAGAAAGAGAGGAAAAAAACCACCAGGGCTCTTGCCAATCCCAGAAGTAGGAAGCACTTCTGGAGGGCACTCAGGCAATCCCCCTGCCCTGCCTATCAATGGGGCAGCACCTGCTGCTGCTGCTCACCCAGGTTAGCTTTGGAGTTGGGATGTCCCGGGCTGGGACTGGGGTCAAGATCACAGTTTTATTGTCAGTTCTAGCGCTGTTTTTTCCTGTAAAACCGAGTGCAACTTGCAGTGTGAGGCTTTTCAGGTAATTCAAGCTCTTTTGCTACAATTTATTGCAAAGGTCGTGTTCATCTCCCTGTCTCGTGGTAGTGCTGGAGCTACTGCTGAACCCTCTGCCTTTCCCCACCCCCCGATGGTTTCTGCAGCCAGAGGCAGAGCTGGTGTGGTGCCCTCGGCACGAGATGCCCCCACCAGTGAGGGGAACAAAGCAATGGGGCCCAGCAAGGCTGAGCTCACCCAACAGCCCATCCCACCACTGCACCATGGGACGCATCCAGGACTTGCTCCCCATTTTCCTTCATAATCTAGCAAACTGTCAAGGCTCAAGATGAGAACCCATGAGTGGCAGAAGCAGCACCAGCTAAGCCAGAAGACTGTGGCTATGCCAGGTTTCTACCTTTGCTGCCATCCCTGCTGACACCTGGCCCTGCCCCCAGGCGTGGCTGCACACTCACACTGGAAGCCAGATCCCCCAAGGAGCACCGTCACATCCCTGTTCCCATTTCTCTCCTGGATAACAGTGCAGGGAGCTGTTCCTGCTGCTTTGCAGAAAGCCTTTGTGGCACATTCCTGAGCTGAGCCTCCTTCCCTAGGTCTCAAATTTCCAACCTCTTTCAAACTTTCTTTTCCTTCCTTGCTTTTCCTGGTTTCCCATTGAACACACATGAGCCAGGCTGTCTCCATTCTGGCTGACACCACCCCCATCTCCAGGTTCCATGTACCTCCCCCAGCATCCCTGTTCCTGACAGCTCCTCCCACCAAATTCGGATAATGCAGCCAATTACCATCTGCTTTGTTCTCTCCCAAAAGGCTCCATTTCAGCGTGTTATTCCATTCTGATTCACCTACCGGTCTCCAATGACTTTGATTACTCATCTGAAGAATAATAAAACAGCTTCTTATCAAGGCTTTAAAAAATAATATACCTTGAAATGGTTATTCAAGATTGAAAAGTCGGGAGGGGGGGCAGAAATAATTATTTTCCAAAGGAACAGAGTTAAGTCTCTCACTGTACAGGCACAAGAGAAACATGAGCTACTCAGAAGGAAAATATCGAGACTGAGTTTATAGGTACTACAGGTTTGTAACTGTAATTAAAATACAACCCCCCCTATTTGATAATAACTAAACTCAGAGACACTGCACAGCAATTAAACCCTCTCTACTGAGAGGTGAATCTACGGCAGTGCAATAAGATGGTACAAAACTTTGTAAGGTGGGACATGGACCTAATTAACCCAAGCAGTACAGACATCCCAGTCTTGAAGGCTAAACATTCCCACTGGAGAGTTCCTTGGTCCCAAAAACATTCCCAGAGCCCAAAAACTGTGAAGAAACTGGTCAGGTGTTGTGGCACATCTGTGGAAGTAGGAAGGGAAATGACAGAGGCCTCGAAACCAATTTGCTTTTGATGTTAACACAAAGCAGGGACCACATCTCTGAAGGCAACAGTGTGTACAAACCACCCTTAAAGAGTTTCTTCCTAACATCAAACCTACACAAAACACACTCTTTCAGCTTAAAGCCA
This sequence comes from Sakesphorus luctuosus, assembly GCA_013396695.1. NCBI lineage: Eukaryota > Metazoa > Chordata > Aves > Passeriformes > Thamnophilidae > Sakesphorus > Sakesphorus luctuosus. The sequence goes on from VWZD01003741.1 coordinate 263,927, forward strand.
CGCTCTCGTGTCCCACCACTCCATGTCCTTATCAAAAGTCCCTCTCCAGCTTTTACGGTTTTGTAATTTTTTTCTTTTTTTTGGGAAGACAATCTATCAGAGTCTGGGGAAGAAGCTGAAACCAGAAAAAGTTTGGAAACAATACCCACCACTTATATAAACCTTTGAAAGACAAACAAATCCTCAAGTCCCTTATTTATAAGCACAGAGTTAAATTTCTGCAGCTCACAGAGGTAACTCACGTGGCCACCAGACCCAGAGGAGATGGTTCCTCACTCCAAAGTGTGTCCAGCAGTTTTTCCAAGGAGCTGCTGAGCCAGGGGGCTGGTTATGATGGGCTGTTTTACTGCAGAGCAGGCGCCACATAAACCCCATGGTGGGGCCGCATTGTTTGTTAAGTGTGTCTTTGTTAAGTGCTCTGAGGAAGGACGTGAGTAAATGACAGTACAATGACTATGGAAGGGGGGCACAATGGAGAGAGTTTGCACTTTATTTCTGCGAGTCAATAACCATTCTTTTGGCTGTAATTTTTAGTCTTTATTATTCCAAGATACAGTTCTTTGTAAGTGGGTGATTGAGGGAGGGCTTCACGTATCTTAATGCAACGATGCTGCCACATTGTTGGGGTGTTAATCAGAGGATCTAATTTTATGTGTAGTCCAAACATCAACAAATCTTTTTTAACGGTATCGACTTTATTGATTTTAAGACATATTGTAGCTCTTGGGGCAAAGGCAGAGGAAAGTTCTACACAGACGTTGTGGAGCAGAGAAATGGATGTAATTACCACCACCCTGTGTTTACAATGCACGTTGGCTGTGCTGGAGCTCCATGGGAAGCCAGGAGCAAGCCCAGTGAATTCCACAGAGCAGATCTGAGCTGGCTGAAGGCAACATTCAAGAAACACTCATTATTTTACCTGTTGAAGAAAGAAACCAGCAAACATGGAGCACTTCAATGTGGGGGCTTGAAGCAAAGACTTGGTTATTGGGATTCCCACAGACTCCAGGATCTGTTGTCCAGTGTGGGTCTGAATTCCCACATGTGACCACATTGCTTTTTTTTTTTTCCATTTTTTCACCCCTGTAATTTTTATACCATTAGCTTTTTCAGACAAGGACTTTATCTTACTACTCGATTGTAAGATGTCTCTCACTGTCACTCCAGCCTATTTGGTGTGTCCAGGACTTACTGTGAATGACAGCTAAAATATCACAAATTGGTGTTCCCTAAAGTTGGATTTAAACAGCTTCTCTCTTAAATATATGAAAAAATAAACTGTGTCTAACTGGATAGGTCAGGACAAAGAGTATTCCCTGCTTTTCTGCAGAAGGTGCAGTGAAGCCAAAGCAGAGAATTATTTCATGAAGTTCCTAAATTGAGGGCTATGGTAAAAAGCCCCAAAGTTTCTGTGTTTCTGCAGATCAATCCTTCCATCCGAGCTCAGGCAGCCCAGGTGGGAGGGCTGACAGCAGGAGGAATGAGGGGAGAGCACATACTTTCTGAGGCATCTTCTCACCCTCTGTTATCATAATTCATCTTCATGTATTTGCAGAGGGACAGGCTGTTTCTCCCAGGCAAACATGGTACCATCATGCCATAAAGCCACCCACACCCTCTCCACGTATTTTCCACAATGTGGAACCCCACAGGATAGAATCTCCAGCCCAGAAATGCTCCAGAGCTTTCTTGTGGGGACACTGCCCCAAGAATGGTTGGTTCCAGCTCAGTTCATCGCACTGCCTGAGCTGGTACCTCTGATTTCTGAAGAAAGAGTCCTAACTTGGAGGCCTCTGGATGATCCAATTCCTGCCATGGGGGAACTTCCCATCAAAGAGTGTTGGGGTAAAGGAAACCACTCCTACCATACCTTGAAATCCCCTCTCTCTGATTTTGCAGTTGTCCCACATCAACTTCAGATATCTCATTCAGCAGTTAACTACTTCCAGTTTTGACCCAAAAAGTACTTCAAATTCTTTTGGGTTTTATTTTGTTGAGAAAATATTTTCAGTCCAGACTGGAAAGGATCATTAGAAGTTAACAGCATTTTTGCTGAACTGACAAACACATTTTTCACACTCCTCTCTTGTGGTGCTGCCAGCAGGACACACCAGCACTCTGCTGTGCTCCACCACTGCCTCCCCAGACAAACAGACTTTCCTCCCTCTACACCTGAGGCCAGATCTCTCTGATCTCATAAATATTAGGAAGGCTTCATGGAACTACAAGTAAGGATCATAATAGAATGAATTTCAGGAGGAACATCATGAGTATTACAGAGAGAAATCTCCTTAACTTTATTAAAGGAAATCACTTGCAATAGATTTTAAGCGTAATCCTTCTTGCTGTTTTTTAATATTGGTAGGAGCCACTGAATACATCTTTTAGTTCCCATGAAGACTTTCAGGGACTCCTTTGCTTACAGAGTCCTGAAACAGTTCCTGCTGTAGATCCCCTGTGGTCTCTTCAAGCAAACTGCTCCATTCTGACTGTGCTGCTACAAAGTACCACGAGATGGTAAATCACAGGAGTAACTTACAAGAGGATTTTTTTTAAAATTAAAAACTACACAGAGTTAAATGCAATTAGAAGTGTCAAAGCTTCTCAGGGCTCACTTTAAAAGAGCATATTTGTCTGGGAGACTTTAAGGACTGTTCCGAATCATAGTCCTGGCACCTGGGGACAGGACAAGGGGAATGTCTTCAAACTGACAGAATGTAGGTTTAGATGAGATGTTAGGAAGGAATTATTCCCTGTGAGGGTGGGCAGGCCCTGGCACAGGTGGGGTGGAGAAATTGTGGCTGCCCCATCCCTGGAAGGGTGGAAGGCAAGGTTGGATGGGGCTTAGAGCAACCTGGGAGAGTGGGAGGTGTCCCTGCCCATGGCATGGAGTGGAATAAGTTGGTCTTTGAGGTTCCTTCTATCCCAAACAATTTTATGATTATATGATTATACAAATGGCACCTTTCCCATCTCCTTACACTCCCTCATAGACTGTCAGTCTTTCAAGACTCATTCTACTTTCACCTTACTCACATAGACCTCTTCTCTCTCACACACTGGAATCTTCTTCATGTTCCCTCTCACTCCCTCACACCAAGGACAGAAAGGGAGTGCAGAGCAGTTTGGAGTTCCCTGCTGCCTGTTTCTGAAAGCACTGCTGCCACAAAGACTTCCTTCACACTTTCCCTGTCACTCAGGTCTCCAGATAACACACTGCGGGGGTTGTGAGGTCCTACATGGTCCTCAGGTACCACTCCTCACTCCTTGCTGTGGCACAGGAGTTCCTGCAGCAGCATCTGTGGAGTTCTGGAGAAACTCGTGGCCAGGGCTGGCTTGGGGCCGTACAGAGCAGGATGAAAGGCAGCACAGGATCACAGAGGCAGGCGCTGTGTGTAACCTGCCTGGCAGAGGAACAGAACAACTGGGGTATAATAAGATTATTACAGTGCAAAGTTATTCTGGGGAGATAAGGAAGAATTTTAATGACTTTTGAGGAAGGTATCAAGCCATCATGAGCCAATCAGCCTGACTTCCCGAGCCGGCTGGTTTTGCATACGTGGGATTGCTTTGCTCAGAGGCTCCCGGACAGCTCCATGACACCGTGGGACTGAAAGGGGAGATAAATCTCTCAATCTCTTTTTTTAATTTCAGCACAATTGCCTTATTACAGTGTTATGTGAGGAATATGCATGGCACTTCCCAAGGGTTTTGCTGTTCCCAATAGCAAACGTCTCACTCAGTGTTTGGGCAGAGCGACTCTCTGCTAAATTGCTCACAATGCAGCTATTACAGAATAGAGGGACCCTGTGGGTATGATTGAAATTTATATGCACGGAACAATCAAGAATGCCAAGTGCTCTGGATAAACTGTAGGTAGGTGGCAGAAGCCAGATAAGCAGCCTAGGAGGTTTAAGTTACAGGATCTTAAGCCGTAGAAAGATTCATTCTATAATTTACATTACAACCAGTTTCATTTGTGGAATGAATAATGGAAAGCTCCTACAGATAAGTATTTGAGGTCCAATCCTGGGAGGTGTTGAGCACTCACTGAAGTCCGTGTTCCAGCCAGGCTTTGTGAAACGTGTGTCTCTGCAGCTCCGGGGAGGGAACTGGTTGTTAACAGCACTGTGGATCCTGGGGCAGGGGAACAGGTCTCTCCCCCTCTAACACATCACCCTCCTGGAAAGAACTCTGCATCTGAAGCTTATAAATCACTTCAAGAGAAAGCACGGAGTGAATGATTTATTTACTCTAAAAACACCAATCAAAACATTTAAGTGTTGCTACAGGAAACTATCCATTTTCCTTTTGCTGAGTAGTAAGGCAAAGATTAATGCATATTCGGATTCATACATAAATACCTCTGTTCAAGTCTAACTAACTCCAGTCCCATAAATCTGCAGCCTTCCCTCCTTTCCTAGGACAGCAGCAGTGAAGAAGTGATGCACCACAGGCAGTATCAGACAGTCGTGGCTCTCCCTGCCCCACCTCCTGTGCCCTGGGCAGCATCGATGGCACTGCCCTGTGTGCCAGGGGAACTCTGGGCTGGGCATGGCTTGAGGTCCTGCCTCCTTACGAAATTATTCTGATTTATTGCATTTGTTTTTGCAGGAAGTTAAACTGATTAACCCGTATTTTCATACAGCTTTGATAATTTCCTAATGACCACACTGTCCCAAAAGCATCTCCAGCTACAAGAAAGTATCCAAAATTGTTACCTAATAAAGATGAAAGGAAGTGAGTGCTGAGTTATGAGAATCTCCTCAAGGTAGAATATTTTATTTAGAGTTGAATTCTGCTTTATACAGAGGAAATGGGTTTGCAGGTTGCAGCTACAGGTTTGATTTTGACCCACATGTTATTAAATAAAGCTGAGAAATACTCATGATCAGGGTATGAGAAATGCAATGCACTCTTAATAAATAATTATTAATTTAATGAGTTCATTTGAACGAAACATTGGTGTTTCTTTCCAGTGTGCATTAGCATAATAAAAAACGCTCGGGAGGTTCCACAACTCCCGCAGCACAATGCACTGTACATCCTGTGCTTAACACTGATCCTGAGAAACACAGTGATGTTCGGGGGCAAAAAACACATCCTGTTCAAATCACACAGACATTCAGGAGCTGCGATTGCACTGTCCCATCTGGGGGCTGCACAGCCCCTGGGAGGGGTATCTGGAGGGGTATCTGGAGGCTGCACAGGCCCTGGGAGGGGTATCTGGGGGGGTATCTGGAGGCTGCACTGTCCCTGGGAGGGGTATCTGGGAGGATATCTGGGAGGGTATCTGGAGACTGCACAGCCCCTGGGAGGGTATCCCAGCTTCTCTGGAGGGGTATCTGGGAGGGTATCTGGGGGCTGCGCAGCCCCTGGGAAGGTATCTGGGAGGGGTATCTGGGGGTTGTAGGGGCTGCACAGCCCCTGGGAGGGTATCCCAGCCCCTCTGGAGGGGTATCTGGGGGCTGCACACCCCCTGGGAGGGGTATCTGGGAGCTGCACAGCCCCTGGGAGGGGTATCTGGGGGCTGCACAGCCCCTGGCAGGGTATCTGGGAGGGGTATCTGGGAGTTGAACAGCCCCTGGGAGGGGTATCTGGGAGGGGTATCTGGGGGTTGCAGGGGCTGCACAGCCCCTGGGAGGGTATCCCAGCCCCTCTGGAGGGGTGGGAGGCAGGAGGGCCCCCTGGAACCCGTGCTGGGCAGAACAAAGGGGGAGCTGCGCGGGGAGCGAGCGGCAGCCACAGCGCCCGGAGAGCGCCAGCACAGTCCATAAAGCCACAATGAATGGTAATGACAGGCAATAAAATACCCTTTTAAAAATCCAGTAAAGGATAAAGACTGTAGGCTGCAGCATTGACTGGCAATGCTGTGGCTGCAAAACATCAGCAGATTAGCATAAAGCATGGCAAGAAAGTACAACTAAAAATTATTCAGTCATACCAAATGCTCGCAGGGAATCTAGGCCAAGCAGGCAATCAAAATCAAACAGAAACAAGGTATATGTAATCCCACAGCAAAAAGATTGAGCAACTGCACATTGCCAAGACATTTTAATACTCCTTTAGCCCACAGTTTTTGAAAACCATTAATAGAGTTATAAAAAGTGTGGAAAGCTGCACAATGCAGTTCAGACCAACACGGGGGTGTAATTCTACACCGACGCAGCACCAGTGTTAATATAATCTCTCTCCCGTTACACAAGAAGCCCAGCAAGAGCGTCATAAAATGCAATATGTGTTTTCTCTACAAGCTTAAGTGTCTTTTAGCATAATTATTCCTGATGCTTCAGTTATGGGAAGGAACGCTACCAATCTGAGCAGCAAGAAGGTATTTATTTGCCCTTGAGGTGCAATTACATTCTGGAAAATGGCTCTTTTTTAATTCAATGATCTACTGCTTTTGCTTGTTAGGGGTCAAACACTGCTAAGACCACAGTCCTTGGAATTATGTGTCTGCCCCCTAAAAAGCTCGAGTTCTGTACACTGAGGTTTGTTTGTTTAACCCTCCTGCTTTTTCTCTGGGTTGGTTTTTTTCAGCTCCTGCAGCTCTTGGGAGAGTGAGTGATATCTGTTGTGGCACATGGAAAATCATCAAATCATAATTTAAAATTCCAAACACTAAATCTTTGTGCTGAGGATGCTCAAGGCAAAAAGGCCACTGAGTGGCTTTCTCTGTTCAATTCACAGAGCTTCCAGCTAAGGTAAAAAAAAAAAATCCAAAAACCCCCAAACCAATCTTTTATTTAAATTTTAATTTCAGCAGATTTGCAGTCATCAAGATTTATCCCAGGGAATCTTTGCAAGGAGAAACAAATCTTGCTGTGCAGGATCTGCAGTGAGCTGGTTCCCTTGGGACACAGCTCCTGCTCGGTGGTGACAGGGCTCCCTCCCTGGGAACAGCCACCAATCTCACCAAAACTAAAGCAGCAAATCTTAGTAAAAAACTCTCTTTTGCACAGCTGGGAGTCTTGGGAGTGAAGCCCCAGCCTCTGCAGACAGGGACAGGGAAGAGCCCCTTCATCTGTCCCTTCCCCTCGGTGCTGACTTGCCCAGTGGAGGAGTCAGAATCACAGAATCCCAGACTGTTCTGAGTTGGGAGGGACCCATAAGGACCATCAAGTCCAACTCTTCAGTCAATGGCCCACACAGGGGATTGAACCCATAACCTTGGTGTTATTGCAACCAAGTTTTAACCAACTGAGTTAATCTCAGAGTCTGGGGTGACCACACTCTCCAGGGGTGACAGCAATCCATGGCCCAAATGCAGTAAATTCTACTAACACAGGGTGAGGAATACAAGAAATTAACACTTTTTGACTGCAGGAGAAAAATGTAACTGCCCAAATGACACTATAATGGCATTTCAAATCAGAGTTCACAGCAACCACTAATCACCCCAAACCATAAAGGCTCAAACAGGCCACAGAAGCTGTGCCTGAAGAAAAGATCCCTTGATGCAGTAACCTGCCAAAGGGTGAACATCTCGAGTGGAAACTGCACTCTCTGTGCACATCTCTGTGTGGATGTGTACATGAGACAAAGGTGCTTGGTACTAGATATAAACACAAAAGTTATGAGTGAAAAAATCCCTCCAGAAAGCCCTGCACCAGTTTTGGTAGTTAATAAACATCTCTGACTCAGGTATACAACCCTCCTTCTCCTCACTACTTTAAATCACATTTTCCAGTCAAACACAATTTCTATCCAACACAATGATGGAGTGAGAATTCCCTGGCACTGAGGCCAGCTCCTCATCCAGGGAGCCCCAAGCCCCACGGATAAAGAAGGTGAAGATTTTTAAGGAGTAAGCATGTTTTAGTGTAGCTGGGAAAAAGTAGGACTTTTCCCTTCTGGATCATGTTCTTTGTGTACCACAGAGATCCTCTGGTGTGTAAAATCCACGACTATAACAAATACACGGTGAGAGCTGCGTTTATTAAATGATTAAATGTTTCAGCTTCTCCCCTGAAACTGTGTGCTTCAGCAAGAGGATTTTGGAGGAACATATGCAAATGGAAATAATATTAAAATAATTCCTTAGTCTCCTGCAACCACGTGTAGTGATTTAATACTATTAAATTGCAAACCCTTTTTTATTTCAATATTTATCTTCAGTTTTTTTCAAGGAAAAAAAATGAAAAAGCTGCCTGTACTTGATTCTCTGATTTTATACAATTGGGTAAAAATCCTTGTGCACTAAGCAAAGAAGGTTGTACCTCTCAGCTGAAGGCAAAATCTTTGCAGAACAGACAGATCTGGTCCAAGGAGCTGTGCGCAGGGAAAGATGGAGGCAGAGTTCTCTTGATGGGTCTCCAAGGAAAGGCAAACACTTTTTGGGATTGCCCGAGCTCTGGGAAGCACAAAGGGCACTTCACCAGAGTGCCTGAGGGTTGGAAAGGGCCTTCAGCAGCTCTTGCTGTTCATCCCTGGAGTCTGAGCACCAGCTGAAATGGGCCCAAAGCCCCAGCTGCCCCACCAGGCTGACCCCCGAGGGGCGAGCCTGGCACTCGTGGCTGTGCTTCCAATCTCTGTGTCGGGGCCTCCCCCAGCTGGCTCTGCTCGCCAGCCAGGGCAGCTGCAGGCACCCCAAAACACCTTCCCCTCTGGCTTGCAGTGCCAGTTGCAATAAACGTGGGCACAGCACGAAACACACGTGCTCCTTAACCCAGTTTTGAGGAGCAACTCGGCACCGTCTTCAAAAACCTTCACTTGGCAGCCACAGCTATTCCCAAACTTTGGGTAAATGGGCAGGAGAAAAGGGTTTTTCACAGCAAAGAAGGAATAAGAGCGGTGAAAAGAAGGAGCCCAGGCTGTTAGGCTTGACTGGCACGTGGATAATGGGCAGGAGGCAGCGGAGAGCTCTGTGTCCTGCCCCGACACCGACCGTGCCCGTCGGAGCAGCACTTCAGAGAGGCACTTAGAGATGCTTTACCTTAAAGTGCCCTGTTGGAACGGAGAGGAACGTGCAGCAGCTTTCGTGCCCCTGCTGTGTGACTGTGGGCAAGGGCAGCCTTTGAAATGGCAGTCCCTGAAAGCCAGGAATGTGGGGTTGTGTGGAAAGGCTCTCTGGCACAGCACTGACGATTAGAGAGGGAATAACTGAGGAGTAAAAGAGAGAACTAAGTCTCTCTTGACAAACACCTTCCTACTCTTACCTCTTGCAATATGGGCACATAAATGTGTCTAGAAATGAAAACTGGGATGAGGGATGTTGGTCACAAAAGGAAGTTTTAATAACACAAGATAAAACCTTGTAATTTCGATGGGGTTTGCATGCACATGGAGTTGTGGCCATGGTTATGAACACATTTACACAATTTCCAAGAAAACAAAGAAGTTGGGAACTGAAAAAGGAACCCGCTCCTTTTGACCATTCAGGGTCTATGAATGAAGTTGGGAATTTGCACTCTACCTTATTCATTAAAATAGAAACTGCCATCACTTTAATGAGCAGCCTGAGGGTGGACAAAGTGCCTTGAATAGCTACGTACCATAGAGAGCTTGGCATCCTCGCTGAAACATAATGTGGGATTGCAATTGTGGGATTTCTCCAGTGAATACGAAGTGATCAAAGATAGCACTGCCCCCAAAAGAATTAAAACAGTGCAACATTGCATCAAGTTACAGCCAATGTCAATCATTACACGCCCGAGTGCACGGGATCTTTTAAATAATGTTATAGACATGCTGTGGCATTCAAAATATTCACTGAATTTCAAATTAAAATGCAAAAGCATGTTCCCAGCTCATCTGACCAGAATAGTGAACTCCAGGCACATCTTTCCAAATATTGCTCTAATGCCACATCATTTACCATCAGCTGGAGGACAGGCTCATTTTATGCAGGGCTGGATGATGGGAGGACTGTCACTCTAATTGGATTCCAAAAAGTTACCTTCAGCTCTGGTGCTGGGAGAGGAGAAATTAGCAAAGATGGAGCAACAAAAGATTGGGGAAGGAGAGGGCTAATTGCAGACTGATCACCTTTCCTACCGTGAAAGGAAAAACCCTTTGCACAATGCAGAACTTGAACTCATCATTGTGTAGAGGAGAGTTTCTGGCATGGAATCCCAGCCTGAGCTGCTTGATGGAAAAAGTGTTGCTTTATTTACATGCTAAAGGAACCACCTCCTCGCTTTGGGCTGCTGATAAAGCTGCCGTGGTGAGGAAGGAAAAGAAAGGGAACAGTACACCATTCTGGAAAAGGAGAGGGTGGGAGGGAATGGAGTAAAGAACACATCAAAGGAAATATTTATAATATGCCACTGCAGAAGGGGAGAATGCAGAAGCCTTTTGCAAACATAACAGGGAGCTCAAAGTAATTTCAATTTCTAAAAAGGTCAATGAGGAAACAGCAGAGAAAAACTTCACTCCAAACCCAGAAATAGTGATAGAAACGTTGGAGCATTTAACCTCAAACCCTCTATGAAAACAACATGAAATTCAGTCTTTGGGTGGAAAGAAAAAAGCACTCTTAGTACAGTCTGTAGGAAAAAACTGAGAACAAGATGATATAGGGAGTGTACAATTGCAATTAAGTGGAGGATGGAGCGAGCAAATTTAGATCCAACAAAAACATGATCAACAGAAGTGAAGGGAACAAGTACACATCACATCACCCACTACCATGTTCATTCTGCACAAACTGATCTCGTTGGGCTCTAATTTCCAACCCTGCAAACCCATGGATTTGCACAAAGTGTGGATTAGCCCAGGATGTGGCTCAGAAGCTGCCAGATATTATGTGGATCTTGAATAACCTCATGCAGTTACAGCCAGGCTCTCCTTGGTGAGCTCTGACAGGCAGCAGCCACCCTGGGGATCCCACCCTGACTCCAAGAGCCTCCTGCCATCTCCTGAGCATGGGATCATCACCTTTCCTGTTCAACACCCAACTGCTTTCAAACCCACCAGTAATATGCAGCTAATTTTGCTAAATGAATTGTAATTACAGTAATTCACGCCTATAGCTCGTACCCATTTGTGGGAGGTTTTTGCTGTGAGAGCCATTTTTATCTTCCCTGTAGATCTGAGGTTTGAGAACTGATCTCATGGAGCTCGGATAGATCAGCTCTTACGTGAAGGCCCTGTTTGGGTAGAGTTTTTAATTATTTAATTCATAACATTTTTCTATAAATATAATAGCACTTCATTGCAAAGTTGACAGCTCAATGCCTAGAACATGCCTGAGTTTGCTCTTTGTTTTAATTGTTTATATGACAAGGTTTATGTCACAGTATTTCATGGAATGAAAAGTATATCACAGAATTACAGGATTTAATTTAAGGCAATTGCTTAATATAACATTCTTATAAATAAAAAATGGAGCAATAGGAACAAAAGGGGTTTAAATGAGTAAACAGTAGAACTGCTTTCTGAAGTGGCAAGGAAGTGTTGTCTAATGAGCTGAGCTCTGGACTGGCAGCCAGAATCCTTCGGGATCTATTCCACATCAGACACTGCCTGAGCCAGTTGTCTCACACCAACTATCAAACTCATCTGAGGTTGTCCAGTCCTTTGCCTGGCAGTGCTTAAAAGACCAATATTTGCTTTGTGTTTTGATCATTTCATCAACTTTATGCCCCATTTCACATCAACACTATTTTCAGCCTCAAAAAGAACAGAAAATACAATGGATTGGATCTTCAGCTACCACTTCCACTCAAGCACAGCCTAAGCATTACTCAGTCCTCCTGTTCCCATGTCTGGGATCATCCTGTTTGTGCACCCACCAAGGAACACCAGGCCTCATGCACAGAAGACCTGCCTCAGGTAGGGTCCTTGCAGGGCAGTGCCACGCTGGTTTTGGAGCTAAATTGAGCCAGGTCTATCTCCTGCACCAAGGCTTGCCACTCACACACAGTCACTTAGGGAAAAGATTCCCCCCAAAAGCCCTAAATGCTTTGAAGAGTGTACATCACCTTCTTCCCTGTCATCACTGGGAATATCAGCTGGACAGTGACTGATATATATGAAGAACCATGGAGAGATATCAAAATGCAACGAGGAGGAGCACAGTGAGTGCAGCTGAACATGTGGAAGCACAAGGAGCAACAAAAGAAATTAAAAAAAAAGATCAGGTAGTTAATGCAACGCTCAGCAAGGCTGTGGGAGCAGAGTGCCAGTGTGCTCCTCTCTCCCTTCAGTCAGAGGTTCCATGCACTATAGGGGTCTTCAGATATAGGGATCACCATGTATAGGGGTCAGCCCCTTAGTCCCGAGCAGGGGGCAGCGAGGATTGATGGTCAGAAGAGCTCAGGCACAGCAGACACCAGAAGGCTTGATCAGAAGGCTCACAACTTAGAGACTTTACTCAAGATAGTTAACAGACAGTTCCTCACAGCTCGTAGTAATAGTAGTAGTAGAAGTTCCTATTAGATCATCTCTCTTCAGTCAGGAACATCCACACTCTTATACCCTCTCACATCCAACATGCCACCACATTATTGGTTAACCAATTCACCCTACATACACCACAGCCTCTCGTTGGCTATAAGCCACCACACATACTCCAGGTAGCTCTGTTCTCTTTAAGGGAGAACTGTCACCTGCTTTCCTTAAGGGATGCACTCACTGTCACCCCCCACAGTGCACTGGAAGGGGTTTTGTGGGAGTGGGAAGAGGAGGCTTCTCAAAGAAACAAGATGGTGCCAAGTGGCTGCTTGGCAATGTCTGGCTACTGTGGCAGGGAAGGGCTGCCCATCCCTCTTCAGCCCCACATTCTGAGGGGTTGTGACCTGAAGCCTCCTGCAGATGCTGCAGCTCCCAAACTTCAGCCCATGAGGACTTGCTGCCCACCACTCTCCACCACCCCCTGCCCCTCTCAGCACCTGCAGCACAGGCTGCCAACCCTCCTGTCACAGGATGATCAAGTCACCAAAGCAATGCTAAAACACAAGGGAAAACCTCCAACCACAGAGTCATAAAAATTATCCCCTAGACATTCAGTAAGAAATAGGCAAATTCAGTTTCAAAGATCCACAACATTCCTAGCAGAGGATTTCTAAGGAGGTTCCTTGATCACTACCTGTGGAGAAGAGGAGAATATTGAGAAGCAGATGGAGGATGATGGAAAAGCTTTCTGGACCCTAAATCTTTTCATTTTACTCTTCCTTTGAAAGAGTAAACACAGGCCACATGCAGTCAGAAGTTATTTTTAAATATTCTTAATCTATATCAAGAAGAATAAACTAAATTCTACGAACAAAGTAACACGAGTTCTTTTATTCTCAATAAACAATGGGCTTTATATTTAAGTATGTATATGACTACTACACCTCAGGTCACAATTTAATCTCCCTTTAATTTAATGCCCAATTTAATCTCAATAGGACAGCTAACAATTAAGGGAATGCATGTGGAGCCACTTACTGTTTGATTGTATTGGTCATGTATCAATGTCAGATACAGGACTGTTTTCCTGTAGATCATAAAACTTCGGAGGAAAAGATTGCACAGTTCAGAGAAATGTCTCCTGTTCTCAGCAGCTTTCAGGATTAGGACTTTAATGAGCCCTGTCTGGCTCACACTCATGCATGTGTTGCAAAACCCCAATAGTTTTAGTAACCTACTTAATTAGCTAAATGTTCCACAGTGGACATTTTCTATGCAGCACCTCAGGTCTGACAGGCTCTTTTCTGTATTTAAATCTCTCAAAAAGCAGTCTGGAATAAAACCTTTATACTTCATGATCCTGCACAAGCTTTGTAGTTTTATGCCATACTCTTAGCATGGGGCAGAGGTCCCAAACATCAGTGACCACCACCCAAGCCTTGGTAGAACATGGGAACAGCCACCCAAGCTCAGACCTCCAGCCCGTCATTTACCTGCTCTGCTTCCTTCTCTGAGCTGTTCTGCCTGGAGACAAGAAGGCTTTGGGGAGACCTCAGAGACCCTTCCAATGCCTAAAGAGTGCTTACAAGAAGGCTGGAGAGGGACTTTGGACAAGGGCATGGAGTGACAGGACAAGGGAATGGCCTTGAACTGAAAGGGTGTAGATTTAGGTTAAGTATTGGGAAGAATTCCTGGCTGGGAGGGTGGGCAGGCCCTGGCACAGGTGCCCAGAGAAGCTGTGGCTGCCCCATCCCTGGGAGTGTCCAAGGCCAGGTTGGACAGGGCTTGGAGCAACCTGGGCTGGTGGGAGGTGTCCCTGCCCATGGCAAGGGGTGGGATGGGATGAACTTTAAGGTCCCTTCCAATCCAACCCATTGTGTGATTCTGTGAAATCCACCATTTCCAACAGTGAAAATCTCTCATCCCAGTCATGCACTGTAGAGGTGGGACAGCCACACTTTATAAAGCAATCATGGGCTCTGCTCTGCCTTAGCCAGATTCACAGATTTCTGTCTGTTTAAGTGTTTTATATATTTAAATCCATACATTTCCCTTATACAACCCAACTGCTGCAGGATTATTTCAAACACACAACTTTTCCTAGCCCTTATTAGTCATGTTCCAGCATTCCTCAGTACAAACCTTAAAACTAAAATAAAATTACATTGCCTCTTAAAAAAATCACACCCTGGGTGATTTTATATAGTAAACTATTTATTTTAAAACAAGATTAAATATTGTGCCTCACTGAAATATTTTCTCTTAGCAGAGAGCACTCAGATGGAAAATTTCATACATTTCAACTGATTTTTTGCCTGAATGGTTTTCACATATTTTTCGAAAACCTGGTTGTGTCAAATGATTTATTCTCCTCTAACAATACGGTACAAGGAGCTCGGAAGATGCAAGTGCTGAAATGGTTGACGGCAGTTGGCCAATTAAGTGCTCTACAGTATTCCCATTTTTTTTGTGCTTGCACATACTAATCCTTTTCTTAATGTATTGAGGTTCCATCCAGCAGAAAGAATGAGCTAACTGCAAGGCAGGCCACATGAGGAGCTTGGAAATGTGCAGCGACACGCTCGTATCCAGGGGAGGTGTAGCCAAGTGTGAAGCAGAAAACACAGAGGAGAAGAAGCAAAAGCCGAGGGAAGGGAAGGGAAGGTTTGGGAAGGTTTGGGAAAGTTTGGGAAGGGAAGGTTTGGGAAGGTTTGGGAAGGAAAGGTTTGGGAAGGTTTGGGAAGGTTTGGGAAGGGAAGGTATGGGAAGGTATGGGAAGGGAAGGTATGGGAAGGTTTGGGGAGGGAAGGTATGGGAAGGTATGGGAAGGGAAGGTTTGGGAAGGGAAGATATGGGAAGGTTTGAGAAGGTTTGGGAATGTTTGGGAAGGTTTGGGAAGCGAAGGTTTGGGAAGGTTTGGGAAGCGAAGGTTTAGGAAAGCAAGGGAAGGTTTGGGAAGGTTTGGGAGCCTGGCTGGAGCCATGGGTGTCCCGGGAAGCAGGGTCAGGTGCAGCCTCTCTCAGCAGCTGCAGAAGGGCTCTGGGCATGGAGGAGCCCAGCAGGGAAAGGTGCATTCCCACTGCTGTCCCATCAGCTAATGAGGGGTGGCCCAGGGGAGGTCTCACCACATCACAGAGCAGGATAATGGAGCTGCCACAGCTCCAGGCAGGGTCAGGCAGCTTCACCTGGCACAGCTGGGCCTGGTCCAGGCTCCTGCGGAGGTGCCGCTGCCGCCTCATTTGTCTCCAGCTCAGGAGCCGCTGGGCAGAGCAAGCACACAAACCTCTGCTCCACAAACACTGCACTGTCCCAGGCACACAGTTTTTTCTCTCGTGGGAAAAAAAAGACAATCTAAAATGTGGTGAGCTGCTCTTATCTGTGCTGATGGTCTCTTCTATTAAAATTGGTAAGAAGGATGATGTGTGGCTTCAAATATTGCACTGAAGTTGTAAGAAGAAACACAAATTCAATATATGAGCAGTGATAGCAGCAGAATTTTGTAAGCACTGTGCTAAAAGAAAATCTAGTTTCACATGGGATTTTTTTCAAAACCTTGAATGTTTTAATTAAAATAAAACTTTGCAAGTTTTCAATATGCTTTCCATTGAATTGCACTCAGCTTTTCCTGTAGTATTTTCTTCAGCATTACTGATTATTAAGTAACTCCAAAACATTTGTCAGGTTTCTGAGAAGGGAAAATAAATCCCTAAAATGTCAATTACAAAACCCTAAACTCAGATTTCACAACCTTCCCAACTGCTGTCCTACTCAAATCACTCATTAGGGGAGAAACACAAACCCTGCCAAGTACAGTGAAGACACCGAATTTGTGAAGGCCAATGAAGAAGACAAAATGCCACGAAAAATACTAAAGTGATTTACAACCCAGACCAAATTTATTTATTGCAGACTACTTTATCTAATCCCTCTCCTGCTGCAGTTATCTCTGCCTTCAGCATCGGGTGTCA
Organism: Sakesphorus luctuosus; assembly: GCA_013396695.1. Lineage (NCBI taxonomy): Eukaryota > Metazoa > Chordata > Aves > Passeriformes > Thamnophilidae > Sakesphorus > Sakesphorus luctuosus. The sequence continues at coordinate 280,231 of VWZD01003741.1, forward strand.
ATGACAGAGGTATTACCACTACACATCAAAACATTGCTATAATTTCTCTCGCAGATCTATACCAGTCACAACAGGTTGCTGTGAATTTTGCAGATAAAAAACTGCAAGAAAACTGGTTTTTTTCTTGTTAGCCAGCTGGAGTAAAAAACAGCGACAGCCAGAATGAGCAGACACTGCTGGCAATTCCAATGAGAGGCTCTTCATTACGAGTCACAAGAGTAGGGGTCATCTCCTCTGAGGTCAGTACATTCAAATCACAGAATCACAGAATCATAGAATGGATTGGGTTGGAAAAGACCTCCGAGATCATCAAGTCCAACCCTTGGGCCAACTCCAGTCCCTTTACCAGATCATGGCACTCAGTGCCACGGCCAAGCTCAGCTGAAAAACCTCCAGGGATGGGGAATCCACCCCCTCTCTGGGCAGCCCATTCCAATGCCTGAGCACTCTCTCTGCAAAGAAGTTTTTTCTGCTCTCCAACTTCAATTTCCCCTGGCAGAGCTTGAGCCCCCCGTGCCCCCTTGTCCTGTGCTCCCTCTGGGTTACACCCTTGCAAGAAAATGTATTTGTATATTTAGAACTTCAGAAAAATAAACAAACTGAGTCAGCAAACAGGGTCCCCAGGTTTTTTAAGGTATAAATTTTTCCAAGTTCCAACTGCAGCACTGATATTTTAGCAGTCTGACCTGCAGAAAAAATAAAGAGATATTAATCAGCAGGTAAGGGCCACACCTTGAAGAGTTGTGTGTGAAATAATGTCACTTTGTCACTCTGCTGTTGGCAGGAGAGACAAGGAAGTTTTTTACAACAAAAGTGGTAAACCACTGGCACAGGTTGCCCAAAGAAGATGTAGCTGCCCCACCCCTGGGAGTGTCCAAGGCCAGGTTGGACAGGGCTTGGAGCAGCCTGGGCTGGTGGGAGGTGTCCCTGCCCATGGCAGGGGTGGGAACAGATGAGCTTTAAAGGTCCTTCCAACTCAAACCATTGTGTGATTCTGTGAAAAATGGGAACAACCATTCCAGCACTGAGGTTGGGCTGCAGTCTGAGGGAGGGCAGCTGAGGTGGAAAGCCAGGAAATCTTTACTGAGAGAGGAGCCTCCCAAGAGCAAAGAGGACCAACTTTGTGCTCAGGGGTCAAAATAAGAGCTGAGTATGAAGCTCATGAAAACACATTTTCAATGCATTCCTCTCATTTTCACCTGCTTTTGAACTGTCCACTCTCACCTCAGTTGCTTTCCTTGCTTGATGCATGACTGGCCTGCCAGACCCACACATGGTCCCTGCTCCTGGGCACAGATTTATTGAGATTCCAACCTTGCCTGAGCAGCATGATACATGCTGCTAAATAAAGGACAGATTACAAATACAGGCTTTGTATATCAACCATCACACTGTTCTCCTTTTTGAAAACAATTCAGCCAAATCTACTTATATGGAAAACACCAGAGTTACTCAGGATGATTTATTAATTGTACATAACATGCCTGAAGGCAGACTGGGAGTAGAATTCAGAGGGATGGACACAGAGGAGGATTAAGCCGACCATGACAACACACGATGCAACTTCTTAGTCACAAACACCCCCATCACACGACATTATTTTCACAGATGATGTTTATACTATAACAGGAACTGCCCCATGGTTCCTGTCTCAAGCTTTACAGAGACTGAAGGGATGGTGTGATAAAACTTCCTGCAAATCTCTTCCATACCACAATTTGACCATGAAGCACCTTATTGCTAAGTCTGGCCATGCAGATGCTCAGGTGATTTGATTGGGAAATGCTCCTGGAGTAAGTTCTGCCACATCAGGGCTGGATGAGCCCCTTTCCATATCAAAAAGGAAAAGAAAAAAGGAGCTAGGGAAGTGTGGAAAACTCCACAAGAGACCACTGTCAAGGCCCACTGACTGGGGACAGTCCAGAGGAGCATGGGACATCAAACTTAGAGGGTAAACAACAACAAGCAACCCGGAAAGTACCTGAGTTTTACCATATATGTCCATGTTTGCAGCCTTTAACCTGTGGGGTCAGACCTGTTGTGACAGGGCGGGGTTAACTGGAGTTTATAAGTGTGAGTTAATTTGAATCAAACCAGATTTGCCTGGACACCATATTGGTGTGTGTGATCTCTCTGGTTCTCTGCTGCGACAGACCACTCTTGTTACCTGAAAATAAATGTCTGGGTTTGGGTTTTTTTGAAAGAGATTTAAAACTTTCTGTCATAGGGCTTAACTTAGCTGATGATTAATGAGTGTTGGGAAGAAGTGTTCTGGGTTGGTCTGGCTTATCCATTGACTGGCTGTATTGGTGCTGCATTTCCCCTGCACTGGCCACTGCCAGAGCCAGGCTGCTGGAATAAACAGCTCACACTCTGGGCCATCAGGGCAACTCTTGTGTCTGCTCAAGGGCAAGACAATCCTGTCACTCAGAGGGGAAGGACAGAGCAGAGGAGCAAGGGTTGGTATGGGAGCCACAAATGGCTTGGAAAGGATTTTTAATTTGTAAATAGCAGGAGATCTCAATCACATTCCCAAATGTAGAAGCAACCCTGGAAGTCCTGCATTAAAACCTGTCACCCCTCTCAGCTGGGGCAGCGCTGACCTGCGAGCCTGGGGAGGGCAGCACAGCCAACTCCAACCTGTCTGCAAGAGGAATAAGGAAAAGTTTCAGATCAGTAACCAAACCAGCAAGGAAATGCACACTCTCTGAGCCTACCAGGTCCACTGCTGGACTGTTTCCTCGCCATGACCCTGTTTTGGGCAGGCAGGGGCAGCAGGAAGGCTACAGATGCTGTTAGACAAAGAGCTGGTCCCCGTAACTGTTGCAGATGGTGGAAGCAGAATCCTCTTTCTTTTCACACTATCAATTAAGCAATGTTGCCAAACCCACATCAGCTTCTCAGTCAAACATTTCATTTCTCAGCAGTCTGTGTGAAGTTTGAAAGCTACAGTATGTTCTGCCAGCGGCCTCCAGAAAGCTGCTTTGCATTGTTTTGCTTAAATGGCTACAAAAGTGCTGTCAAAGAGACACTGTCAACTGCAGCTTTTGTGTTTATGTCTTTTTACTCAGAAAAAAAAAATAAAAGAAGAAAGGAACAAAACCTTTTGGAGTTGAAAGAACTGATTTCTGCTTGTTTTATCAGTCCTTTTTACATTCCTTTGGCAGACATTGGATTTTCCTCTCTGCTATTCACAGTGCAAGCATATTCAATATTGAATAGACCTTTTTGACAGTTTTGAACCTGTTCCATAAGATTCCAAATGCACTGATTCATGGGCACTTGCAAAGATCCTACAACATAAAAAAAGAAGAGTCTACCCCGACTCAAGAATTGTTTTGCATCAGGATAATTTAAAACTTCTTCTCCTTCATCTGTATGATTCCCCTGTGCCAGCAAGAACACTTTCAGAACTGATTTGTCTGCCTTATGCACCAAGAGGGATACAACAGCAAACAGAAGTCAAGAAAATGTAATTATCTAATATTATAAAGGTTCTTCTTTTGTCTCCCAACACCAAAATGGAGGCAAAATGCTGGTCTTGGAAAGAATACAATACAATTCTCCTATTTTAATGAGTGTCAGTGAGAACCCACCACTGAACACATCCAAACACACACTCTGCCTTTCTGTACTATGGCTGTGGATTTTTTATTCACTGCACACTCATATTTTGAGTTTCCAGCAGCCTGGGAATGTTTTCCTCCTTGAGTAACCCCTCCACTCCCCTCATGCTGCCTCTCTGCAAACCAACACCACGGCACCAACATTGCTGATGGTTTCAAAGTGCTCCTGTTCTCTTACTTCCAGGGATAATTTCAAGCCTGATTGTCACTTTGGAGAAGCGGATGTGGATTCATAAATGATAATGGTGATGATGACACTGATGGCTACAAGTCCAGATGTGGAGGCAGCTTTCCTCAGCTGCTTCCCAACACACAGATAGTGGTTACATTGTCTATTCCATGGCCAGCAGAAAGGAAATTAATAAAGCAGGGCTTCCCGATTTGTTGTCCACAGATCCACTGGAGTCTGCTGCCTTCTAATTCCCACATAAAGCAGTAAAACCTGCAGTCACTGAGCTTGGATTCAACACACAAGAGCACACGTGTTCTAGGGGAAGTTTTTTTGGTAGCCCATAAACAAAAAGAAGTATGAAACCTACTGAATGGTAAAGCACATACTAATAGAGCATTAGATCTCTCACATATGTCCTCCCAGGAAAAAACTCCCACAGAAAGCACCAGGAATTAAATCTATAGAAATGTAACACAGCTCCATGGAATTTCCTCTGAAGACCTATAGAATTCAGTACAGCAGGGAGTCCTTTTCAGAGCCCCTTTTTTCAGACAACTTGCAGAAGGATATAATTCTCATGAATGGGTTATTTTAAAAAAGTAATAGATTGACAATAATCTTCTATTGAATTATTTTCCATAGGAGTATTGACAGCAATAGCAATTAACATTATTTTATAAAACTGGAGGGATATATTGATCAGTGGATCCCTTCTGTCCTGACATAGAGAACTCAGGAGATTTATGTTGCTATTCATTGTCAGGCAAAGGGTTTTGTTCTTTTTTTCTTCTTAAACATCTGGAGCCCCATGAATAATTACTTTAATTAAAATAAGAGACTATTTTATGTGCTCTCCTCAATAAGAACTTTGCCTTCATGCTCTCTGGCAAACCACCATTGCTGCTGTGTAAATACAGCAACACTTACTGCTCATTTGATAGTTCCCATGGGGTTTTTGTGATTTAAGATGTGATGTCCCCTTGGGAATTCCCAGCTCTTGGACTTTGGCTGAGCCTTCCCAGGTCACACAGAAGGAGCAGCTGGAACAGCAGGGCTGGGCTGGCCCAGCAGTGGGCAAGGGGTTGGTTCCAAGGGAAGGGACAGCAGAGCTCCTTGCACAGTGAGTGGAGCAGAGGCAGCCAAAGTGGGAAAGGAGAGGGGATCACAGGATCATTTGGATTGGAAAAGTCCTCTCAGATCATCAAGTCCAACCATCCCCAGCACTGCCAAGGCCACCACTGACCATGTCCCCAGGTGCCACATCCACAGGGCTTGTAAACCCCTCTAGGGGTGGGCACTCCCCCCTGCCCTGGGCAGCTGTGCCAGGGCTGGGCAGCCCTTTCAGGGAAGGAATTTTCCCAATATCCAACCTAAGGCCAGCCCTTCCTTTCCTATCTGCTGTTCCCTGGGAGCAGAGCCCGACCCCACCTGCTCCCCCCTCCTGTAGGGTGTCCTTGCCCTCAGGGGTGGTGACAGAGGCCCTGGGAAGAGGAGGTGAGGACAGAGGCTCCAGGACCCCCTCCTGCCCCGGCCTTCTGCCCTTCCAGTTATGGGCCATGGTGGAGAATTGTGATAAAAACAACCTTTCAGTACTGCAGGGTTTGTGAACTGATGAAAATGTGCTATAGAAAACATTGAGTCTATTTGGTTTTGACCATTTTCTGTAGATCCTCAACAGTTTCATCCTTCTCACCATCTCTAATCCTTCCCACAGTGAGGTGGCAGAGTCAGTTTTGTAAGGATCTATCAGGGGAAAGCAAAAACCCAGGGAAGAAAAAGCTGTTTCTCCCTTTGATGATGCAAATGTACCCAGAAAGAATTTTCTTTTTATTTTATTTCTTGTTGTCTGCTCGAGTGTCCTTCATTTTGACTTCTTTACCCCATTACCTAAATATTGGCTTAGTGCAGGGAAGGAAAATATTGAATTCCTCTAAGCTGGGGGCGTCAACCTCTAAGTTGGGGGAGCCTGATCCTGATTTTTTTTTTTTTAAAGAAAAATATCCACGCTAAATCCAGAGAAATCAGTGGCAAAATTCCCAATGCCTTATTTCCCTGGGAGCAGGATTTGGCCTGGCAGGGATGGACAGTAGCTAAGCTGCCACCTCCCATCCCTGGAGATCTTCCCAGGGCAGCAGTAATCAAAATAATTCATTTGCAGTTCTAAGCCTTTGATGCATGACTGCTGAGAAGGAAGATTTGTAAAAGCTGTGACAAACTTACACCTCGGCTTTCAGAAAAGGAGAAAAAAAAATCTGTTACTGGAAAATTTGCCAATTTTTTCCCCTCTAGCCCTTAGAGCACAGCAATCCATTTGACCGTATAATTATTACTTAAAGGAAAGGGGTTGGTAAAAGAAGAGTAATTTATGCGGATGAAGAAGGAAACAGATGAGAAATACGGAAGAAATATTAGAAGGAAAACATAAAATAACACAGAAACATTGCTGTGTGCTGCTGTCAGACCTTAATCAAAGTCACAAAGGAACACAGATTATGCCACCATCAGTTTTTGTTGGAGGAGAAGAATCTTGGCAATCAAGATCGTCTGATAATTATCTTTCTTAATGCATTAAATTCACTCAGCTTCACCTTCAGGCATTTAGCTGAAGAAAACAATGACACACATCCTCATGTTTAATGGTTAAACTCTGTTTCCAAGAAATCTATTACATGTGGTGTCACCGAGAAACCCACACAATAAAGCATCTTTAAAAGAAGTACTGGCAGAACAGGAGGGGGGCTGGAAGCACAAATAGCAGTTGTTTGCATCAAAATGTTTTACCAGACAGGTTTTATCGATACTAATGAAAGTTTGATTGTCTTTGTTAATTAGCTGAGCTCCCCACCCTCCTTTGTCAGGATCAGCTGCAGAACAAACCTTCTCCTGCCAGCATCTCAGGATGCATTAGACCTCATTAAACATCATTTTTAAATGAACATTTCATTTAAAAGAGATTAATTTTTAAAGTATGCCAGTACTTGAAAACGAATCTATAAAATTATACAGCTGCTGAAGAAATACCTCCACCTCCTAATTCACCAGTATTTATGGGCAGAGAAGTCCACGTAGTGCTGCTAATGAGCTTTGAAGAGTCTGGTGGATGCTTTACCTGCTCTCTGAGGGACTTGGCCAAGTGGCCAACCCCTTTCCCACAGGATGTGCAGACTAGCCCTGGGCAGTGGAATGCACATCATCTTCCCAGGCATATAAACTCTGAAAAAAATAGATTTAACCTGAATCTGTTTTTAATCCCTTCCTACAGATGAGGACACGTCCCTTGCAGGCAGCACCTCCAAGATGAAGTCACACAGACTATTCTGAGCTGGGAGGGACCCACAAGGACCATCGAGTCCAACTCTCAAGTCAATGGCCCACACAGGGGATTGAACCCATAACCTTGGTGTTATTGCAACCAAGTTTTAACCAATTGAGCTAATCTCAAGTCCTGGGGGGTTGTCCCTGAGCTCAGGGGAGCAGAGGCTGAAACCACTCCTCCCCAGCACAAGGATTTCCCAGACTCCATCCACTGCTACTTCCAGAGGAGTTATGGAGTTTCACCTACAAACACTTTGCAGGGAGTTGTTGGAGTGTTCTGGGTGCCTGAGTTAATCCCAGGAATCCTCCATGGCGCAGCACCGTGGTCATGGAGTCAACGTGGGAGAAGGGAAATGACCCACAGCTGCTTTGTAAACACAGAACGAAACATATTTTTAGGTGAAGTTGGGTTGGTCTTACAGCAACTGACCAACATTTTACTGAAAAATCTGCTACTGAAGAAATGGCCATTTCTGCTTGAGCACAAGTGAGGGTTCTGTCTTCAGCACACACAGACTCTCCTGCCTCAGGAAGAATCTGGGAAGATGGTTCTTCCCACCTGGATGCCCCTGATCTGATGGCAGGTGTCCCCCACAGTGCAGGCTGGACCTTTCTGAGACCAAAAGACCAAGAAATTTAAGGTAATTCTTATGGACTCTGTCATGTCTCCAGCTACAGAGATGGAAATGTATCAGTCATCATGTGAAGAACTGCTTTAATAGCACAAAACGAATTTCTTACAGGATCTGGGAAAAGAAATCAGAGATTACTCAGCTTATTTCCTCCTGTGCTGATATGTAACTGGTGACTCCCACGGGACTCCTGCCTGCCATGGACATTAATTTAAGTCAACACTTCAGCAAAGTCAGGGAGTACCTACGGAAATTTTATAACTTTGCTGAAGTCTCAGAGGAGTTGATGAGATTTGGGCATTATCTTTGGGACAACAAATACTAAAATGGAAGCTGAATTGGCTTTCACTTGTTATCATTTGAAAGTGTTGCTGATTTTTTTTTCCAATGTGAATTCCTTAATTAGAGACACAGGTGCATTCACTGGGCTGTATTTTGTTGCTCAACTTACAAAGCCATTTTTGAACTACGGATACAAAGCAAAACAAATACTTGCTGTTTAATTGGTTTTACTAAGAGTAATTTTAAATTACTAAACTTTTTTTGGAATTAATTAATTTTAATTGTACAATAAGTATTTATCTGTTAAGCAAGCACCCATAAAATTAATAGGGGAAAGGTATAAAGGTATTTTCAGTTACTGGACATTGCCAAAAGTGATGGAATGGGCAGCCTCTGTGTCAGTTACTAATGACTGACACAGAGTCAGTCATTATGAACACTGGCCATTACAAACAAGATTTTCCTTCTCTTATATTACTTTGGACATTTGCATACAGACTAACAATTAAAATGCTTTATCTGTGACTCAGAGTGTGATTCTGCTCTGCCAAAGTCAGGACTGCAGTGTGTTTTCCCAGGGTCAATCCCTGCCCTGTGGAGTGGAGGTGAGCAGGGACCTGTCACAGGCACTTTGTGCTCCACGTGAACAGCCCACCTTGGCCCAAGAGAGCCTGTTCATCAGCCCTTGGCAATCAGCTGTGGGAATGTCCCAGCAGCTCCCCTTGAGCGCTTATTGCTCGAGCAAAACTCATTTGTCTCCTGCAGTTGCAGTGGATGATCACATACTATTTGCATTATCCCTCTGCTGTGCAGGATTCCTGGAGAGTGTTGATCCTTCAGCTCCCTCAGGTGAAACAGCCACATTCAGACCCTGATTCTGTGCACACCAGTTGCTTAAGCAGATTCCCTGGAGTTTACTGCAGGACAAAGGCAACCCAGATCTGGTCATTAACTTCACGTTCTTCTCACTCATCTTATTTGCACAGTCAAAAAAAGGCTTTGAATCATTTTTCTTTTCAATGGATGGAATAAAATTAGCTGCATAACAAGTGTCCTTGATCATGAACTGTATAAAGCAATGCATTTATTTGGAATTCCAAATACACAAAAGCAGCAAGATGGTGAATGAGAAAATAAACCTGCCAAGAAAAGAAAAGTTCCAACTTTCCATGCATAGCACAGGCCGTATTCCTAAAATGGCTGGAGCAGTCTGGAGATGTTACTCTAAGGGACACACCCTGGCAGTCCCTCTGACAGATGTATCTTAATCATTGGCTGGCTGAGGTTTTAGGTACCTGCGCAGGGGACACTGAGCAGGGATGGGCAGGTCCATCTCCTGGAGCTGCTTAACCTTGACTGGAAACTCTGCAGAGTCACAGGGAGCATCCAGGCTGTCTGGTGGCTGCACTCCCCTCTTCCCAACAGCTACAGACAAAATGTAGCCTCTGACAGCAATCCAGTCCCTGAAGTGAAACACAAGGAGGGTCATACTTGAGACCAGATGTCCCCTCCAGGCAGAGTCCTCCCTTCTAGAGTGGCCAGACCAGTGGTTCATTCACTAGTTGCAAATGAAGGATTTTCTGAGCAAGACGTAATTTCATGGGTTTACTAATCCCTCACTGGGCTTCCTTAGGGTGAGAAGATGCATTTCTGCCTCTTTGAGGCTACAGGAAGCAATGGGAATGTTCAGGTGCCATTCTCCATGCTGGATTCAGGTTTTAGAATCATAGAATAATTAAGGTTGGAAAAGACCTTTAGAACCATTGAGTCCAACATCAACCCAGCACTCCCACCATGGTCACCACTGAACTATGTCCTTGAGAGCTATATCCACATGTGTTTTGAACAATTCCAGGGATGGTGACTCCATCACTTCCCCTTCCAGGTCTTCATCTCTGAAAGTGCTCATCAATCAGATTAGCAGCAGTGGGTCTCTAATTTGCATACAAGTCTAGGGACAAAGGCAGTGGGGCACTGAGGGCAATGGAATCAACAACACAAAGGTGTTCTCTCCAGGAGACACCCAGCTTGGCAGGACTCTGTTTTTCCTCCCAACACTGCAGGTGAGCATCACAGAATCACAGAATCCCAGACTATTCTAAGTTGGAAGGGACCCACAAGGATCATCGAGTCCAACTCTTAAGTCAATGGCCCACACAGGGGATTGAACCCATGACCTTGGCATTATTACAACCAAGTTTCCACAGCTCATGAGCTCAGACACCTCCCTCCCACTGAGCCCCTGGCACCAGCTGGGCAGGGGAAACCCTCATGTTTGGTGCCTGTGCCCTACAAGACATGCTTGTTTTATACAACACCACCACTTGCTACCCAAAAAATCCAAATGCAAAACAAAGGGCCCAGTCCTGGCTCTACAATTAAGGGCCCACAGCAATTTCAAATGATGTAGGGAATTACCAGATGAATTTGGGTGCCCACAAGGTCAGGCTGTCCCAGGCAGCTGACTGGCCTGCAGTCTGAGACCCTGGGCAGAATGGATTCCAGCCAATATTAGTAATTGCTTTACTACTGGTTAATTGAGGTTCTTTGTTTAGTATCAACAAATCATAATTTAGGGTCTCAGGCATCTGTCACTCCCTTCCACAAAAAAATAAAGCACCTGGATGACAGTATTGCTGTTTTTTGGGTCTCGTTGAGCCATACCAGTTTTGAGACCTCAGGGTTTGTACTGTGCTTATTTTATGTAGTTTGGTGTTTTCCTTGGTTTCTTTGGTCCTTTGGGAATGACTGGGATCATGGATAGACTCTGGGTGACCACGTTTCACCAGGAGAATCTTTCATCAGCCACACAACCAATTCTGTCCACATTAAAAAGCAGAGTGAGAACTCCACGCCACCATTTTTTTCCACTTTATTTGTGCAATAATGTAAAAGCCCAACCCAAGCCAGAATTATGCAAAATACCAGGACACGAAGCGTCTAATTACATTCTAACTTTGCTGCTTTCTAACACCCTAAGTCAAAATAGGTGAACTATGAAGAACATGAAATAATTGCAATCATTATCACATAAAATGCACTGTACATGAATTTAGAGTGGTTTGGGGCTAAATCTATCTTTAGCTTAGCCCCATGGAATGAAGTCCCATTTATGCTAATAATCCCAAACCCCAGTTCAGGGGAGTGCAGCAGAGCTTGATGAAAGCCAGATTTAGGGGTGGATGGAGTATTTAATTCCTGTGGTGCATGAGAAACTCCTCTGCCTAAGAAATACCACATATTATTCTGTTGATGTTACCTCTGGCAGAGTCTCCTGGAAGACAGTGGTAAAAACCGAACTGATCTCTCAAGATCTGGGCCTTGTATTGCTGAATTTTCAGGATTGTCTATCAAGATAGAGAATTTTAATTGCTTATATCTGTACAAAATTTTATGAGAGCTGGTGCACCCCTGCAGTTCAATCCATTAGCTCTTAAGATCACCTTTTCAGATGAATTTTTAAGAAAACCCTCAGCTCAGCTCTGCTCTTTTATCCTTTATTTACGCTTTGTTTAAAACCATCAGAGTTGATAAGACTGAGCGGGGCTGCTTTGCACCTCTCAGAAGATGTGTGCACATTAAACATATTGGCAATATTTATTTATTCTGCCATCTGTCCCACCAGCTCCACATTCTCAACAGTTTGGCCTAGAGAGGGCCAAAAATCACCTGAGCATCGTAAGGCGAGCCCTGGCTGTCAGCAGAACACATTGAGCCCGCAGCTGCCGTCCTGCTGCCTGATTTAATGAGGTTCCTAAAGTGTGCGGGCAAGGATTGGGGCTCTGGGTTGCCATGGCGATGGAGCGGCGATGGAGCGGTGTCGGCGGCATCCCGATCAATGTGCCAGAGCCCAGCCCTGCCCCATGGACACACCAAGGGGCAGGAGGGATGGGGGGCAGCTCCATGGGATGGGACCTGTCCGAGGGGCAGGAGGGAGAGAGGGCAGTCCCAGGGGATGGGACCTGTTGGAGGAGCAGGAGGGAGGGCAGCTCCATGGGATGGGACCTGTCAGAGGGGCAGCTCCACAGGATCTGTTGGAGGGGCAGGAGGGAAGGGCAGCTCCATGGGAATGGACTTGTAAGAGGGGCAGGTGGGAGGAGAGGGAAGCTCCATGGGACGGGACGTGTCGGAGGGGCAGCACTCACTGCCCTGGGGTAAATAAGTAGCTTATCACTCTGTCTCGCTCTTCTCCCATTATTCTCACTCTTCTCCCATTATTCTGCCAACCGAGTGCTTCGGATCACCTTCCTCAGGTACCAGCACAAACTTGGAATTGTAGAATTATAGAGTATGCTGAGTTGGAAAGGTTCCACAAGGATCATTGAGTCCAACTCCTGGCTGTGCCCAGGACACTCCAAGAATCCCATGATGTGCCTGAGAGCGTTGTCCAAACTTGGTCAGTACTACACTGCCCAGAGGAAAAGGATCCATGGTTGACTCATATATCATGGCAGGTACAACTTCCTCAGGAGGGGCAGAGGAGGGGTAGGCACTGAGCTCGAGACCAGGGGCAACACCCAGGGAAGGGCTGGAGCTGTGCCAGGGCAGGGTCCCTTCCAGCTCAGCATGTTCCGTGGTTCTGTGATCTCTGAATTTCCCATCACTTTTCACAACATGTTCCTACACTAGAGCAGCATCTCCCTTTCTGAGGCCAAATGCTTTTTTACTGAGTCAATTCACCTGCTTCCAGGAGACAAACATTCATGTGCAATCTCTGATTCATGTAGAAGTTTCCTCACCCAGAATAAACTGAAAACCAGAGTAGCAATCCAGGGACAAGGAGAAAACATGTCATGCCAAATAATTCAGGTCAGATTCCCACACATTTCCGCCACAACAGACAGGGACAGATTTCTTTTCCACATATTTTAAAAGCTAAAGTGTTTTAAGTGTATTTTTCCTCCTGTGCAGAAGCATGAAAGGTGTTATTCAGCTATTTGGGTATATCCAGAGCACTCAAACCTGAATGAAAGGTTGACTCAGACAATCATCACCCTCCCAAAAAACCCCAATGTTTAAACAAGTTTTAATGATTAGTCCAAATCTCATTTACCACCTGATAGTCTTGCAAGGTTATTCTTCAGATCCAAAGGAAGCAGCTTTTTGTCCCTTCCCCTCCCGTTCTGACAGGAGCATTCAGACAGGAACGTCCAGCCCGGAATATTAAAGCCCAAACAGCACCAAATCAGACGGATTAGTCACACATGTTTACACTGCACTGGCCATTCAACCTCGCTTGTCCTCAGATGGATCTTAACAATACAGCAAACAGCTCCACTGTGTAACAACCAAAGTGGGTAATCAAGGCCTCTCAATGAAAACAGAGAGGGAATTAAAAGGTTTGCAGTTTCTGTGAAAGCAGCAAAAGATGTCATCAAAGTTGGTACCAACTGACATTTAAGAAAGTATCATGTCAAGTCTCAAGAAACAGTATAAATATTTTGTAGGGGTACATGAAAAAGCACAAAAGCATGGTGACAAAAATTTAATCCCTCTGGGATCACCCTGGAAAACAGGATCCACATTTTAAGCAAAGGAATTCCCCAAATAACCAAATTCCTGGAAAAGCATCAATAATCAGACCTGTTCTTGACACGGCATTTTGTCACTCATCAAATCCTCTGCATCCAGAGAGGGAAAACAAATTCCAGAGGAATTCACCTGGGGAGAAGGAATTTCCTTCTATGAAAACTAACACCATCATTTTTGCTGCAGTTGTGAGCAGATGTTGCAGGTTCAGCTTCTCACCGGAACGGAGACCCCAGGACCTGAGTAGCAGCAGCAGCAGCAGGGACAGGGTGGTGGGTGTCACTCCGTGTGATGTCACTCACTCAGGTTGGGGCTGGTGCAAACTTGGCAAACAAACACACCCCACACACTTTTATTCACAGCTGGGGATTTGTTTTATGCCATTTACCACAGCGACAGGTTTCTTCAGGGATTTCTCACAGACTGGATTTCCTCATTAAAACGGTACCATCTTCAAAAATAGAGGGCTTTTTTCTAAAGCTTTCATGTCCAATTTTCCTGTGGCAGACAGAGTGGCCAGTGGATGTCTGCAACTTACAGTGTTGCTGCAGTGAAAGGAATTTGTGACTTGGAGCCAGTTCAAAACGTGCTGATGTACAGCCTAACCCTAACCCTAACCCTAACCCCAACCCAGTCCTACCAGGAGTAGGAAGAGGAGACTGAGTGCAAAGGCACATCTAAAGTCTCTCCAGAGAGGAGAGAAGCATTTCAGCCCTGTGCCACAATGACATCTTGGCAAACCTGTTCTTGGCAGGAGGTATTTCTGGCACAACATTTCATTGAGTACTTTTCAATCAAATTAGGTTTTATGGTATCTTTGTGACATCTTTGTCTTGGAGTGGATTAAGTTAGGAAAAAGAATCTACAGTTCAGTTGGGAATGGTGCTGAGGGGCTGGTAACACCTTTCCCTTTGGCCACATGGGCTTCAGTGGCTGGTCATGAAATGCTACAGTTCACACAAATCATCATCCCACTCTTTGCACAGGACTTGGGCCCACCAAGAAAAGTCAAGACAAGAAGACCAATACCACCCTCTCCACTTAATCAGATATTCATACTACTCCAATTGCCCAACCTAACAAAACTGTGTTTGCTCCACCTGACAGCTGTGCAGTATTTTTGTGATGGCCAACCCTCATTTAAACAAGAAATAAAACTGATGGCTCTGACCTTGCCATTGTAAAGGCAAAAGAGTCTGTTACTGAACTCAGAGGAACCTGGTTCAGAACACACCTGAAGGAAAAGGCAGCACCAACAACAATGGACTCAGCTGCCCAGGGCAGGCAAATGAACAGTTGCAGTGCTGTCTGAGACATTCAGTTTGCTGTGGGAGCAGAGGGATGGGGGGAAAAGCACCGGCTGAGCTGCTCACTGCTTTCCATATTGCACTGTGAGTCTTTCCCTTCACCAGGAGCCTCTTACCCAAGTTGAACCTCTCAGACTGACCAGCCCAGAGCATCCCCTGGGAGGGCATTAGAAACTTCCTGTAATGGGGCACTGGGATGAATTATTTAATCAAACCATCCCCAAAACCCCAAGGCTGGTGTCTCCACTGACACCACCAGACAACCTGACAGTGTAATCCTACTCACTTATTTCTGCACTGCTAATTTCCACACAGAGCATTTCTCTAAAGCTGAGAGGTCCAGAAAACTCTGGCTTGGGATTACTTTTTTCCTTTCTATTTTATGAAATACACAGAAACTTGAAAAAAAAGTTTGAACTGTTTCAGATTGAGGTTGTTCTTACAATATGCAGACTCTAGGTTTGTAGTAGTAATTGAGAGCTCTGTTCCATCTTCTGCACAAAGACACAATTCTGACTTCTCTCCCAGCTTGGATATTAAAAGTTAACTTCAAATCCCTTCATGAAATGGATGTTTATTCTGTTTTTTTTTTATGTGCAGTTTTTGGCACAGTGTGATTTGGTTTATATTTACTTTCCCCCACCATAGCTATAATCTCCTCTTTCAGGAGAGTGAAGTGTTCTCTAATTGGCTTTTATTTTGCTTCATACACTCTCTGCACCTCATAACAGAGCTTTGAAGAGCTCCCATTCTGCTGAAGAAGTTCCTATGGAGGCTGTACTTGCTGTAAAATACGATGAAATCAGTTAAGTGAGATGATTCTCCAAGCACGCATCACCAACACCAGCCTCCATGAGTCTGTATCACAGGGAAGCATCAGTCCATAATAAGTCCATATTCAACAGGGAGTGATGCAATCAGAGCATGTCCTACTCAAACACTTGCTCTTATGAAGTCCATGAATATTGCTTTTAAGTGTAAAAAAAGTAATCTGTTCTAGAAAGACACTTATGAACAGAAGGGGGGAAAGAATACTCTCTGATTTCTTGAGCCGAGCTCTCAAGACATCAATGACTATGCACTCATTTATAATCTCCACTAATTTACTGGCTGCCCTAGAGACACACTTTGATCTTTGGGAAGATCTACTGTATCTCTCTGCTTTGCAACAGGCAATAAAAACTGTAACCCCCTATAATAAAGTGGTCTTAATAATGTAGTCGTAGCATCTAGTCCCCAATTCATCAAGGAAGATGCCACCTTCCACTCCACATCCAGGGCATAAATATTCATCACCAGCTTGGGAGGGCTTGGCTGGTACAGCAAGTTTTGTGGTAATGTCCTTTCTCTGCAAGTACATGTGCTCTCTGAAAGTCTGTGTAATTAATGTCAAGGATCACTGCAACAAAAAACAAGTCCAGAAAACTCAAATAAAACTCAGAAAAAAAGCAAGGCCCCGGAGCTGACAGACATTTTTTAATATTTTGGTCTAAATAATGAATAAGGCTCCCAAACAAACAGTCTTAGGATTAGCCAAGATTATGAATGTTTCAAGACTGTAAAACAATAAAAATCAAAGCCAAATTTAACAGCATTATTTAGCATATGGTACAGATAGAGGAAGGATTATAAAGTAATTTGAAGAGCTAAAAGTCGCCCATTAGAGCTTCTGAATCTGTAGACCCTTTGTACAATTCCATCATAGCAGGAGAAAGGAAATCCAGCTATTGGGGCTGCAGGAAATCCCATGGGAAGCATTTTTCTTAATTGTGTGTCTAAATTTCATTTTACTGGAATAAAATGGATTAAATGTTTTCTGCAGTTACAGGGACGAGGCACAAAGCACCACCAAGAATCCCAGATCTCCTCTGTGCTCCCTTCCTGCCACTCAGGGTCACTCTGGAAGAGAGACCCAACACAGCAGCATTAGTGACAGGACAGTTGTGAGCTTGGATCACATCAGGATCAGTTTTCCATCCCTGTGTACTTGTCTGGGAATCATTTACTTTATGAACAGCACAGCTTCAGTAACTGAAGTACTATGGATTGCACTAAGGGAACACAGGAGAGCCTGATCCTGCAATTTGCCTTGCACAAACGAGTTATTTTCTTCCCTTCATGCCACATCTTTGCCAGCCATGCATTTTGGAAAGGTTGAATCTCCACGACTATGGGTGAAGGAGCTGAATTTAACTCATGGTATAGAACATTTATAAAAGTATGTATATAACAAAGTGGCTGCCCAGTAATATGCTCGAACTCAAACACATCGATATTTTATTTTTCTAAATTACCTTTTTTAGGGGGGGAAAAGTAGAAGTATAGAGCAAAGCCAGTCTTGTTTGTGTGCTGGAGTGAGCAAACACATGGGAGAGCACAGCTCACTTCTCTTTTCTGTGGCCCCAGGGCCAACCTGCCCTCAACTTTTCTGTCCCAGGTCCTTTCTTCTCCTAAAGTATTTCAATGCTGTTGTAATCTTTCTCTACTTTGCAAAATCTACTCAAACACTGTTCAGAGTTGTATTTTAAGAGTTTCAATTTTTTTGTTTTCATTGTATTAATCTCATGTTTTCTCTGGTAAAAGTTTTCTGTTTCTGCCTTGCTGTGCTACACTCTTATTTTGGAATTTCAGGCTCCTCTGGTGTGAAAATGAAAACTCCATTTTAAAACTGGGAGAGAGGACTCGAATGCCATTTGCTGCAACACGTTTCACACCGAAATGGGAACATGGAACATGCTTCTTCCTCATAATCACCATGGAATTTGTGCAGAAGGAATCTGACAAAATCAACAAAAACATGAACAAGAAGACGTGTGTTAATGTAATATGATGTACTTGGAATTGATACCAAGATCATGACAGGTCACAGGAAGGACATTGCTGGGAGCAGGAAACTCCAGCTGCAGCCACGCAGTAGGTTTAGCAGAGATGGCCCCATCGCTGAGCAAAAGGCCATGGTATGAATGGATAATGTATTGAATTAAGAAAACTTTTGGAAAGTGATACTAGGCCTTCTTTTCCTAAATGGATAGTCGTGTTTAATGAGGTTTAAGTAAAAATATGGCAAGGGATCCTCATACAACAGAGCAGAGTACTGTTAACTTTGGCTGCTTCCTGAATGTTCAATGAGAT
This sequence comes from Sakesphorus luctuosus, assembly GCA_013396695.1. Taxonomy (NCBI): domain Eukaryota; kingdom Metazoa; phylum Chordata; class Aves; order Passeriformes; family Thamnophilidae; genus Sakesphorus; species Sakesphorus luctuosus. The sequence goes on from VWZD01003741.1 coordinate 298,226, forward strand.
CTCTACTATAAGAACCTTTCTGCCACTGAAAACGTTCAGGAGAAATTGCCTTCCTGACCAAAGAATGCCCCCTTTTGGAACACCCCAATCCCAGAGAGCATAGGCACTGCATCAGGGTGGTTCTGAACACCAGACTCTCAGAGTAAGTCTCTTTTTCCTGCTTGGAAGACCTGGCTGTGCAGGTTAAAAATGGAGTTCACTCCATGCCCTCACTCATGGACTGTTCTGCAGGCAGAGCAGTGTTAACCAGTCCTGTTCAGCACCTGCCACCCATTGCCACACCAAGCCCCTCATCTGTGGCATTTGCTTTTCCTGACCAATTCCACAATTCATTTCCAACCATAAAGACTTTTCAGCAAGGCACTGAGCTTCGTTTCCAAAGCAGCAGCCAGAAAAGGTTAATGATCCAAAAATGCTGCTATTTTGAGCTCCTGGTGGGCCAACCCATCCTTCTGACCACAGAGAACACAAAGCCTGAAGGCTGCAGCAGTCATAGTTGTTCTGCCCCATTCAGGATCATTGCAAGTAGGTGTCAGTCCCAGTTTTCCCTTCTCTCTCCAGTTTTCATTATGGAAGAGATGGGAGCTTCTTCCCCCCAGTGTAGGACAAGACATTTCCCCATGGAGCAAGTGCTCAGCAAAGGGGAGTGCAGCAAGGGGGGTGCTGGCAGTCCCCTCTGGCCTGTACCAGGGTGAGAGTGACTGACAGATGAGCCAGGATGAAATCTCTCAAGACAAATCTTGGGGCTTTGACCTTGAAACAATACAAAATCCTTTAGAAAAAAAAATTAAATTCAGGATTTAAACTTCTGAGGAGCTCTGCAGATCCAGGGGTCTAATTTTGGAGCAATTCTTTTCAGCACTGTTTCATTTTTGCTGGGGAAAAAAAAATGAACCCAGGCACTACTTTTAGACTGCAGTGAAGAGCGGGAGGCAATACAGGCACATTCTAGCAGCTGGAAAAATTATGCCCAGAATTAACCAATATAAGTGGACAGCACAAAGCAGGGCTGTTCTTTCTCATTTGTTTGTGTTGGTTCATTCTGAGATGCCACAGATAGAGCCTTCCCTACAGCCCCACATTCCACCTCGAGCAACGGATGTCCAATTGCATCTTTTAAGAAACATCACAGAAACGCATTAACACTGGAATTAAGTAACTGGCACTATTTGCTGCCCTTGATTTTTGAATCCCCATTGGCTTTTCTTATTTTCTCTCCCTCCCCTCAACAGAACAAGATAATTAGGCAGAAGCAAATAAGATGTACAGAGCTAGAAAACAGAAGAGCCTGACATGTGTAGTACATGCTGTCAGCCATATGGCATTCTATATATATTGTTACAGATGAAAACGGTGCCACACACTGCGCTGTGCATTAACACTGGAATGGGATACAGTAATTCATGGCACAAACTGATACAATCCCCTCTGTTGGCTAATAGATTTTTGAAGTTTTCTCCACAGCATTTTATTCTAAATGACAGTGTTTTCTATTAATGGGTGGGCACTGTCAGCCTGGTGACCCCGGGCGGGAGGGACGTCTCTTTGTGGGGCTGGCAGCCATCATTCCTGTGAAGTGATGCATGTAAAGGAGCCAGGGAACGCCGTGCACCTCACACGCGGCTGTCACTCAATCTGACATCTACATGTTGCAGTATTTTCTCAAAGTTTTCTCCATGTGACCTGCAAGTTAAAGATCAGGGAGGTTACCTTCATCCAGCCCATCCATGTGTCAATCATCCCCACCTAAAAATGAGAGTTACAAATAAACTGCAGCGACTATTTATACTCTGCTGCCTGTCCCATCTTTTCCACGTCAATCTTGCCCTCTCTCATTACAGCCACATCAGGCTCCCCCTCCTTTCTTCTTTGTGTATCCCAGATTAAGTTTCTTTGTTTTTCTGCTGCTGTCCCTCTGAGCATGTAAAGTCCTTAATGCCTTGCCTGTCTTTTATACCCTGTAAAACTTTGAAAGGAAACTTAGAAAGATATTAGTGGTCTTTTTAAAGTGATGCATGGCTACAAATTAAACTCCCTTCTCCAAGGGGGCACACAAGGTGCCAGGGAGGTAAATAAAACCCTGCAGTCACCTGAAGCTGAAGTGTCTGACAGAGGGCAGGGATAGGTGGGATTTTTGGAAGGAATTGCTGGCTGGGAGGGTGGGCAGGCCCTGGCACAGGTGCCCAGAGAAGCTGCGGCTGCCCCATCCCTGGGAGTGTCCAAGGTCAGGCTGGACAGGGCTTGGAGCAGTCTGGGCTGGTGGGAGGTGTCCCTGCACATGGCAGGGGGTGGGATGAGATGATCTTTAAGGTCCCTTCCATCTCAGGCCATTCTGGGATTCTGTGCCTCCATCCTTTCTGTGCAGAGGATGCAGAGTTGGCTGTTGGAGCACCCTGAGGGACCTGCTGCTGTCACTGACCCGAAGTGGGAAAACAGACACGGCTCAGTAGCTGGAGATCCCCAGACTTACACATCCTACATTTTGAGCTGCTAAAGGGAAAAGGTGTTTTCCAAAGTCCTTGGTGTATTACTGTCACTGCTCAGGAGAGACGAGGTGTTTAGACATGCTGAAGGTTGACTTGAACAGAATTACACTGAGGGAAAGAAAATATTAGTGAAAAAAAGAGAAAATATTCCTGAAATTCACCTCTCTCAGAATTCAAACTCCTCTCTGTGTTTAAAAAAGTGCTTCATAAAATCCTGAGTGCTTCCTGTTCAACCGGTGCAACTCTGCTCCCCAGTCCCTGAACACTGATCTGAAGAATAACCAGGAAACTGCCCAAGAAATCTTGAATGACTTCAGCTAGAATAAAACATGATGGGAAGAGGAGTCTCCTTCACTCCTTTGGGATCAAGCTTCTTGTACTGCCCATGGAGGTCAACTCATCTGAGATATCCCCAAAAGCACTTTAGATGAGAGAGGGAAGATCTAGGGAACAGCTCCCCCTCACTTACAGACAAGGACCATATAACTCCTTATGTATTTTTTGTTACCAAACATCTATCCTGAGTTTCAAACATTCTCTTTCACTGTTAAATCCCAGTTCCCATTTGGAGGCAAGGTGAATCAGGGCTGGGCAGACAAATCCACAGCCTCATCCCCACACAGGCAGCAAACTGACTCACAACCCTTTTCAGATGTGGTACATGAGGTTTTCCAGCCTTGGACATATCCAGGGAATCCAGAGGTGAGAGAATATTTTCTGCCTGTCTTCAAAGGAGTGTATTTCCAAGCACTGTCTTGTGGGAAGTGCTTTATCTGGCAGATAAAAATAAGCTATTGCAGTGCAAAGAGCAGAAGGTGAAACAAATCACCTCCATATTTTTGGCTAGAAATGTAATGCCAGGGAGTCCCTCTCACAGTCCTTCTTCTTCCTCCATCAATATTTGAGACCTTCCCACAAAGAGGAACTGGCTTAACAGAAAAGATGTATGGCAAATACATGAAAGTAGGTTCATATATCTGGATACATCTCCAAATATCTCAGCAGTTGGGTTATTTTCCTTAATGGTGGGGAATGCAAACTCCAGACTTCTCAGGCAGAAGAGAGAGTTGAACCTGGGTCTGCTTCATGCTAGACAAGCACTCTGACTCCTGAGCAAAAGCAGGCTGGGAGCAACACTTCCCTGGGTTCTTCTCTGATTTCAAAGATTTCATTTGAAAATGGGCAGAAAAGGAAAAAAATAAATAGAGATTTGATCAACCCTTGTATTTCCCTGCACAGTTTTAGCCTGGCTGCTGAATTTGGGCTGGGGGAGGAGGTCACCCAGCCAGAAGCGCCATAAGCTCAGTCTGCTGAGGGTTCCAGTGGATGTGCTCCTTTGGTGCTGCCAGATGGAGCTCCACAGCCCCCACAGGGACCCTCAGCCCCCGTGCCAGGACTCACCCAACACAGCACGTGGCTCCAGTTGTGCCTTCAGTAACAACCAGTGGATATACTTTGATCCTTCATCTCAGAGCACCCAGAGAGAAGTTCTTCTAACCTGCCCTGCACTTCAGAGCAGAAACAGAGCCCAGCTGTCTCTTCCTCTGGCCTCTCATGTTCTGCAGGAAGCTGGAATCGCTTTGTTCCTGTGGGAGTTCACCAGGACTTCATCCCACCCATCTCTGACGAGTTACCTCTCTGGTTTACATGCCCTTCTCCAGCTGTGCCAGGAGGCAGAGTCCTTCCTGTATCACACACCCAGGACCACACTACAAAGCAATAGATGGACTAGACCAAGTTTATGTTGGTCCTTAGGTCATCCCCACCTCGTTCCATGGGCTATGGCTTGTGAAACAGCCCCAAGAACCAGCTGTCCCGACAAGCTTCCAACTGGTACGAGACATCTTCCCGGAATAAGGATGTAAAATGTCCACCCTGTTTCAGCTGGGCTCTCCTGGGAGCAACTCTCCTTCTCTAGGCCACAGAGTGTGAGCAATTCCTTCTCTTTTCCAACAGCCAAGCTGTGAGGATGGTGTTTTTCCAAGATGGTTTGTAGGAACTGGGACTGTACTAAATGACACCTTTTGCAGATATTCTGACTGCAGTGCTCTTTACATTTCAGACTTTCAAACCTGCATGAAACAGTCTCAGTTTCCCATGTAATCAAAGAATGGCCCCTGGAAGTTTAGATTGAGGAGAGCCAGGAGAGCTCATGTTTTCTGCCCACACTCAGTGCCCAAGGGGTCTGTGCTCCCCTCTGGGCACAGGAGGGCTCGGGCACAAACCCCTGGCATGGTGATCACCCTCATCGTTTTCTTGTGCCTCAGCTGGAGCACAGAGGGATGGACTGAGAAACAGGAGGAGTAAAATAAAGTAAAAGGAGTGAACTTTTAAACTAAAATAGCAACAGAGAGTTGGATAATTAAATGGGAAACCAGACCCAAATGTCAAAGAAGGAGGGAGACATCAAAGAGAAACAGCAATCTCTGATAAAGATCAAGAGAGAAAACTAAAATTTTTATGGCATATGCTGACAAATGGCTGAAGTAAAATATAACAAAGTAACTTGGTTTAGCAATATTTCTACAGATTGTCTGAACTACACTGCTGCAGAGATCAAAGGATAGAGCTGGAAACAAAATACCAAAAGAAATGACACACTCCCCTTCTACCTCTTCCCTCTCCCGCCCCCCCTTTTAAATTCATTTTTCAAACCTAAAACTCAGAGGCTGGAAATCTGCAAGAGTTTCTGGAAAGGTCACTCCATTAACTGGGCAAGGGGGAAGTTTTTATTTGAAATTTCTCTTGGGTATCCTTTTCTTTTTCCCCTTTCCTGTAGGAAGGTGTCACATAGGCAGGTCCAGGCTGTGTTCAGGCTCTCCCAGCTGAGCTCCAGACTGGGATGCACAGCTTGGCCCTGCTCCTGCCTGGCACTCACTCACATGGCTCCAGCACATGGGATGGCTGCATTTTTTTCCCCAACAATGATCCCATTGTTGTTGCTGAAACTTTTCCTCCTGCTCTGAGCCCTGTCCCTGTTGTGTGTAGATTAATCCCTTGGCTCTGGCGACTGGGCTCCTCTATCAACAGGCGCCATTTGTGGCTTCCTCAGAAAAGAGACTCATCTTAGTTTTGCTGTGCTTTGTCAGCTTGCTCACCACTTTATCACACACCCTGACTAAATATATTTGTCAACTGAGCCATTTTTAACCTTTTTTTTAACAAAAAAGCCACCTGTAATTTACTTTATTTGCCATGATCACAAGTGCAATCCTACAATTATTTTTTGTTCCTGTTTTTCAATTACTTAAAAATTAAAAATGAAATTTCATGAGACAAAACCTCCTGATTTTCCATTTTACTTGAAAGTCAGCTCTCAAGATAGCTGCTCCTCTGTACTATCAAGAGACTGGGAGATAAAGATTATCTCTGACTACACTCTCTTCCTGCATGAGAACAAAGACTCTTAATAAATGAAACTTAGATTCTTTCTTCTCAATGAAACAGGATTGCTCTCAAACACAAGAGAGCCAGGTGAAATCCTGGGGTAGGTGTCACCTGTGAGACTAAACTGGACCAAAGGATCCTTTCTGGCTAAATGAAGTAACAGATTTGGTGGATGTGGCACATGGACCATCCACTTGCTGCAAATGTGTGAGGGTTAGAAGGAAACTGCAGATCCATCGGAGGGCAAAGTTTGACAAGAGGCACAAATGTTGACAGATAAAGGGGTTTAGCCAGTTTAAAATGCCTACTTAGTTTAAATGACTCTTCAGGCAGTTCTTGGAAGCTGGAAAGGAGTAAAACACCCTTGTGCACCATCAGATGCGTGCAAACCCTGCAGGGCCTCCGTGGAGCTCTGCCCTTTCCCGCTGGGTCCCGCTGTTTCCCTGTGCCTGTGGAATCAGGACATTCCAATTCCCACCACCAGCCCAGCAAGAGCAAAGGCAGCTACAAGTCGAAGACAGATCACAGGGCTGTGGCAGCAGGAAGAGGATGTTTATTGCTACCCAAAGCACCTCCCCTGGCACAAGAGATGTATTATATGCAACTCTGGTTAGTATTTAAAAAACCCCAGACCTATTCATGAGAAGGGGATTGCTCAGGATCACAAGGGTTAATTGCCATGGTTTAGAAAATGTATGTGTGTGAAAGGAGAGGCAAGGAGTAGAACTCATGGAGAATCTCTCTAATACTCAATCTTTATTAGCAGACACTACCAGAGATGAAGTGCATCCCAATTCCTTTTGATCCTTTAGCTTGGATGTTTGCAATGAAGAAAGTTCAGCAAAACAAACTGTTGATTTTGGAAAGCTCTTTGTCTCCTATGTATAATACATGCTGTCATTTCCTCCCTGTGAATCATCTCTTGCCATTCATTACACTCATCCACTGAGTCTTTCCTCTGATGTCTTTATATTTATAGTTCTGTGTCTCCTATTTTTTTTTCACTGCCTCTTAGGACTGTTGACTCAAAAAACAAATGTGGTGCTAGAAGAGACGACTGCTATTGGATTTTTCCAGGGCTTCCTAATCTGCCTCTGAAGCATCCTGGTATAAATCTCACTGGAGTGATACAAGCCTGGGTTTATACAAGATACATGTGAGAGCAAAGTTTGGAAAGCTGCTGCTTCATGACAAAGTAGTAGAATTTTGAGGGACTTTTGCAGGTAGTTTGTTTTATCCCGAGGCACAAACAGGATCACGATACCCATTGATTTCTGAGGGCAACCTACTTCACACATGGAGATTCCACAACCTGGCTATAAGAGCTTTCCAAGGCTTTGCATGTTTCATGTCCTATAAAGCCCCTCTGGATTTAAAATTATGTAAAATAAAGCTTCAAGTCCTGCATTCCTAGTTGGAAAAAACTCCTACTAATTATTGGGGAAAAAAAAGAGAAGAGAAAAGGAGAAGAGAAGAGAAGAGAAGAGAAGAGAAGAGAAGAGAAGAGAAGAGAAGAGAAGAGAAGAGAAGAGAAGAGAAGAGAAAAAAGAAAAGAAAAGAAAAGAAAAGAAAAGAAAAGAAAAGAAAAGAAAAGAAAAGAAAAGAAAAGAAAAGAAAAGAAAAGAAAAGGGGGAAAGTAACTGTCTATGTAAAAACTCTTCCTTTGTGGCTCTGTACTGGCAAAGGTTTCCCAGCTCCAAGAGCAAGGAAGAAATCCATTGTTGCTGATGACAAGCAATAAGAATTCTTTACTAGACAATAAAGCTTTTCATTTTAATTCCCTGTGAGTTCAAGCCGCAGCGGATCAAGTGGTTTTGGTTTCACACTTCACTACCACAGTTTATTTTGAAACAGAAGAGGTGACATGTAACACTACACAGAATTCCAGGATCCTCCCCATGGTCAGGCCAATCCTAAAGACCTCCGGGAAACTCCATGCAAAGTTTCACTTAATTCCTACACTGAGAATCAAGTTTAGAGCATGGATTGTGTCAGGGAAGGATGAGTGGTGGGAAATTGTTGCTCAGTGGTAGTAATTAATGGTGGTAATTAAGTTTCCAGATTATAAGGCTGGTGCTAATGAAGTGTTGATTGTTGCAGGTGAAGGAATGAGTATGGCACTGTATCCAGTGGGGAGTTCGGTGTCTGAAGCTCTAACCAGCACAAAACTTCATATTTTTTCTATTCTCCATTTCAATAAAAACAAAACAAAACAAAACAAAAGAAAAACAAACAAACTTAAAAGAAATACTGATCTCAGTTCCACTAGCATTACATAAATTTAATACACCAAATTATATAATTTCAATACAGTTTAAACCAGTATGAGTACATTGCAGACTGGTCATCAGTCTTGTTTGCTTATTGAATTAATCACCAATGCATGTCCAGCTACAAAATTCCTCACTCAATTCATAATTGATAACACCATAATCTCCCCTCAGTTTTGAACATATTTTTATTTTAGGCAGAAAAAAAGCTTTGTTTCCTATGCTGGCTATTCTTTGGCTAGAAAGGCATTTGTGATTCCTTTTAATGTCCTTCAGTACCCAGGACTGTATTTACAAGAATTACATGAAGTTTCAGAGCAGCAAAATACCTGAAAATGAGCAATTCTGAATAGTTGATGGGGGGAAAATGAAAAGGGAGAAAGGAAGGAGAGAAAAACAATCAATTGAGTGTTGGTGATTTTAGAAGGCCCGACCTCGGGCTGAAGTGCTGCTTAGAGCCACGATCCCTCTGTCCCTGTGCAAGGCTCACCTGGGAGCTTCCCACAGGATGGGGCTGACCCCGCCTGTGCCCCTGTGGTCCTTCCCACGGAACAAGGTACACCAAGCCCAGATGGATCAATGGCACCAGCAAGCGCCTCCAGTGGCAGGGACTGTGACCCCCACACAAAGGGTGCTCTCCAGGGATCTCCTTCCCAGCTGGGAGGAGCTGGAAGAGGCTCGGCACTGGTGCTTTGGAGTGTAACCTCTAAGAGCTGCTCCCCGGGGCGGGGGACAGGGATGTGATGGCCGAGTGGGATCATGTGCACCAGGCGCAAAAGCCACCTCCTGCTTCGGCTGCTGCTGTGCTGCCACCCTGGGATTGGATTTCTCCTGCTACCTGGATCAGTCACTGATGCACAGAGAGAGCAGGAAGAAAACACTGTGTGGAAAATTTTCGACCCTAGTTCAGGCAGTGCTTTGTTCTGGCCAATGCTCCTCTCGAGCACCACCAGCTCTGACAGACCTGCCTGGGCTGCCTTGCTGGGCTACTCTCCCTCCACTATTTCCTGGGTTTCATTCCCCAGAGAGGCAGCCTGCCCTTGCAGAGAGCCCTCCTGCCACAGGCCAGGCACTCAGGCAGGGCATGGGGGGCACTGCCTCACCTCTGATAGAGCTTGGGCCATTCAAAGCCAGAGAATAAAGAGAATTCCCTCTCGTGCTCCAGGCTGTAAGATGATCTCCAACAGGTCTCGGAGAAGAATTTTCCCACCGAGCCCCAGACAGGTCTGGGGATACTCTGAGAGTGCTGTGCAGCCTGTTTCCTGCAGTTTTGGAGGTTTAGCTGCTGGGAGGGGTGCTGAGGGAACTGGATGGTCCATTCCAGTACAGGCACCAAGCCCACACGTGCAATTTGGGTATCACAACCAATGTAAGGTATTCCACAAGAAATAACTGTGAGGTGCCCCAAGATCAGCTGCCAGTTATTAATTATGATAAACAAGGAAATTGGTGTGTACAGTAGAGTTGTAACTCATCTCCAGTGACTGTCAGCAGACCAGTTTAGGGCAGAGGATCCAGAGTATTTGTTCAACAACAGCAAAAACCCTTCTGCAAACACCCACGTGTGCACATGCACAGTGTCCCTTTTAACCACAACCCAGTAAAAGCAAACATTAAGATATTATGCTGGAATTCTTCAAAACTTCTGAATCAGGTCTGCAAAAACACAGGACTGCATTTGAAGGTCTGTTATTTTCCTCTCTTTTATGAGCCTTTATGGTAGACCTTTCTCCACAGCCACAAAGACTTAATTTCTCTTTACTTTATCATGTAAAGGCTGAGACTCTGAGAAATCAAGCAGGAATCTAAAAATCTGGAATGTGAGCAATGCAGTAGCACTGCCAGTGCTGGGACTGCCTTTGGAGACACCAAGACAGGCTGCAGAGCAGTGGAGAGGACACTGAGGCAAACCCAAAGAGCACCTTCTCCGTGGGGGAAAAAACCCCAGCTACTCAAAAGAAATAATACAAATTTTAGGTCGAGAATTTCATCTAAAAATACTCAGGAAACAGTTCACAAGGAGCAAAAAGCAAGAGTTATTGAGAGGAAACCTACTGAGGAATTTGGCCTACAGTAGGATTATAGGCTTTTGACTCCAATTCTTACCATGAGTAAGGATTAGCCTTGATTACACAACGGCCCTGTTACTATTAGTGACTTGCTCACTTGCCAGTTGCAATAAAAGCCACAAAAAATATCTTTAGTTAATTTTGACATTAGAAATGCAGCCATAGGGCAGTCTTTTCATGGGAGGAAAGTCCTGGTTTTTCTTCTCTTCCAGGAGCAGGTGCAGAGTTCAGTTTTTACTAAAATCAGTGTCATTATGCACATCCTGTCCTGCCTTTTGAAACCTCCCAAATCTTTACCCCATCCAAGTAAACCCAACCACCCCTGGCCTCAATCTCTGAGGCAATGCTTCCACAGCACATTTGGCCTTAAGAGAAGTCACAGTTCAGACTGAACCAAATAATCTTTCAGCAGAATCAACCAAACCCATTTCTTCTCCCATGGATTGCCTGAAACCTGAGCTTCCCAGCAGCCCACTGTCCTGGTGGGTGGGGGATTCAGCTGCAGCACAGACACTCACACAACTGCAGGGATTGAACCTACAGCATTCGCTTTGTCCAGGGGCTCACTATGCTCTTAGACAGACGATACCACCACAGAGGGTCAGAAAAACACTGAGCTCTGTACTGCAAATAGTTTGACAAGCAGATAAATGCACAAGTTGTGCTCCCTCAATAAACTGTGGTAAGGTCTGGTTTCAGGATTAACAGGATTTGGTGACTTCCCAGAGACGCCACAAGTCAATACATAATAGGTTTTAGACTTCCTTTAGAGCATCTCTGCCCTGTATGTCAAGCCAAACAGCCATTAGGCCCAAGACAGATCCCATTCAGCCTGTCCCTTTCAAACTATGCCTTAAGTACTGGGTTGTGGTCTCCTGTTGCCACTGGTGTTCACTGGACTAATGGGAAAAGCCAGAAAAATGCCCCATCCCTCTGTAACTCAACCAATCCACCTAAGAGCTGAGGTGTGAATGTCACTGTTCAGGGGAGGAAAGGGCACTTACATCTGTTTATGAACACACCACATTTATCTGTATGGGTACTCTGGTCACAGCTATTCACAAGACATTTTAGTGTTCAGATCAATTCCCCCCTTCTGCTGCCCTTCCATCCTCCCCAGCTACAGCTCTGAATGTTTTGGGCATCAGCTCTGATTCACATTTGGAGCTGCTCACTTGGTCTGGTCAAAGCAGACACTCAGAGCAAGGAGGGTCTTCAGGCAGAGACCAAACATGGGTAAGGAACAGGAGCATTTAAGGCCTTGGGCATCTTTTGGTGTACATGGCCAGGAAGTGAAAATTTTGGAAACCCCTTCAGCGGTTAGCCAGTAAATCTTATTTAATATTTAGGTTCCTGTGGGTACAGTGTGGCAGCCAGCTAAGTGTACTTAAGACTATCTTAGTTCTGAAAGGGCCAATCCTGTCCTTTCCACCCTGAGTGCTTCTCCAGGGCTTCTTTGGATTCAGCCTCAGTGGTCCATGCAAGGAACTAAGTTTCCTTTTCCTTTCTCAGATCAGAGTGCTTTCAGCAGCATCACCTTGCTGACCTGAGTGCTTGCAAAACTCCCTGGGCACCAGTGCCAGTGCTGGGACAGACCAGGACCACGAACCTGAGAACCAGGAGAAAACCCAGGCCCTCCTTTTGGCAGCATCACAGACTTAAACCATTTTAATTCAGTTTCAAAACACATTCTTAACTGCTTGAGAATATTGCCCTGATCACAGCAAAGCCAAGCAGGAAGACACACAAAAGTCTCTCTGCAGCACCAGCTCTGCCTCTCTGTGTTATTCCATGTGGGCAGGTCTCTGCTCCCAGCTCTCCCTGCCATTCCATACAAAGTCTCCCACTCCCAAAGGAGCTGATTCAGGACTGTAAATGAGGAAGACAAAGGTGAAAACAGACTGGTGGGTTTGCTTTCCCCTTAATGGCCCCCATTGCAGCACGTGAACAGAGAGGGGAAAGTGCAGCCCTGTTCATGGTGGGAGGTTCGTGCAGAGTGAGGGATGGTGGGACCTTGGCTGTGCCCATTTCAAAGCTGCAGGCCATGCAAACTTTATCTGCAATAACTGCAAAGGTCTGATGCAGTCAACAATTCATCTATTACTAATCTTCAAACTGAGAACACTTCCCTGTTTCAAATCCAAATTCTCCAAAGCCTCTAGAAGGAACAGGATTCTGCTGATCAAAGACAGTGTTAACACCTCCAGTGCCTGGCCTGGATTTGGAGAGAAAGGTTCAGATACTGAACTGAAAATGCAACTTTCTTAAGGGCTCTTTCCTTCTATTACAAGACTGAAATAAGCATTGGAAGAGTACTTGAACTACTGTTATTAACCTTATCTGTTGTCTTAGCCTGAGATCCAAAACCATAAATAATTTCCTTTACAGAAAAGTACAGAAATGCTTTAAGTCCTCTACTGTATTCTTTGTACACCACACAGTACAGATTTCCCAATGCCGTAACCAAGCCAAAGGGAGTGTGCAGAGTCCCATCTTTTTTCTGATACACTATTGATATTATTAACTGTTTATACTGATTTAGGGGGATGTTTTGGTCAGTAAAGAAATTCTTTCATTGAAGGCATCAAGACTGGTGGCATAAATTTGAAGACTGATGTCTGTCTGATCTTAAACAGTGGGGCTGGTACACTGAAGAATAACTTTTTGCATTGTTTCATTTATAAATTGATGTATCTTTAAAACACACTATGCTATGTTAAGCAAAGGCAGATTTTTCTTTTTCTGGATTTTTTTCAGCTGGAAAAGCCTTTCTGGGACATTTGAGCCGCCCTAAGACAGTGTGGACAGGCACACGGAGCCCTCCTCGTTCTCCCCGAGGGATGAGGGATGAAGGGAATGCGGCTTCTCAAAGGTTTACAGCAGCACCATCTACCGAGAGCCGCTCGCTCCTGGCGCCGTGTGCTCCTTCCAGGGATGGAAAAGGGAAGGAAAGCGGTGAGAAGTTTCACCATAGTCACAGCCACACGCGCCTTTCAGAGTGGCCTCGGGAAGGCAGAGAGACAGAGATGGCTCTGCATCAGCGCTACCTCTCCTGGTCCTGCAGAGCACGGGAAAGCACGACCAGGTGACAAGGACTCCTGTCCCTGCCCGCAGGTGGGATACACAGCCCGTGCTCACATCCCGACACACAGCTCGTGCTCACATCCCGACACACTGCCCGTGCCTCCATCCCGACACACAGCCCGTGCCTCCATCCCAACACACAGCCCGTGCTCACATCCCGACACACAGCCCGTGCCTCCATCCCGACACACAGCCCGTGCCTCCATCCCGACACACAGCCTGTGCTGTCATCCCCGCTGCTGTCGCGGAGGGACAGCGGGATCCACGTGTGCACAGGAAGAAGGGAGAAAGCGTGGCTGCCCCAGATCCCGAGGAACACCCAGCACAGCCTTGGCATCAGCCCTGGCAGGGTTGGTCCTTCAGGGTTCTTGTGCTCTGGCTTCCCTTTGGTGAGCACAGGATCCTCTTTTCCCCAAAGTGTAATACCTGTAAAGCACTACGGCATCACAGGCTCAGAGCGAAACTGAACTCTAGAGAGACCTTGGAAACGTGTGACAGACTTGAACTCTGCTCTCTCTCTTCTAGACATCCTTTTTAATTTAAATCTCAGAACAAACACTGAAATTCTGCGCCTAAAATAATGTCTTATGTAAAGGAGCAAAGGCAGTAGGATGTAGATCCCTAAACACGGATCCTTGGAGCTTTACTGGGTAAAACAGTTACTAACAGCCTCATATGCAGTGTGAGAATTAAGCTGGACCAAGGAATGTGGGCCGGAGATGCATTAAAGATTCTCATGCTGTATTTATACCTCTAAATGTGTGCCCATCAACTAATTTAAGAGCTCCAGTTCGGCTGAAAAGGAACATGCAATCTTCTAGGACAAACTGTCCTTCACTTCATCTAAAGCCCTGCCATTAAATTCAAAGGCAGGAAGGCTGATCTTTAATGACATTCACCTATTTATATCTCACTTCTTAAATAACTGTAGAAACCTCTTTTCAGTGTGAACAGACTGCAGAATATTTGTGAATGTGTGCAGGCAATACAATGCACGATTTTGTTCTGTGCTCACTGGAAGTGCCATCCTCTCAGGTGGAATTACCAGGATTAATTTAAGGACCATTAAAGGACAAAGCCCTTCTTAAAACCGGAGACAGACCAATTTATCTCCTGGTTGCCAAGAAATGCATTTAGGAAAAATCAGCTCCTTTGCATTTTGAACATGAGATAATTTAGTAATGTCAACACGCAGCAAAATGGACTCAAGTGCTAAAGTGACTGTGCCACGGTGTAATTAAGGGCCGTGTCTCAAAGGTTATAACGCAGATATACCTGTGTTCCACTGGGTTGGCTCCACCACATTGCCCAATTATTTTTTAGGAACAATGGCAAACCATGTCAGACATCTCGCTGCTAATTAAATAACACTGAGACAAACTCCACCTTTCAGTTCAGCCTGGAACAGCAAACAGGACATTGAAAGAAAGGACAGGAAAAAATCCAGCTGTTCACCTTTCCTCACACAAACACCTCAAAGCACATCTTACAGTCTCCAAAACATCACAGAACTGATTGGAAGAAATTTAAATATATATCCACACAGGAAAACATCAGGAAAACTGCATGGATCTTTTACTAAATTTGCCAGGTTTTACTTGAATTCTCTTGAAGCTTTTTGCGGACTCGAGTTTATTATTCATTGTTTAAATTCTTTGGGGAAGTTTCTCCTGGTCACTGTAATAACGTGTTAGCTCTTCCATTTCCCACTAAGCCTTTTCTCATACAGGTTGATCAGACTCAAGGAAAGTAATTCAGGTGCTGCTTTGCACAGAATTGACATAAAACATTAAAATAGTTCAGTTTCATGATTTCTGAAAACAGTTTTTATCTCCTGAACATTATACATGTGAAGGATTATCCGTTACCTTCTTACAGGGGCTTCTGGGCTTCTTCCTGAGGGGCTGGGATGAATTTAGAAACTATCTGTGTTATATCCAGTTGGGGAGTTATAAAGATTCTCTCAGATACTCTTTGATGCAACTTTAACACCTCATTTAATTTCTTTCATGATGCCCAAACACCAACATGAATCGGTTCTGTCAAAGCTTCCTGTGCCTCTCTGCAGTATTTAATTTGTTTCCTCTGGAAGTTTTAGCATCCTTTTGTTCACACTGTATCCTCACTGCTAAAGATTGAATCAGATGAGCTTTTAATCTTTGGGGTACAACTCTTTTTGTAATTTTTTGTCATACCAGAAGTTGCCTGTTCTCATGTTTTGAGTTTTTTTCCCCAGATTAAATAGTGGTTACAAAACTGAATAAAAATTGGCTCTCTCTTGACAATTTAGTTGTTCTACCAACTTGCAGAAAACATTTGAAAATCCAAATCTTTTATCTGAACTAGAGAACTATGACAAAAAAACTCCACTGGACCAGAAAGGCATTATTTTCAGAGTAGTTATTTTCCCCAAATATCTTACAGGTAATGATAAGATCTGGTTGGAAATGGGAATTTCCCCAAGAACTTCTTTAATTTTTTAAAGACAAAATATGGACTCTTCATCCAAAGCCCAACCATTCAATTCTCAACAGAGAGCACCTTGATGATGTTTTTGGGAAATGTCAAGAGCAGAAATTTTCCAGTGGAACACAAATAAAGACAATATTTTGTCAAAAAAGAAGTGCTATTTAATAGTTTGAAGGTTTAAATGTTGAATTCCATCTAGTTTAGCTTGTCAGTTGTTTTTAAATTTCTTGGTTTGTTTCAGCCCTGTCATTTTTGGCCATATCAATACCCAGTCCTGCCTTTGGCCCTTCCTGTCTTAGTCTCACTTTTGGTGTATTTGAAATAATTTCTTGTTTATCTTTCCATCTTCAATTGTTTGCTCTTCAAATTCACTTCTTACTCTTGCTTGACTTTTCCCTGTACTGGTTTGTTCTTTCTGTTGGATCCGTTTGGGCAGGATTTCCATTTTCTTTGGCTTAAATAACCTCTTCAACTGTACCAGCAGACCCCAAATCTGTGATTCTCACTGAGCAATTAACATTCCTTAGGCATGTTAATGAACTGACTGAGCTATGTATGTAATCATGGCCTTTTAGAACACCAGTAAAATAAATTCAGTAATACCAGGTCTTTTAAACCCTATTAGAGAGCAAAGTCTCTGGGACAGCCTGAGCATTTCATCAGGTTTTTGCTGGTTTTTGCTGGTTTGATCTCCATGATGAGCTCCTCATTGCCAGACATGAACCTTCCAGATGAGATTCACTCACTCCCCTGATTATTTCCCTGGGGGATGGGAAGAGCACAGCCCTAATTAGCAATCTCCTTTGATATGAAATAAATATTAATTGCCTTTTTTAATCTGAAGGTGTCTACAACCCTTGCCTTACACTATTAACAAGAGCCATATTGTTTGGGGATTTTTTTAAGGTTCTGAGATGTTTGCTTTTCTTTTGCTATTAAACAGGCTGTAAAGTTGCTCAGGCAACATCTCTCAGTTACAGGTTTGGTTTGTGCCATCACAGAGAAAGCACTGGGGGCTTTAGCTCCTGTCAAGGCAGTTCAGTGTGGTGGAGCAATCCTGTGACTCAGTCCATACAACCAGGCATTATGTTGTGTTTTTATGTCTCCCTGACCCATTATGCTTTCCATGTTTCCATGAAAGGGAGAGCAGCAAAGACAAATGGCCTGGTGAAAAGCAGATGCAAACTAGGAATAATCAGACTCCAGGCATCACTCAAACTACTCTTCCAAAATTTCATCAGGCACTTCCTGATCTCATTCCAGTACAGGGTATGTGGTTTAATTCCCTGGTGAGCACATTGCGGAGAGGGGAAGATTGTACCAATCCAAATGAGGAAGTGCATAAACAAATCTCCATCAGAAGAGACACGAGAATTGCGACAGATCTCAGTTCTGTCACTCAAAGGGTGTCTCCAAGACTCTCAGACACTGAGGTAATGAGGAGGAAATAAAATTCACCAGTAAACAGAAAATCAAATTGTATCCTCTGTCTTGTACAATTAATATTTCAAATTAACACTTTGTGGTGAATGTGTTACGATTAAAAAGGAAAAGAATCTCTCAAACAGATGAAGCTTTATTTTCTTCTTTCTGGTTTGAGATGATCCTTAACAAGGAATTACATTTATCCCATATTTTTCAGTTTTCTGATTTCTAGAAACATCTGTAGGATTATATTTCTCAAATACCAGTCAAATGTAAACACTCACTTAAATTCATTAGAAAAGCAAGTGAAGATAATAAACACAATAGCTATTCTTTATAGTAGTTTTAATTACTTACTAAAATGTTTAAGAAATATGGATTAACCCCTGTAAAAGTAAATATCTGGAATTAATCCAACAAGTGGCTGTCACTCCTGATCAACATCCATGGGATAAGGCACCATATTCAGGGAATTCAGAGAGATGGCTTTCCACAAAAGCAACTTTAAGTGCAGGGGAATGATTTATAAGAATGGGAAATGGGTATGGGACTCCTGGGCATCAGGAATGGGGGTGGAAGAAGAAAAACATGAGAGAAAATGAGAGCTTTCCTTTCCAGTCCAGTGCTGTTTGTCCTCAAGTGGACCTTTTTTATTCTGTGCCATGTTTTTCTTGTAAAAAACAGTGAAGAAGCTTCTTTACACAACATCCACAGGAATCAGCTTACTGTAAAAAACCCCAGGAATACAACATTATCTTTACAACTTCTGCTCTTCAGTGAGAGTAACCTGGCAGAAATAAGAGGCAGGCATGAAAGCCTAGGGAGGATTTTTTTCTTATTATCACACCATTGCATCTGAAGTAATTCCAGGATTCCAGCCAAGATCTTTGACACGAGTATTTGTAATGCTGAGCTGAAATACCAACCCAAAACGCAGTCAAGCACTGTTTGCTAAGTCAGAAACCCTCCTGCAGGGTTTCCAGATCTATCTGTCTTCAGAAGATGCAAAAAAATAAAGACATCCAGAAGTTTTTCTGAACTGAGACAGCTTCAGGATTAAGGGTGATCTGTAGACAAAACATTTTGCGAGGCTTTTTATCCCCGACATCGCAGCCACTTCACTCCAATGTTCTATTTCTGTAGCCACGGGGGATTTTTAAGTTTGCTAAAACAACTGAACACATTCTTCAAAACAATACAGTGGGTCTTTCTTGTGAGAGCAGAGCTAATCAAACACACATCCTGTGCTCTTGATGCCAGCCAGCTGCTCGTGGCACCATCAGAGTCTCTGCTTTCAGGCCAACAGGCGAATTCTGGACTGTTCCCTCCATCTGTTCTCAAAGCAAATGCCAAGATGGCCAAGGTGTCACAACATCCCATGGAAACCCACATCAAAGGAGTGACCTGAGCTGCCATGCCAGGGCTGGAGTGTTTGCAGGGACAAAATCTGTAGAAATAAAGCACAGCAGCAAATCCAGACAACACTGAGATCAGCTCAGTTGGTTAAAACTTGATTGTAATAATGCCAAGGTCATGGGTTCAATCCCCTGTGTGGGCCATTGACTTAAGAGTTGGACTCGATGATCCTTGTGGGTCCCTCCCACTCAGAATAGTCTGGGATTCTGTGATTTATAAGATAATTCAATAGGAACAATCCTGGATGGGCTCTGGGGGCCCCAAAAGCCCTGCCCCAAAATATCACAAGGTGTGGTTAAGGAAATATGTAATATGAGCCCACATGGCTCCAGCCAGCTCTCTGTAAGCTGACATTAGACCTTTCCTCATCACAGAAAAAAGGAAGAAAGCTGGAAGGAAAAGTATATCCAGGACTGGGAAATGAGGTGACTCAGGCCTTGAGAGGTTGGAAGGAGAGGAATGGGAAAGGAAGGCGTGACTGACATGGACACAATGCAAGAAAGTAAGGAGAGTGTTGGCAAAGAACCTCCTTTGATGGAAGGAAAAGTCACTCAGGGTTTGGTTAAATCTCTGTTGGGAGCTGTATATTTTTTTAGAGGCTGGAAGGAATGGTGCTTAAATAAGAACAAGTATTTGGCAAACAGAAGCCAGGTAAGAATGCTGAGATGCCCCTGGTCTCCAAGCTCCTTGTCAGCCATGGGCTGTGCCATCCTCCTGCCCTGGCCTGGCAAACATCACAGAGGGCACTGCAGGCACAGCACAGCTCAGCACTGAGCACTCACACTTCATCTTGTGTCCTCTCTAAGGAATCAGGAGCTGAGCCTGTCCTGGCTGAGCTTTGCCTTCCTGGGCAGCCCAGCCAGCCCAGCCAAGCTCCCAGAACATGCCACATCTTCCTGTCAATGCAGATGTTGGCACCAGCTGCCTGCCAGACATGCCTGGGCTAAGGCAGCCCTCCCAGCTGTGGTTTCACTGCCACACAAAGAGGCAGCTGAAGCAGAGGGGCAGCTACAAGGGCAGGGGAAGACCTGCCTGTTGGCTAAAGCAGACACCATCACATCACTCCCACTCCACCAAAGATGGCAAGAACAGCAAATCCAAATGTGTAGGGTTGTTCCTCTCTCCCCCCGCCTCCTTCCTTTCACTGCCCTTGCCACAGGCGGAGGAGCCAGTCCCTGGCACCTCATCAGGGGTAGCAAAAATCATCTTTTTTCAGTGCTGCTGAAAGTCCCAGATGAGCTCTGGCCTGCTGTGCCCAGAAGGAAGTTTCACTGGTTGCAATTCCAGGCAAGCACTGAAGTTTTCAGTGAGTTTTTTCCCCTCAGCAATAGTCAGGAAAGCCTGTGGATTCAGAGCTTCCATTTCCATGTAAAGCACCACATCTCCCTGACTGACCAGAATAGGCTATTATGATTTGTGTATTAAAGCCTTGTGTTTTCCACCTATCGAGTGCATAAACAACAGTTTAACCTTTATCCCAAGGCATGTACACCCTTCCACTCCTAGAAAAATGAATTCATGTTTAGCAGTCAAATCAGTATCAACCTGACCTTTAAACACATCAGTGTTTCTTGGAAAAATATTATGGCTGGGATGCCTACTGTGGTAAACAATATTAGCTGCTCCAGCCCATGGCTGAGCCGTGCTGTGAGGAGCCTTATCAAAATAAGGGGGTGGAAACCAGCGGGACCACAGATCTTCTGACAAACTCCACAGGATATGAAGAACAATGTAAATGTAACAGTACTGGCAGATATATTTCTGTATTACTGTTCCAGAGGTAACAGCTAAGGTGAATCATTTCCCACCACCTACAGTACTGAATTATTTCAAATTCTGAAGGGACCATATTTATTTCATTGGTAGGTAGCAATTTACTTAGCTGAAGATCATTATATTTATGTGTCTGTGAAATCCTCACAATAATTATATATTTGAGCTGTCTCAGAAGTGCTATATATATTCTCATTAGTCATGTACTTCCAAGGATATTATCATTTTTTTTTCCTTCAACAACCTTTGCAATCTGAGTGTGAAGCACTGCACTGCACATGAACTTGATTCTTATAGTTTCCTTAAACTCCAGTTTAATCAAACAGCAGGGTGGCCCATATTCAAATGCAAATGTTGAGCGTGCTATGAAATATCTTCATTTCCTTAAATGACTGCACTGTAGAGCTTATTTAAAACAGACCACACTGTGCAACAAAACAGAGGAGGACATGGGAAAAAAGTCCTCTGTTTGATAGTCCTTTTGCAAGGCTTCTCCAAAAAAGGTCATGAAAATGTTTAGAGCAGGGTAAGGAGATCAAGGGGTTTCTTTAGTTCCAGTCCTATCTGTGCCAAGCAATTATACCTCGTGGGTGGAGAGAGGTCCATTTGTTCTCTTCAATGCACTTCAGAAGTCTCAAGTGAAAAATATTTTTAAAATGTTGTAAGACTCCAAATGTAAGTGGTAGTGGATGGAATCAGAGATGAATAACCCAAGGGGTATCCTGCCTGTGATATGCAGCACACACTGATGTTAAAACTCACATCCCTCAGATGTGGAACAGGAAATCCTGCCTTCCTC
The DNA here is from genome assembly GCA_013396695.1 of Sakesphorus luctuosus. Classification (NCBI taxonomy): domain Eukaryota; kingdom Metazoa; phylum Chordata; class Aves; order Passeriformes; family Thamnophilidae; genus Sakesphorus; species Sakesphorus luctuosus. The sequence goes on from VWZD01003741.1 coordinate 319,404, forward strand.
ACTCCCAGCAATGTTCCTGCAGGATCACCAGGTAAATTTTTGCCCCCTCCTTTATAAATGCAGCAAAGAGAGGAGGCTGACACCCCTGGGTGCTGGTGGGTGATGGTAACACTGCACCCTTCTGCAGGAACTTTGAGCCAAATAATCCCACGAGCTTTAAAAATATGAATCCCTCACATCACTGTTCTCATTCTGTCTATTTCTTATTTATTTGAATACCTTCCACTAGCAATACAGATGTGGCCTCAGTTGTATTTTCCTCTACCACCCTTGCCAAAACCAGACAGACTTTGGAGTTTGTTTCTCCTGGTTTGGCTGATGGATTTTTCTCTTTCTCCTCTTTAAAAATAACCGAGGACAAAATGATTTAATGCAGAACTTGTGTTGATACACCAGGTCATAGCAATTGTTAGCCTCAGGCCTGCCAAAACAACAAGTTACAGCTAAAATAAACAAGCAGCATAGGCAGAAGACTCAACATTACACCTCATGGATGCAGTGCAGCAATGGGCCAAGGCAGCCCCAGCCACTTCAGGGCTGTGACAGCCCAACAGCAATGCCAAAATCTGGAGAGGAGGATGAAGGCTGAAGCTGCCTCAGACTGTGCAAGCACAGGTTGGAACAAAGATAAACAGTTCTCCTTCTGCTGTTTGGAAAGCTGAGCAGTGAGGGAGATGCTGAGAAACATCAGTTCCTCTTACCATCCACCCATCACAGCAGCCTTTACCCTTCCCTTTGCAAACGCTGTGGGACAGGCACTTGCTATGAAAATCAAAATGCTATCTTATTTTGAAAAGTTTCACTGAAGAATCAATTAAAAAAGGCAAAAGTATGAAGTTTCCCATAAACCACCCCTGTAGCAAATGAAAGCCAAGAGGTAACTGAGTTTGAGGAGGTCACTGCACCCCTCACCTGATATATTTGTCTCTGCTGTATACACACACAGGGCACTGTTGACTTTGCTGGGGCTGCTTCCCTAAGTAAGTATTGCAGTTACACACAGGACCTGCCATTTCTCTTCAGGTCAGAACCTATTCTTGCCTATAGGACATTTATTTAATCATTTAGGCACTTCATGGTTGTAGAAACAAGCACTGGGCAAAAGGAAACCAGCATTACTTGGCCAACAGACTTACCCATTGTGAAACCTGCCCGTGGCAAATGAATCAGCCTCAAAGACTCTCTCAGTTTGACTCTGGGCTTCCTAATCTATGATCGCTGCCACATTTAGTTTATGATGATATAAAATAAACATCGCACCTCTAAACTTCTCACAGGGCTGATGAATCAGCTCGGAGGGGATGACTCTCACGAGAGGATCGTGCCTGTGGTTTGCAGAGTCCCGCAGACACACAGGAGATGCAATTATGCAGCAACAGCCAATTCTAGAGCTCCGACACAGCTTATTATTTGACTACCAAACAAGAAGCTTTTTCAACTTAATTGCAGCCTGGCTTTTCTACCACTGATCTTTTTCATCCTTCTTTTCCTTTAACTGTGGCCCTCATAGAATTTTGTTTTATTTTAATGCTTTTGCTGTTGATGTGCCCATTTCCTGGGTCTGTTTTGGACCTGCACTGGATATGCTCAGCTTCAGAACGAGGGAACTGTGGCTGCTGTAAGAGTCACCCCATCACAGCTCACTTGTTAGAAATCTGCCATTCAGATTAAAGCAGTTTGCAGCACTAACTTCAGCCATGCACTGACACATGTTCTTAACTGTAGTGGTGCAGTGTTCCTGAAACCTGTGAAATTACTGAGAACCTGTGTGGGATGTTTATCTTTGGATGCATTTTGAGATGACAACATGCCTTGTATCATCCTGTAGTATGTTTGATAAGGAGTTTATAACCACAGAGGGCAGCACCAAATCCGTATCAGGAATTATCTGCATGGTGTGTGGGGGGTGAGAGCAGCTGAGCTCTGGGCAGTGTGGGGGCTGCAGGTGCTGATCCCACCTCAGCCACACACCAAGGACACAAACTGCACATCCTTCCTGTCTCCTGCAGTGTAACCTTTCCATCCCCCCAAACATCAGGAACAAATGATTCCCACTAATTAACAAACGGCCCTGGCACAGGGCCCAGGCCCCACTGCCCGTGCTCTGGCACCGGCTGGGGAGTGCATGGCACAGCCACTGCTCTGGCAGGACTGGGACTCTAAAGGTCAAGTAATTACCAGCTTTTTGGAAGCATAAACTGCCTTTAAAGTCAGCAGAGCAAACAAAAACTATTAAGAGATTCATCCAACATTTATCTTTTAACTTGTTATCTCTGATACACATGTACTGTTTGCATTGCAATGCATAAAATATTAAAATTAAAAGGCTCAGGGACTTCTGAGATGAAGAAAAAAAGAGTAAAACTATTTTAGATTCAGAAACATTGCATCAATATGTGGTGTATTTGCATAGTGGAATCAGAGACTCCTGATTATGCATGTTTATTGATTTTGGCTTTGTTTTGATTAATGATAAAACTATGATCCATCTTGTAAGGTCGCAAGGCTTGAGGGAGCTCACCACAATATGAATGGTTTGTATTTCAAGAAATCCTATTTATGCAAATAAGGGGACATTCACATGCATTGTGCTCAAGCCTGGTTGTAACAAAGCTCTCCAAACATTTCTTTTATGCTCTGGATAATTTGGGGAGGCATGTTTAATACAAAAATGCTGCATAACAATTACTTTTTTCTTCATTATGAATGACTCCCATTATATCACCTTGGACAAAAGAACAAGCCTCAATTCCCACTGCACCTAATTTATTATCACTGCTGAGGATCCTGTTTTGTGTCAGGGTGAACACAGCATTTCAAGAAAGGGATTGCAAAAATCCTGCTGGGGGAGTTCAAGGGGAGTGGAGAGAAGTAAGGAAGGAATTGCAAACCAGAGCTGGCCAGAAAAGTTTTTACATGTCTGTAACAGCAATTTTGGCATGTTTGCCTCCAGTTGTTCCACTCTGGAAAGTGGGAGACAGGTTTTCATCAGCCAGAGCAGCTCTAGATACTCATTATCAGAGTGCAAGGAAAACATGAGGACAGACTTCCAATGTGTCATGTCCTAAGGACATCAAGAGTTGTGACAGATTCTATTCCTGTCCTAGTTACCACCATTTAGACATACACTGGGCTGAAAGGATTCTGGATTTATCCAACCAGACACCCGCACATCCAGAGAAATACAATTATCAGATGGCCTGTGCTCTGACACACGAATTATCTCCCAGATCTCAGCAGGATCTTTGCCTGGATGACAGCTGCCATATTGGCTTCTGATACACTTTGGCAGCAAGATCAGAATTTAAACATGAGAGCAACCTGAGAATGAGTGAGAGAGGACCAGAGGAAGATCCTCCTCCTTAAGTTATAACTCCCAACACCCTTTTTTTTGGAGCTGTACAAAGCTGTGTTGTATAAGAAGGGTATGGAAAAGAGGACACCAATTCTGCAAGCAAGGGCTGACACATCTGCAAACAGACCCTGCCACAACTTCTTTGTAAAGGACAGCAGCGTTTGTCTTCGCTGTGGCTGTTGGGGCTGGAGACAAAGGACACCAAGGGGACACCAAGAGGACACCAAGGGGACACCAAGGGTATACCACTTTTCCCATCTTCCTCACATGACCTCAGAATATTTGCTCCCACAGCAGTTTAGAGCTGCTTCATGCTGCAGGAAGTCCAGCTGAATCCCTTCTCCAGGTGCTCCTGTGTATTTGGAGAGACACTTGGCCAGGCTCAGGGGGAAGAGGAGGGGTCAGCTGAACAGCAAGAGAGGGTCAGGCTGCCACACAGTCATTCCTGCAGCTGGAGGCCTGGATTTGTCTTGGAAACTGGGCCTCTGGATGCTTTCACTGCTTAACAAGCCTCTCCTACTTCAGGGACTTTGTTACATGAAATAGATGAAATGCTCCTCTTGCTCTTTCAGCTCAGGCTGCTGGGAACTTTTCTCCACTTTCAGCAGGAATCATAGTGCCCGCTGAAAGCCCATCCCAGGAGAGCAGCACTTCCCAGCCCTGCAGGGATGTCCCTTTGGTGGCATTGAGGGGCCAGGACAGCAGAGCCACACAGACATAGAGGGGAGATGACAACTGTTTTCCCAATCCAACACTGTCAGTGGGGAGCTCAGGGCCGTGGGGTCCCTCCCAATCCCCCTCCAAGACGGGATCACCTCAGCCATGGAAGCACACACACATTTCCCTCTCCAACAAAACCAGTTTGTTCACTTTCCCACCCACTTGAAAAGGCAAATATGCCCTGAAATTTCAAATTTCATGAGGAATTATTTAACCCAGAGGCTAAAGCTCTTTTATAGTTAAGCCTCAATTTGGCTTGAAGCATAAAGAAAACTGCAGCATAAATTAGCACATACTGAAAACTTGATGCTAGAGAAATAAAAAGTTGATTTAAATCCAAGTAGTATGCCAAAGAACTACATTTGTTAATTTGCTGGATACTGCCACTGATTAAATAAGTAGCTGTAGTCAGATTATACGATCTCAAAGACAAAATTAAATACCTGTGGATTTAAAAAACCTCTGCACATTGGAAGCATCAAAGCCCATGGGACTTGGATATTTCCAGCTGTGTCTGGATCAAGTTGTTGTGTTTCTCTGACACAATTTGGGAGCTCACTGATACCAACATAAATCTGATAATTCAACTCACAATTGTAGTTCTTACCCCACCATAAATTACATCTCAAACCAGGCTGTTCAACACATCTGCCCTCCTATGGTACCAAACTGCATTGCATGGCACAAAATACTTTGAGGACTAGATGTTAATTCTGGTCCAAGTGATAGCACGCCTAATTTAGAATGAAAATTATCAGCCCACATGCACTGAAAACCTTCCCAGCAATGCTTAAAAACTGACAGTGTGGATTTTAACACCGGTAACAAAAACAGGATTAGGCATTTTTGAAGGAAAATGTTGTGCTCCTGTATCAACAACCTTCCCCCTCCAGTCCTCTTTTTTTCTTTTTTTAATTCTAAACCTGGTGCTTAACTCTGTCTGTGAAATATTATGCAATATGTTGATCATGCTGGTTTTTAATTTCAACTCAACTGAAGAAGCATTGTTAAAAAGAATGGCTGTATCCCAGGGGAATCAGGAAATTAAACTTTATTTATTGGGTTTCAACTTTCCCATAAGCAGACAGAGCCATATTCCATCTGACTACCACGTGAGGGGAGGCACAGCTTGATGAAGAGCTCTGCCAATGTGCCACTGGGCCATTGATTAATTAAGCAATAAGATGAGGAGGTCTGTCATTTAGGGTCATTAATGCTTGCCTAAAATGCCATTTGAGGCACAAGAGTCTGGTTAGTATTACAGAGCCTTTACCTCTGAGCAAGGACTTGATCCTTGTGTTTGTTGGCATTTGTAGGTATTGGAATATACTGGTCAATGCAAACATAATCTGAATTTTAGGGGTGGGGAGGTGGGACAGGGAGAGCAGATCTTCATTTTAAATTTATTTTAATTTGAGAAATAGTATGGTTTGAATTACAAAATTTGTCTCTCCGTAGAATATTAAAAAGTATCATCAAAATATATACACAGCAATTAATTTCTTAAAATAATACACCAGCAGGCAACTAAGCCTGTAAAGAAGCTCTGAATGCTCTGTGGCAAATCCACACACAAGGAGAGGAGTGCTGGTGGCAGCAGATCAGGAGTCAGGACTCCTCCACCTTACAGTCATGGCTTGGCTGCCAAGGGAGCAATGCCCTCAGTGCAGCAAGCCACAATTAATTCACCTGCCAAATGAGTACTACCAATTAAACACTTCACAGGGCTGCTGTAAGGAGTAATTCATGGCTATCAGGTAGTGCTTTATGATCATCACATCACTACTTCCAGGTATCCCACAGCAAGGAATTAAAACCCAAAAGGTATTCCCAAGACTCTTCTGATTTTCTGCACTGGTTCAGACACTTGGAGTAATCAGACAATTTCTGATTTTCAGGCACTTGGAGCAGTCCCCACTCCCTGCCCTGTGTGCCAGAGCTGCTGCACTTTGTATGCAAGGGTTTTGGACGAAAGCTTGGAAGAAAGCACAGGGTTTGCCCTGGTTCAGAGGGCTGGGCTCTCACCTGGGAGCAGCACTCCTGGATGCCAGTCCTTGCTGAGGTCCTCTCTGAGCAGCACTTCTTGCCTTCTGTTTGACTCAAACTTACCTGCGTCAAACTACACTTGTCACTGCACACCACATTTAGGAAGTAATTTGAAATACTGCACTCCCAGGTGAATAAACCAAAGAGTAACAAACTTGATCAGACAAGAGAGCAAGCTGATAACATGCTTTTCATAAGAGCAGCTGCCTGCCCAAATCATAAATTGGGTGTTTTACTGGGTCACTCACACCCACTATTGCTAAACATCCAAATTAAGGTCAGTTCTGATTGCTTGCCTCTTGAACAGACTTCCCTTTAATTAGATATTCCAGAAATTATGTTTTAACAGTTTATCATTGTTTTTCTTGGGGAGGCAGGTGCAAATCAAGAAATTTGAGATGAGGCAGCTCTATATAGTCCTTTCCCACTCCAGAGTGGAATGGGCCTCTGTCCTTGCCATCTACCCCTCACTGGATAATGTAGCAGCAGCAAGTGAGTATTAAGGAATAACAGTAATACAACAGAAAGTTTGCAGACTGTGCTTCAAAGACAGAGATGCCTAATCCAAAATTTCTACTTAATTTCAGCAATTTTATTTCTTGCCAACCAGCATGGCCAGTGTATCAACAGAAGCATTTCCATTAGATACAGCCCTGTACTTTTGGTTCAACATCAGCACCTTCACAGTTACACCAAGGTTTTATTCACCCAGGGAGAGGCTAAAGCAGTGTGAGAACATTTATAGAAGCTTAATCTTACCCACACATGAACTGTATCCCTGTAAATAACTGAGCACCAACTGTGGGTGTAGACAGAGCTCCAACAGCAGTGCCACTGTGTCACTGTGTAGCCCAGGGGAGGAAAAGGGCTTCACTCTGACTGACCCCGAGGGGACATGCCAAGGAACAACATTTCAGCTACATGGAATTATTCCATATGGACACAATGACTGGAGTAGCAGCAGATGACTTGGGAGTCAAACTGCTGCATCTCCCCTGAACTACCAGCTCCACAAGCAGCAGCACTCCCCCTTCCCAATGCCCCCCACAGGACAGGCAGCTCCAGCTTCAAGGATCTCTTTAAGCTTCTTAAGACACCAAGTGAACAAGAGACAAAATGGACACCTTGCCTCCTGTTGTACCAAACCCAGTGTGCTTTTGGGTAACATCAACAGTTTGTCTAGCAGGGCCAAAATTACCATGGACAGCATTTCCCAGGTCACAGCATTTCCCAGGTCACAGCATTGCACAGAGACACAGCTCCAGAGGAGCACGGAGCTTACCAGGAGCCCACGGTCCCAGCGACAGAAGCCTGGAGGGAGATTATGTCCTCACATCTGGTGAGCAGCAGCCAGGGCAGCAAAAGGAAAGAAAAAAAACACACTTTAGGCAAGTGGAGATAACCATGAGATAACCAAGAGATAACCACGCAGACACAAGCACAGGACTGTGCCCCAGTGCAGCTGCACCAGCAGCCAGGGGGTAGAAACTTGAGTGACAAGGTTGCTGCTCTTCAGCTGCACTGACTCTGGAATAACAGAATATCCTGGCTTGGAAGTCATCCATCAGGATCACTGAGTCCAACCCCTGCCCCTGCACAGACACCCCAACAATCCCACCCTGTGCCCCAGAGCATCATCCAAACCCTCCTGGAGCTCTGGCAGCCTTGGGGCTGTGCCCACTGCCCTGGGGAGCCTGGTCAGTGCCCACCACCCTCTGGGGGAAGAGCCTTTCCCTGAGATCCAACCTGACCCTGCCCTGGCACAACTTCACCATGTTATTTTGTGGGGTTCAGCTGATGAGTATTCAACCAATGGAACTTGCAGCCACCTGGACAGCCCCCTGGTTTAACTTTTCACATAAATTTTAATGAGTTTTGTTTGAGTTCTGTGAGTATAACTAACACACAGAAAACACTTTCAAATTAACACAAAAGAAATTTCCTAAGTGCTCGACAGACAGACCCTACATTGATGTAGGCTCAGGAGGAAAAACAGGGTAATGATATTCGTTGGAAAGGATTCTAGGATGAAGTCTGTTGTTTCTGTAAAGAGAGTGGGTTGGGTTTTTTTAATTAAAACAAGGGAATAAAAATGTCCATCTTTACAAGCAGCACCCAGAGCACAACCCCTCCCTCTCCAGCATATTATTTGGCTGGGTTAAGACACAATACACTCATTCTGCTGAGCCTACCTACACCCATCTGATCCCAATTAACTCCCAGCCAGGACCACTTTCCTGCACTCTCCAGGAAACCTTTAGGGGAGTTGCCAAACCTCCTCCCCGCTCTTCCAGCCCCCAAGAAGCAAAAAAAAAAAATCCATGTTTGAAAACGTTTCAACTCAACAGGACCTTCTTCTCAGAGACATTACCATCCCAAGATTAAACAAGCCAATGGTTTCTGTCCAAAGCACACAAAGCTATGACTTTTGGAATTTATCTGGGGAATTTATCATTCATTTCCAAATTCAGTGTATTGTGTCTGCTGTTATTTGCCCAACAAACACTGCCAGAGGATGAGATGTGTGGGAATCACCTGTTTCGTTCAACTCAACACAGTGTATTTCAGTTTATAGAGGTTTCATGACCTCTTCAGTTTCTCCTCTGGAATCTTTATTACAACAGAGTTGAAAATATACATTAATCCACTGTTACTTTTTTATTTGTTTGCTTCAAATCCATCTTCTAATCAAAATGCAAAACAAAAAAAAGAAGGAAAAAACCCAAATCTGGACTGTTTCTATTGGTGTTTTAAGGCATAACAAACGACAGCAATTTATTTCACCACATCCAGTTGTAACACTAAACCACAGATAAACATTACTAACAGGGCAAGAATGTGCTTCTTCCTTGTGATGGAGGTCCAAGATTGCCCTCTGGAGTTGGCCAAACAGCATGGGGCACTTCATTCACCATGTGATTGGCACACACTCCACTTCTGATTCAGTTTGGAGATGGAATTGTTGGCTGAAGCCCTGGAAATTCTGACTCTAGAGCTGTCAGGCAGGCTGTCTTTACTTTGAGAAAAAATAATTCTTTTTAGTATGTTACTTGGCTTTTTATCTGGTTTCACATTGTTCATTAGTGTTTCAGAGTTTGATGTATTGTGCAGCACCCCAAGAACATTAGTAGGGGGAACTCATTAAAAAAAAAGAGTTCATTATTTCAACATGTGCTAATAAAATAATGTTTTGGGAAATACTCTAATCCCATCTATTTTGATGGTACACAAAAAGGCCACCAGGCCTTGCATGCTGATAACAAAAGGAATATCTATGCCCTGAAAGGCAGAAATGCCATTTCTTAACTTAGCTGATGGTCAAGGCAGCTCTTACAATGGAGGAAATTCTAAGGGTTGAGGGCTTATTTTCCCATTTATCTTGTAAATCAAGGAAAGTAGCCCATAAACTTATGCTTAATTTTTTTTAGTCAACATTATTTTGCATAGCAACAACCTTATTTGCAGGATATTTTAAGACACGCAGCTTGGCTTATTATTTTATTGATATTAATGGAAATGATCCAGAAGAGGAAAACACATCATTTGGAGGTCTGACTCTGCTGCCTGTCACATCAGTGAATATTCTGGGAGCAGAGTGCTTGGAGGATTGGTTTTGAATTCACTTCCTTGTGGACATGGAACTATAAACTCAGAAGTTCTTTTCAGATCCAGCCACCTCTAACTCAAACCTTCATGCATTCTCTCACTTCAGCTCAAGCTTTTTCTGCCTTGCTACCAGGAATTCAGTTTTGTGAGAGCACACACTGCATGCAAACATTGCCCAAAACACCCCTTCTTTTCTCACTAGAGCTGCTGTGTTATAACCAGACAGGACAGTTGTTTTGCATAGCAATTTAACATGCAGCTTCTTTTTTATCTCCTTTCTCCAGTGGCTGCTCACCTGCCTTCACAGCCACGAAACCTCTCAGAAAAGTTGCTCTCTTACCTGAACACACAGAGTTTGGGCTCCCTGTTGAAGGTAAACCCTCGAGGATCCAGTTCCTTTATGCTCCTGTGTCAACACAGGTGCTGTCAGCTGCCTGAGGTACAGCCATGCCACGGATTTGGAAGCTGAAGGAGCTTTTGTAGCAAGATGAGGGTCAGTCAGTATCAAGTAGCACAAGCACAATCCCTACCTCTGTTCTCCTAATAGAGGTATTTCTAAAAATATGTGCAATCTTGCTTTTCCTTATAATGCTCCTTTTCATTACATTTTTTGTAGTAATGTGTGTATCAGAAAAAAAGTCTTTGCAGAGAGAGTGCTCAGGCATTGGAATGGGCTGCCCAGAGAGGGGGTGGATTCCCCATCCCTGGGGGTTTGTCAGCTGAGCTTGGCCGTGGCACTGAGTGCCATGATCTGGTAAAGGGACTGGAGTTGGACTAAAGGTTGGACTTGATGATCTCGGAGGTCTTTTCCAACACAATCCATTCTGTGACTCTCCAGAGCAACGTGAGATTGCTGATTTTAATGAACTCTCAACTGTAATTTGCACAAATGTTTATTCCTTCACCAGTGATTTGAGTAATGGACAGTTCAGATTTCATAAGTCAATGCTCCAGGAGTGTTTTTATGCTTCAGATGCCTTGTCTGGCTGCAGGTCTTTTTCATTCTCAGGAACAGGTTTGTCGTGGCACCAGTTTTTGGTGTGGTGTTTTGGGTAGCGCCTGAAACAGGAGCTCTTGGTGTTCTGGGTGTCTTCATCTGTCACAAAGGATGTCTGGTAAATGGTCAGGCCATCCTCACTGCTAGGGATGGATTCAGGAGCCCACTCAAAGAAGTTGGTGGAGTTCCCTTGCTGTCTCTCTGGATCCAACTTCTTCAGGCCCATGCCCTGGGAAAAAATGGGAAGAAAAATTCATGCAAACATATGACTTGCAGTCACAGCTTCACAGCTGAAGTGGTAACAGTCACTGCCCCACTGGGAAGTGAACGAAGCTGTTACCACAGTGATTTCCAGAACTCAGGGCTGATCTTTGGCAAGTTAAAAATAATATTGTCAGACTTGCCTGTAAGAATGTTTCTGGTTGCATATATAATGGGAAATCTGCTGACCTTCCACCTCTTAGTGCTAATAAACCACTTTTACTTTGCATTTCTGTAGCATGCCATATACTCAAGGCTATTTATCTACACTCAGCTAAATTAATCTTCAGAGTAACCCAAAGAAATAGGTTAATAATTTTAGGTTCAGGCTGCAGTAAAGAGACTGAGAGAGACCATGAAATCTGAATCTTCAAAGCCATCCCTTGTGTGCCCAAATACAGAGAGACAGAGCCTGATTTTCACACTCCATAGCTTGAAGGAAATGTATTTGGAATTATGATTGATCAGTATCTCTAAAAGTACGAGACACTGCACAAAGTGCACAGAAATAGAGGTTACTCAGTGAATAATGAATTCCAAAAAGTCTAGGTCTGAGAGAGCCCAAAGTCAGACAAACTTTCTGTGCCACAATTCACTGCCTTTTAGTCTACTCATTATCCTGTGAACTGCACTGTTTCTTTTCCTGCCTGGAATGATACCAACAATCTAAGAGAAGTGGAAGGACATGAAGCTGTTGCACCCCAAAACAATTTAAATCCTAATCAAAGCTGTGGCTTCTGCAGCACACAATCCAACAGGTGTGTTGTAAAGAGATCTGGACTGGAAGATATCTGGAGACACATTGTGGTATCCTATGGATTTTGGTTAAACTTCTGATAAAGATGAGTCTGAACCAAACATTTGGGACTGTGAGTTTTGAGTGGCTGAGACCCCTACAAAAATTCATTGCAAGGCCAATCACCTTTAACAGACTAGCAGGGCATATATGGGTATATATCTATCTATCTCTATATCTATCTATCTATCTATCTATCTATCTATCTATCTATCTATCTATCTATCTCTATCTCTATCTCTATCTCTATACCTATATCTAATCTATATCTATACCTATATCTACATCTATATCTATATCTATCATCTATATTTATATGTATCTGGGTACAAAACCAAAACAGAGACCTCAGTCATGCGGGGTTTGTTCCCTTTGAATTCTACTCCTCTCAGTGTGTCCTCCTGTTCACCTGTGACAGTCCCAGAGCAGTCCCACCCCTATACCAATAAAAGGGGTATTTTTCTTTCTTATTTACATTTTTCACTTCTCACAAGCCTTAGCATCTATTACTTTTCTTGCAGGGAGTGTTTAGTCTCTGGCAGACCAACACATATGAACTTGCTTGATTAGTGCTGGGTACTTACAAGATCAAAATACTCTGCTGCATTACATATACTGTGTTTGTTGTCATGAGAAGAAAATGGGAAATTCTTGTTCCCTGCTTTCTGAAAGAAAAGAAATTATAGCAAAAAATATAAATCTTCATATACCCTGTTTGGAGTCTACTAGTCCTAGTTCTTATATTCTGAAATTACAAATGCCTGTGTTCCAGCATAGAAGTCCAATAGACCAATAGACACAGCCCAGATTTGATTTTTCTCCCTCTTTTTTTTTTCACATGCTAAATATTCAATAGCACATGATTTTACAGGGATAATGTGGACCTGCTATTTTTTATTTTTTATTTTATAAAATCATCAGGAGGGTTTGCTGAATATATACATGATTAATATAAAAGTGTGAGTTTTCAAATAAGAAATTTCACATTCTGTCTGCAAGCAGAAAAATGCTGGATATGTCAAGATTGCCTTGCTTGATTTAGTGGGCCTAAAGCTAATTAAAGTAAACTATAAAAGGGACCTCAAAACTGAATTACTCTGTGATTTATGAACTGGATGTCATGGACATTGTTCCAGGGGAAGTGGAGGAGGTATTAATTGCTTAAGTAATTTATAATCTTATTCTTTAACATGGTGGTCATCCAGTCTCTTCCAGAAGAAAAAAAGGACAACTGCAAAAGAGCTATTTTAAAAACAACAGAACATATTTAAATTATTAAATGTTTGTTATATATCATTGCAATATTCCAGCTATGATATTGCCTTCCAAACAGAAGAACAAGTTTTAATGTAACACAGTCTAAAAGAGGTGTTTAAAGGGTAGGGAAATCTGAGTCAGCTCTGAAGAGAAATGTAAGTGAGGACCTGATCCAGAAGAAAAGTCCCCACATACAAACTCTGCCTGCATGGTCATATCTCAGGATATTTGGTCTACTAGGCAGATTTTCTATTATTTTTAGGTATGTGCCACATGTTTACTTGTCTCACACAGATCCAACCAGACTGTATTTCAGTGGATAAGTGAATTCAGCTGAAACATTCCCATACATGTGTTTAAAAATAAGCCCCTTCTAAGTCAGTAAAATGTAAGGCTTACTAAAATATCCTCCTGCAATTACATGTCAATCTCAGCATTTCAGGAACAGTGTTTCAGGAAAATGGAAAACCAGGAGAGCAAATACTATCATCTCTTGGAAGGATTCCCCATATTAATTATGGTTAAAAAAAAAGCTATTGCAGAATAATTATAGGCCTACCATGAAGTAAGAAATAAGAGGTAACAGGGGCTTAAACAGTACTACATTTCTGAGAAAGTCAATTAACTTCACAGGCAGGGAGTTCCCTCATACAACGAGATCAGAGCCATGCAGCTGAACATGCTTCCAACATTTTAAATGCCACTTAAACAAACTTCCTCAGATTGTCCCTGTGGCAGCACATTCCAGCCTTTGCAGCCCCTTTGGGCTCTCCCCACTGAGCTCATTTTAATTCTGGCTTTATGGCAGACAGGAACTCCCCTAATTCTGTTTAACAGTGAAGGGCTGGTGAAGAGAAGACACAAACCAGCAGGTGAACAATCACACTGTCTCTCTAAACTGGTTCTCCTTTTCAGGCAGTGGCCAAATCCAGACGTTTCACAGAAAGGCCAATGAAATACCAACACAGTTCACAGAATCACAGAATCCCAGACCATTCTGTGTTGGGAGGGACCCACAAGGATCATCGAGTCCAACTCTCAAGTCAGTGGCCCACACAGGAGATTGAACCCATGACCTTGGCATTAGTGAACACTCATGTTACAGTCTAATCTATTTTTCACTAGCCCCAAGCTTCCCTTTCAGATATTCCTTCCAAGCCCATTTGTGTTCTTCATTATAGCAAAATCTGTGAAATGAACTCAGTGTAATTGCTATGCTTATAGAAAATGAAAATAGAAAATGTTCTGTGCACAAAGTGGGTGGGTAAAGCAAAGCTCAGTGTGGTGATAGAATAAGGACATAAAAACGTGCTTATGAAACTGCAACATTTTAAATACTTGTGATTTTACAATATTGTATTTGGTTTGATCCTAAAAGTGTCCCAAATGTCCTCATTTGTAAGCAAGCCTTAAAAATGTTTCAAATGGGAGGCTTCTACCTTTTAAATGATCAAAAGAATAATCCTGTGCCTGAATATACAGAATTGCTGACATTCAATACAAAACAGATTTTCAGATTTCAATTAAATGTTCTTACAGGGCTTTATACACAGGTTTTGGACTGAGATTGATCGTAATGTATTCCGTGTCTCAAGAATAAAAGGGGAAAGTGACTGGTGCTTGAAATCAGCAATACTACAGCAGGACTCTGAGTATCCCAAAACACAAGTGAGTAGCAGGGCAATATGTTTCTCGCTCAGCCCAGCCAGCCATCACTTCATCCCCTGAGGCACAAAGTCTGCCAGCCCGCTGTGACTGCTCTGCTGAGGACACGAGTGCTGTTCTTACTCACAACTTGGAGAGTGACAACTTGCAAAAGAGCTCTGGAAATGGCCTGTATTGCTGCGGGAACTCACCGGATCCCGAGCTTTGTATTCCAGAGGCAATCTGTGCTTAACGCCCTGAGCAGCCGTGGAGTCCAGGATGTGTCTCAGTGCGGCGCTTGTTGTGGACTCGAGTTCATCCTGGCACACTCCAATGTGAGCAAACTGGAAAATAACCAATATTAAGACCCATTAGGGAAAAAAAAAGGCCAACAAAAAAACATGCCAGAAATAAATCTGATCAGAAATGTAACCGAAGTGGTGTTTTCTCATTTACACTTTATTATTTGGATTGCAGCAGCACCTAGTGGCGGCTGGAAAAACCAGGAGCTTAACACAACCATGGAAGGGACCCACTTTGGATGTAGAGCAGTAACCAGACAACCATATTAACTTTCAAGGGAAGAATCCCAGACTATTCTGAGCTGGAAGGGACCCACAAGGATCATCGAGTCCGACTCTCAAGTCAATGGCCCACAGAGGGGATTGAACCCATGACCTTGGCATTATTACAACCAAGTTTTAACCAACTGAGCTCATCTCAGGGTTCCAGCAAGTTTCTGAAAACTATTTGTACAGCAGTAACCACGCAGGAAAACCACATAATGGCCATTTCCCCCCATGCTGCTCCTGCTGCTGTATGGCCACAGGTTTGAAAGCACAAAAGTGTTGGGAACAGCTCAACCAAATCCCAATGCAACGGGTTCAGGGACTGAGGAACAGCCTGTGCCAGAGTGTGTCACAGTGCCCTGGGGTGCCAAGATGTCCCAGCACTTCCAAAGGGGTCACAGTGTTCTCCTGAGGGTGAGAACTGAGGGAAACCTTGGCTGGAGTTCTCCAGAAGAGAAAGGAAACTATCTAGGGCTAAATATCTACTAACAGAACTTCAGCATTGCTGACAAACTGGAAAAAAAAATCCAGCCAGAGTTTGCTTCAGCACCTCCTGTGAATACCTAAAACACTTTTTCCTCATAAACATCAGGAATGGGAAAACTTAAAAGACAGTCACATGGTGTGTTTTTGAGAGTTTAGGGACAAAGAAGCCCCGTGGGGGATGCAGGGGCTCCTGCCCAGCCCTCACCCAGTCCCCAGGGCGCCGCTCCCTGGGATGGCTCTCCCTGCCCTGGGACATGGTGCCACCTCCACCCTGGATGTCCTGCCAGGGTCACTGCGGCTCCGTGTCCTGCTCACAGTGGGGGACACGGGTGGAACCCCCCCTGTGACCTCAGACCCTCCCTGGTGTTCCAGGGAGATCCAGGCAAGCTACAGCAACAAAGCTCTCACCCATCTGCTGCAGGGAGGGGGGAAATAGAAGTTGGCAAAAGGATTGAATGTTGTCTTAAAATGGGGGAGAAATGGAGTTCTGTTTAAAAACGAATCAGTTCTGCACGATCACTTTACAACCTGAATGGCAATGCTTGAAGAAAGGAGGGTAGGGCACACAGGGTGGGCTAAGGGACATAATTTTTAGGGTGCAACTTCATGCTCTTTTACACTGTACACACAACCAATATTTACAAAAGACCTGGCAGCACCTTAAGGGTTTTTTTGCTTTTTAGTGCTGACTTGGAACCATCCCAACTTTTTAACTCAGCCACTGCAGCACAAACCAAGACTTTGCCACCTCGGCCTTGACAGACTGCAAAGATTATGACACTCACATCCTTTCTGGCTTCCCAGTGCCAGAGGGCAGGGATGGATGGGATATTGGGAAGGAATTCCTGGCTGGGAGGGTGGGCAGGCCCTGGCACAGGTGCCCAGAGCAGCTGGTGAGGGGACACAGGGTGGGCTCGGTGAGGGGACACAGGGTGGGCTCGGTGAGGGGTGACAGGGTGGGCTCGATGAGGGGGACACAGGGTGTGCTTAGTGAGGGCACACAGGGTGGGCTCGGTGAGGGGACACAGGGTGGGCGCGGTGAGGGGACACAGGGTGGGCGCGGTGAGGGGACACAGGGTGGGCGCGGTGAGGGGACACAGGGTGGGCGCGGTGAGGGGACACAGGGTGGGCGCGGTGAGGGGACACAGGGTGGGCGCGGTGAGGGGACACAGGGTGGGCGCGGTGAGGGGACACAGGGTGGGCGCGGTGAGGGGACACAGGGTGGGCGCGGTGAGGGGACACAGGGTGGGCGCGGTGAGGGGACACAGGGTGGGCGCGGTGAGGGGACACAGGGTGGGCGCGGTGAGGGGACACAGGGTGGGCGCGGTGAGGGGACACAGGGTGGGCGCGGTGAGGGGACACAGGGTGGGCGCGGTGAGGGGACACAGGGTGGGCGCGGTGAGGGGACACAGGGTGGGCGCGGTGAGGGGACACAGGGTGGGCGCGGTGAGGGGACACAGGGTGGGCGCGGTGAGGGGACACAGGGTGGGCGCGGTGAGGGGACACAGGGTGGGCGCGGTGAGGGGACACAGGGTGGGCGCGGTGAGGGGACACAGGGTGGGCGCGGTGAGGGGACACAGGGTGGGCGCGGTGAGGGGACACAGGGTGGGCGCGGTGAGGGGACACAGGGTGGGCGCGGTGAGGGGACACAGGGTGGGCGCGGTGAGGGGACACAGGGTGGGCGCGGTGAGGGGACACAGGGTGGGCGCGGTGAGGGGACACAGGGTGGGCGCGGTGAGGGGACACAGGGTGGGCGCGGTGAGGGGACACAGGGTGGGCGCGGTGAGGGGACACAGGGTGGGCGCGGTGAGGGGACACAGGGTGGGCGCGGTGAGGGGACACAGGGTGGGCGCGGTGAGGGGACACAGGGTGGGCGCGGTGAGGGGACACAGGGTGGGCGCGGTGAGGGGACACAGGGTGGGCGCGGTGAGGGGACACAGGGTGGGCGCGGTGAGGGGACACAGGGTGGGCGCGGTGAGGGGACACAGGGTGGGCGCGGTGAGGGGACACAGGGTGGGCGCGGTGAGGGGACACAGGGTGGGCGCGGTGAGGGGACACAGGGTGGGCGCGGTGAGGGGACACAGGGTGGGCGCGGTGAGGGGACACAGGGTGGGCGCGGTGAGGGGACACAGGGTGGGCGCGGTGAGGGGACACAGGGTGGGCGCGGTGAGGGGACACAGGGTGGGCTCAAGGATCTTAAGAGGACTTTTCCAACCTTAATGATTCCTTGATAACTTGAAGTGGAGCTTATGCTTGCCACAAATGTTGGAATTGGGATAACTGGAAAACTTGTGACCACATGCAGGAAAAAGGGATAAGTGAATACAGGACTGGGTTTTGGTCACTTACCTGTAAAAGTAACTGATCACAGAGCAAGCCTGATAGTTTTACTTGCCAACATTTTATAAATAAAATACTTAATTTCTCTCTGCAAACCAGGGGTCAGTGCTGTTCCTTGGAGGCAATGAAGTGAAGAGCAGTGCAGTGGTGAAATACTCCTCTGCCCCACCACAGGCAGCCTTTGCCCGGCTCCAGGAGAAAACCGACCTGAAGCTTCCCCCTGCCAACTGGTTACGTGAAAGTGCCAAGCTGGGACCAGCAGGGACAACCATTCTGGGCAACAGCAAGAAAAGTAAACCCTTCTCAAGGTAAAGAACTGCAGCCTCTGTTTTTTCCAGGCCTTTATGAAGAATTCTGGTAGTGGACTTGGAATCTATGTCATTTAAAGTACAGACTTTACCATAGCAACAAACTGTGGCTTTGTCTTAATGATTCTTCCTTTTCTTCTGTTGCTTTGTGTTAATGATTCTTCCTTTTCTTCTGTTGCTTTATCTTAATGATTCTTCCTTTTCTTTTCCATCCTGAGTTCTTCCCTGTGTGCTCTAACCTGGTCTCCTTTGTAAATGATTAGTGATGTTGATTATTATTGTAAATGATTAGTGATGTTGATTATTATTTTGCTCCAGTGCACGTTGACACCTTGGCTGAGACAGTCAAACTGACCTTCTGTTCTTCCCTGGTTGGCCAAAATTAAACTGGATTGGTTCAGTCAGCCAGTCTGCCTTTGATGGCAGGTGAAAATGGACCAAGTGTGGTTCCCTTGGAAGCCAAGAGCCAATTTATGGCTCTTCTGGATCTTTGCAAACTGGACCTGATTAACTAATGGCGAATGGAATTCCGTATTTACATCAGGAGCAAACACAGGAGGTGAAATAAGGGGCAAACCCAAAGAGCAGTGTTACTTTTCAGTGTGGATGTCTGAGAAACAGATGAATGAGTTGAGTTCAGAGTGTTTATAAACACATTTTGTGTTTATAAACATTTTGTGTTTATAAACATTTGTGTTTATAAACACATTTGAGGAGGCTCAAATCCTGTGCTGAACAAGGAAATTCACAGCAAATCAACCACTCAGTGAAACGTAACAGTTTGTGGAGGGTCTGTGTTTAAATCCTCATAATCTCTTTTAGGAGCTGTGCTTTTCTTGAGCAGACTAACATGTTTTTCAAGGCTTTATGATTTTTTCCTGTTTATTTTAGGTGTTATGTTTGTCACATAGTCTGATAGTCGAATCTCTCTCTAGTGTCAGTATTAAAAAGCTGATAGCAAAAGCAGAACTTAAGACACTTGCACATCATGTATTTTTGGGGTTATAGTAATATCTGGTTTAATTTTAGAGAATGATCTGTACATTGAAAGATTCTAACTTAAGTAGCTTGTAATTTAGAGAGGCCTTAATGAGGGTGGAAGAACGTGCAAGGATGAGTCTGTTACAACATGTAGGGCAGTTTTGGAAAACGTGAATAAGAGGCAAAATTAAGTGATAGCTCCTAAAAGAGAAGTGTTTAATTTGCTTAGTGCCTTAAAGAGAAACTCTTTGAAAAACTCTCATTTTTGGTGTTAAAAAAACCAACTCAATTTCTCTGATTTCCCATAGCTGTCCTAACAAACACTTTAAATTTTTCATTAATTCAAGAGAAGCTTCAGTGCTTTAGAATGTCTTAAAATCAGATCCAAGCACTTTCAAAGACGTCTTTGAAAAACTTACAGAATATAAAAATGAAATTATTTTCTTAATTTTAGGTCTCATTACACTTGATGAGTTTTAGATGGTTTTTTAATGATGAAGAAAACCTTTCAAAGATTTAATAGGTGTAAATACCAGGTCTCTGATGTCGTGCTGCACCTGTGTTAACTTGTAATATTTCTGAAATAGCTTTGGGATGGCTTATGACTTCATTGACTCCGTTGGGAATGATGTGGATGTCGTGTCTGATTCAGAGGTATGTACAACTTCTTAAGTTCTATCCTTCAAATTCTTACACTGCATAAACTTTATTTTAAGGTACTGTTGTCACTTTCTGGCATCTTTGTGTCCTTTGAGGAAAAGGAAGGGCCCCCACACTTTTGCCCTGCCATGTGAGGGGAGTTGTGATTCTGAATAAGAAATGCAGAGAGAAAATCATATTTACTGTGCATTTCTACAAAAAATCTTCAGCTAAAATATGCAGTTCAGTGAGTGCAGCACATCAGTCTTGCAAGGCAGTTGTCTTGTGTGTTTGAAATTAGTTATTCTGATGTAAATTATTACTTTCAAGGTGATTTTTTTATCCTATTCTTATCTGGAAAAGAAAGTTCCTCTCCAACTTGCTGCTTCTTTCCTCTGATTTGCATCAGGTTTTTGGTGCTGGTAATACCTGTGGAATTCAGATGAGGTTATTCAGAAGAAGAAACATACATTTACTGTATTAAAATCTGGCAGATTTGTGTTCACACTTAGATCCTCTGTCCAGACTCCTCTGAGCACCTGACAAAGTGTTGGTGTTCCTTGTGGTGAAGATAAAGCTTTAAAATCCAGACCATCCACTTGGCATTTTTTGGTCGTTTTTGCTGACACCTGGCCATGATTATCGAAAGACAGAACATGTTTAAACCATGTGTGTCATTTTTCCTGACTACTTGGTCTCTCTGTCACTGTCATTCATGTTCTCTGACCTCAACAAATATGTTTTCTCCTGGAATGGTCTCAAAATCCCTGGCCCTGTAAAGTTGATTTGCCTGGCCGCGTGTGCTGGGTTTGCCTGAGAGAATTTCCTTATCAGTGACTGGTCTGGGGTTGTGTTTTGGAATTGTGCTGAACACAGGGCTGATAATACAGAGATGTTTTTGTTATTGCTGAGCAGGGCTTACACAGAGCCACGGCCTTTTCTGCTGCTGTTGCCGTGCTGTGAGGGGGTGGGGATGTCTGGAAAACTGGGAGAAATCACAGCCAGAACTGGTGACCCCAAATGACCAAAGGGCCTGGGGGGGAAGAAGGAAAAGGGCACTGAGTGCCATGATCTGGTAAAGGGACTGGAGTTGGACCAAGGGTTGGACTTGATGATCTGGGAGGTCTTTTCCAACCCAATCCATTCTGTGATTCTCTGGATGTGGCACTGAGTGAGAATCCACCACATCTTGATTCAACCCTACTGTGATCACCAGCCCAGGGCACTCCGTGCCCTGGGCTGGTGATCACAGTGGGGTTGGATCAAGGGTTGGTCTTTTCCAACCCAATCCATTTTATGATTCTATGTTTGGAGTGATGGTGCTTGTCTTCCCAAGTCATCATTACACCCGATGGGGCCTTAGTTTCCTAAAAATTTCCTTTTGCACAGAACAATTACAGTGACTACTCTCTCTTTTCTCCTGCCAGAACATCAAGAAGCTGCTGAAGATCCCGTACAGCAAGTCCCACGTGAGCATGGCCGTGCACCGCATCGGGCGGACGCTGCTCTTGGACGAGCTGGATATTCAGGAGCTCTTCATGAGATCCTCCCAGGTGACCCAGCTGGGTTTGGCTGAGTGTGGCACGTGGTCAGAAGGCACTCCTTCAGGAATAGAGTGGCCAGCAAGGAAATACGTGTGGAAATTCCTGAGAGTCATCCATGAGCACCAAAGGAGCTCTTCTCTGCCATCAGTTTAGCCATGAACCTCACCTGATGTATTTATGGCATTGTAGCATTAAAATTCCATGTCCCACTGTCCTGGAATTACTTCAGTATTGCTGTACTATTTGATTTGTTTTATTCTTAATGAATATTTGTTACCCTGTAACCTCCTTCTTTCTAATGAAGTAAGAACTTAACTATTCTACAAGATAAATTTTCAGTAATGACCAAATCAGGACTTCAGCTGTGCAGTTATTTTCTGGCCTTCTTTTCTGCTTGTGGATGAGTATTTGCAGGTTTATAAGGCCCTTTGTTTACTTTGCAGATGCTTCTTGGTGTTAATCTCATATTTCTGATATTGCCCAGACAGGGGACTGGACGTGGCTGAAAGAGTTTTATCAAAGGCTGATTGATCAGAAGTGGCAAAGAAAAAAGAAGAGTAAAGAACACTGGTACCAGAAGGCCATACTTTCTAAATTTTTGTATTACAGGTAACCTTATGTCTGCATGAATTTTGAATTCTGTATCACTTACTTTTGCCTGGTTTCTGGTCTTGAAGTAAAGGTTAAAATTCCATTATGGTCTGTCTTATTTGCTGGTTTAGCCTTATACAGAGGAAATTGATGGCTGAGGTCAGGAAACAACATGTAAATGTTTAACAGAAATGGAAGTATTTTACTTTATAATTGAAGTGTTAAAGGATAAAATAAACAGCATGACTTGATTAACTGCGTATTAGCCAAGTCATTGGTTGAGAACAGACATAACAATTCTAAAATGGATCTGTTTGCCTGGAGTCAGCTGAACTTTTCATGTTTCTTTGGCAGCATTAATGGTGATGGAGCTGCTCAGCCTGTTCCTTCCACTTCCAAACAGCACCAGGAGGGTCCTGTTGCAGGTGAGAGTGATGAAGCAGGAAGGGCCTCCTGGCCAGCTCCTTTTGAAATGCCTTCTTCGTTATCTGAAGATCCAGGTGCCTCTAACCAGGTTGGTGTGTGGAGTGTTTTAAGGGGCACCTCACTGTCTGTAGAGACATAGATGTTAAAATGTTTCCAGAGGTGCTGCTGCAAACTCTTTGCTGAAAGAACTGAACTAGGGCTTGAGCAGAGCTTGGCAGGAGCTGCAGTTTTGCTTATGCAAGTGTTTCAGAGCTCTACATTTCTGAAATGACTTTTTTCCTGTCACTCTGCTGTTAAATTGTTATTCATCCCAGCACTTTTGAGAAATAAAGCATTTGGCGAGGAGGAACCATCAAATGACCTTATCTAAAAGTAGGACAATCCTGATACTCAGGAGGGGTCTGTGTAAGCTTGAGGTTCTGGCCTTTCTTTTTAAATCTTGTCAGTAAAATCAGTCTGTTGTGGCCTTTGACTTAATGGGTGAAGAGGAAGATGAACATCTATCAAAATGTTTGCAACACAGTTCAGCAGCATTTACAAAGGCTTGCTGTGAGACTACACAAGTGAAAAGGGAGATGTTTATAGTAATTATGCAACAAACTGATTATTATCAGGCCCTAACTCAAGATTTCCATCTGTGGCTAAACTTATTTATGAAAACTTAATTCCTGTGGGGTTTTGAGTAATATAAGACAGGAATTGATTACATTTTGGAAAGGTTGAAAGATCTGTTATATTCATTCTGCATTAATAGAGTAATGATGCTATAATTGTGCTTGCACAGAGTTACCACTCACATGCCAAATGTCTTGGTCAGCCAGCTTAGGGAGCTTCTAACCTGCATTATCTATAAAAATGTAACTGCATGTGTTGTGGTGTGATAATATTCTAAAGGGAACAACTATTTCAGTACTTGGAAGCTGTTAGAAAAAGGACTACTTTTCTCTTCCACCCTCTTGAGGAGCTGTTGCCCAATCCAGCAGACTGTTTATCATAAAGAGGCTGTTGTGCAGTGCAGTGCAGTTTTCTTCAATTTATAAATAAAACAGCAGGAAAGAGGTTTTGCTTCTGTAGACTGATAATCTGGTGCTGACCCTGGGTTAATGAGGAGTTCCTATAAATGCTTTCTGATTTCTTTCCAGAGCCTCTGAGAGTATAAATAAAGCATAAAACTTTGGTATTATCTATAGAAAAGAAACATTCTAGTCACCGACCAGAGGCTTTTGGTAGTTTAATACATCCTTATTTCAAGGTGTTAGAGGTAAAGGCTTTTCCCTTGTGTGCTCTTGTTGTTGGTATTCTTTTGGATTGGCCTAATGTGAGCTCAGCAGCAGAGTCACTCCATGTCCTTATGCTTCCCACAGGGCAGTGTGCCTCTTGAACCCTCATGCATAGTGGGGCACGTGGCCTCAGCCCCCCGAGAGCAAAACCTGACTCCTTTGTTCAGTGACGGGGAGAGCAGTCAGGTATGCTGTCTGTGAGACCTGAACCCCACTTCAAACCTCACCCCCAGAACCTGGGCTAAACTGGAACCAAGAGAGCCTCAGTCCCCTGCAGAAGTAGCTGTTGTGGCATCTGCACCCTGAGTGTTTCCAGCTCCTGTGAACGTGTAGCCCAGTGCATCTCGTGCTGTCCTTTATTTGCTGCTTTGGCCTCCTGCTGCCTCATAATTCCACAGAATGTTCCAGACACCAAGTTTCATACCAAGTTTTATGGACCAAATCTTCTTTCTTTTAATGAAGGGGCTAAAAAACGACTTTGTTCGTAACATCTTGTGGACCTTTGAGGATATCCACATGTTGGTGGGATCAAACATGCCAATATTTGGAGGTGGGAGATACCCTGCTGTGAGCCTGCGACTCAGGTGAGCTTGGGAGCTCAGCAGGTACATGTGCCAGCCTTCACTGATCTGTTGTTTGCTTCTCATTTATCTCCCTGTGGTTTTTGCTATTTTTATAAAAGAGAGCAGTAATATTTCTCCTACTGCAATTCTGAATGTCAGTAAGTAAGTTGGGCATAAGTACTGAAAATATTATTAAACAGTAAGAACTGTTCCACTCACAACTTAATGCTGATCCCTTGAACAGCCTTTCTCTTCCTGCCTCTACATAGGCAAAGATTAAGCAAAAACTTGAAACTCACATGCTGTATTTGTCATCATTTTAAGACACATCTAGGAATTAATAGTGCCTTGCTCTGCAAGGAATTTTGGAAGGTCTGGGAGAAGGTCTGTGCTATAATTAGTTGCAGATAATACTGTATTCCTTTAGAACTTGTTTAGCACTTATTATCTTGGTAATAGTGTGACATCTGAATCTTGTTAAAATATGTGTGGGCAAAAATTCCAAGCTGCTGATGGAATGTGAGTATATTCCATTGGAGAGATCAGTAAGTCTGCTTTGATGTAGCTCCAAGTAATTGTTTTAGTTTCCATCCAGTCTCAGGTGACTGAAATCAAGATCCCATTAGTGAGCATCCCTAATATTTTCTGAACAGTCAATAAAGACTTAAATAACACTAGACATACTTGTTTTCAGGGATAACAACAAGCCAATAAATGTGCTAACAGGCATTGACTATTGGTTGGACAACTTGATATGCAACGTACCAGAGCTCGTGATGTGCTTTCATGTGAATGGAATTGTTCAGGTAAGTCTGGCCCTTTGTGTTAATCTGTTCTTCAGATGCTGAAATTGCTTCAGTTGCAGCAGATCTCCCTCTTAGGTAGTGACAAAAAGACTACAAAAATCCTGTGTTGCTGGATGAGAAGCCTCTAGACAGCTTGGAGCAGTCATCTAAAAATAGTGTTCCTTTTTTCCTCTCCCTTTCATGCATTCCTTCTTCCCCTGGTATGTGAGGGAAGGCAAAAATAAAAACTGAAACAGCAGAAATCAGTGTCTTACATCTTAAAACCTGCAGTGTTCCCTTGCCAAGACAGGTGCATGGTTTGTGAACGTTT
This sequence comes from Sakesphorus luctuosus, assembly GCA_013396695.1. Classification (NCBI taxonomy): domain Eukaryota; kingdom Metazoa; phylum Chordata; class Aves; order Passeriformes; family Thamnophilidae; genus Sakesphorus; species Sakesphorus luctuosus. The sequence continues at coordinate 344,929 of VWZD01003741.1, forward strand.
GTTTAGGCTGTTTCACCACAGACCAGCTGAGTTTCTGTGGGTCCTGTAGTTGCTTCCTAGGCTGAGTAGGTTTCATTGAAGTAATAAAGGTTGCACTTTCTCCCCTTTTTTTCCATCTTTTTTCTCCATTTACCATATTAGTCACAGAAGTGGATCCTTCTGAAAGCTTTTATTGAGTCAAGATGTCCTTGCTTAAAGCAAACCATAGAACTTAATTTATCATTATAGTAGCCTTTGATTCTTTCAGCCATAGAGTCACTGATATATGAATTTTGGGGGTGTAGGTGGCAGAAAACACTCCTAATCTTGAGTTTTGACATACATTCTTTGCAGAAATACGAAATGATCAAGACTGAAGATATTCCCAATTTGGAAAACTCAAATTTTTCTACCAAAGTGATAAAAGATATTGCTCAAAATATCTTGTCTTTTCTGAAATCAAATTGCACCAAAGAAGGACATACTTACTGGTTGTTCAAAGGTGAGTAGATTTAGATGAATTTGAAAAGATTTGTGGTAATATCATGTTTAATAATGAAAGATTCTGCTTTCCAGCAAGTGGGAGTGATATAGTAAAGCTCTATGACCTCACCACGCTTTGTGAAGAGACAGAGGACAAATACCAAAACCCTTTTACAATGCCAGTGGCAATTCTTCTCTACAAGTGAGTTTTCATCTCTTTTGTTCTAATACTCAGGTCTTGGTGCAGTTTTACTGAGACCAAAATTCATAATGAAATGACAATCAGACCAAATAAACCTGATAAACCTCAGTCCTACTAAATCAAAATAGACTTTGTCCTTTTCACCATTTCTCCACATAAACTTTCTTGCTGAGAAAGTCTTGTAGACCCATCATAAAGTTTGGAACATCTACATTTGCAGTAAAATTGTTTAAAGCTTCTTTTTTTTAGCACAAAGAAATTACCCAGGGATTTTACTGTTTTGCCCAATTTCCCTTTAGAGTTGCTTGCAATATGATGCTGAAGAAAAACCAGAACAAGAAGCACTATGGCACTATCAGAACATTGCTCCTGAATTGTCTGAAGTTACTGGACAATGGCAGACATCCTCAGGTAAATTTGGTATAAATACAATAGAAATGTCATTATAACACACCAATATTGTATGCGCTAATTCTTCCTCCCAAGGGAGAGAGTTAAGATTTATTTACAAGCTTAAAAATTGATTTTATATTTCAAGAATCCCCACACTTTCTTTTTTATTAGCAGCCTCATTGCTGCACGAGTCTTCTGTCCCTCTCTAAAAGGGAACTTAACCATTATGTTTGCTCTTTTGTTCCCAAAGAGCCCAGTGGGAGCAGGTCTTGGATAGACAGTGTGAGTATGAGAACATTTTTACTTGGAAGGTGGCTGAAAACTGGAACAGGTCAACCAGAGAGGTTGGAGTCTCCATCCTTTGGGATACTCAGAGCCCAGCTGGACATGGTCCTGAGTAACCTACCTGGAGCAAGTGGGTTGGGTTAGACAGTCTCTAAATGATTTAGATTTAAGATGTTTTCAACTGAAAATCCCAAAAATGTGATGTGAAAAACCTGGATTGTATTTAAAATTGATTACAAGAGGAGACATGGCACATGCTAATGAACCATTAAGAATTTTGTAGGTCAGGGTTGTGAAAAGTTCTCAAAATCCCAATAGAATCTCTTCCATTTTTTTTTGCTTCCTTAAATTCCTTAGATTCATTCCCTCCTGTGATCTACAAGCTCCTACAGCAGGCACTTGTCATTCTTTACCAGTTGGTTTTTATTCTCTTCTAAACCTGATCAGCCTTGGATCCTGTTCCCTGTCAGGGAACTTGACCAGGCTCTGTTTACAGGTTATCAAACACCTATTAGCATGTACTCTGTACTCCTTATTCTAAGATAATTTATATTGTTCTCATCTCTCCAGAAAAGTGTTTTTTGAAAATGAACCACTGATTTTTTCCTCTTCCTTAAAAAGATCATTGCCTCAGCAAACTACATGTTATCAGAGCTTTTCCAGCTGGATGGACCTAAAAAAGAGGACAGCACAGACTTCCCTATAAATGGGAATTCTGATGAGAGTTACAGCGAGGAAGAGGAAGAAATGCCAGACAGTGATGAAAATGGTTCTTACAGCAACAGTTCTGATCCCCCAGATGACAACAAAGCAGTGGCAATAATCAAATCTGTTGGAGAGTTGTCAGTGCCAGAAAAGTACAAGTCTGTGCATCGAATCCGTGTAAGTGACACTGGGATTGAAAGGGGTTTCCTTGGAAGATCCAGTTGTGTGACCAGACTGGGTGGTGAAATTCAGTCACCTGTTAGTTTTGTCTTCAGCGTAACTGAAGTGGGGGAAAAAACTTTTCATGAGCTGCCCTTAAAATTTGAGGTGTTTGAATTTGACAGTTTAATGTGGATTTTTCCCTACCATCTCCCACCTGTTCTTAGGGCATTATTCTGCATATTCCTGCCTTTCCAAGGTCACTGATCAGGAGACAGCTGCTTTCATTTCCTTGAAATGTTTGCTCCTCAGTACAGATGTTAGAAAAAAGGTTTCATTTTTGATCCTATAGAGCAATCTCACAATCACAGTGTTACAATTCTGATTATTGGTTTATGAATCACATGTATGCCAAGGAAGCTTCAGGAATACTCTGGATATGAATCCAGCTGTCCCCTTAGACACCATATGTACACATGTGCAGAGATTTCTTAAAAAAAATTTGTAACTGCTGTTGCTGTCTTAATTTCTAACACTCCCAAGGTCCATCAGCTGAAAACACAACAATTTGTGCAGGTGCAGAAGTGTTTGATTTTCTGCCACCCCTTCTATTCTGCCCCAGAAGAAAACAAGAACACAAACCTCCCCCAGAAAACCCAAGGCACTGAGTTGTTCAAAGGTGACTAAAGTGCAACTTTGTATAGGCTGAATAAATTATTTCTGTGCAGTGTTGAGTCTGCTTATCTTCAGTGGATAAGCTTTTGTGGATGCCTGAAGTAAACAACTAAGAAGCAGAGGAATAAGGACACCACGCACAGACCAATGGGATCAAGTGAATGCCCTTTATTGCACACTGCAAATGGTTTATGTAGGTTAAGGCTACATTCTATTGGCTAAATTGAACCTCACACCATCAATCTACAAATCCCAATTGGTTATAATCCATATCTCATAAGTGCAATGTTCTGGTGAACTCATCCTGACTGTTTTCAGGTACATCTCTGGAATCCTGTGGGAAGCTTGAAGAGTTCTCATGAGAAACTTCTGGGGAGTAGCTGAGAGCTCCCAGGCAGTGAATTCTCCTTTACTGGCCAGCAGCAGCTGTGGCCCTGTTTATTCTTAGCTGGCAGCTGCTTCAGTCTCACTGAGTCCAGAGAGATCTGAACTGCTCACCTTTGATTTCTCTGTACCTACAGATGTCTTTGTAAGGATGTTATGAAATGGAGTCATCTCTGCTTTCCATTGCCCTGGGAATAGCAGGAGAGAGCAGGGTGCCCACTGAGACCAAGGAAAGGGATGCTGTGGTGCTTCTCAGTGTAGAGTTCAGCTGTCCCATTAACACTTAGTCTTAATGCCTCCTCTCCTGTACCTGTTGTGGGCAGTGTGTTCCTGTTTGCCATGCTGACCCTCCCTCTGTGCTGCCCCACAGCCCAGCTGTGCATTCCCAGTGTGCCACGGCACCGAGGAGCGCTGCCGGCTCGTGCTCAACCACGTCCTGGAGGTGAGTGAGGCCCCCCAGCTTCCTCATCCCACCTGCCTCGGCTTAGCCCGGCCCTCTTGCCAAGCCCGAACTGCCTTCCCCCCTCCTTCCCACACTCTTCCTAGCAAAGGGGAAAAGAAAACTGAAAAGAAAGCAAGAACTCAAAAGAAACTGAATCAAATTAGAATATACATGTATTTTCTAACATTTAGAACTACGTATGCAATTTGTACACACTATTAGGGGCCCTGGGTGGGGAAAAGGGAAGAGGGAACAAGGAGGGACAAAAAAACCCAAACACAAAACAGACAAATACAATCAAAAACTTTAAAGAAGAAAGGAAACTGACAAAAAATGCAATCTCACCAAACAACTCCAAGAGAAAACTGGTTCTCTCTTTTTTTTTTCTCTCTCTTTCTGGGACTCTGGTGAGGGACTGACACCTGGGTTACTTCTGCTCCCCCAAGCCTCGGCAGAAGAAGAAGGAAAAACTAACTTCCTATCTCTCTCTTAGTTATCCTCCCTTGTTACGTGGAAAACACGTGTGGAACACCTATGTGATGCCCATTTCCTTAGTTACAACTGATTACTGAGGAAGCCTGGATCAAACCCATTACACCACCTCAGCTCCTCCCCAGCTCTTCATCTGCTCTCTGGTTGCTCAAAGCTGATCTCAAGGTGAAGGAAGTTATTTCTTCTCTTCTGCAGGGCTTGAAGTCTGTTGACAGCAGTGTTAAAAAAGAGGGTGACCTTCCTGCAGCCGACCCCAGCACTCCAATCCCGTTGAAATATGAAGATGAATCCACCAGTGGTGGTCCCGAGTGTCTGGAGAAACAGATGGCCTTATTTTTAGACAAAAGTAAGTTGTATTGTTGTGCAAAATACGCCCTTTCCAGTGCCAACACAAACTGCTGCTCGTTTATTTTGATTGTCAAAGCAGTGTGCTTAAGTCACTAATTACACTTTTGCCTAAGGAAAAGCATACACCTAAAACTGGAGAACAGTCTGTTCCTTTTTAAATATGAAAAGAGAAGCTCATTTGGGATATTTTGCATATCAAAGACTCTTTTATAAGTAAACACATGATTTTACTGGCCCCTATTTAGATGTGGCTTTCAGATGACTTGCATAAGGGCTTGGTATTTTGGGGTTTGTATGTGGAGCACCTTAAGTTCTGTGGGTTGTTTTTAAAATAGGCTTAATTTCTTTGGGAGTGTGACTTGGATGTGTTCTGGAAGAACTTCTGCCTTCTGGCAGGTTTTGCTCCTACATTATGCTTGCTGCTGAATTGCATGTAAAATGTTAACTAGGATTTTGTTTTCTTTTTTGTACCTGTACAACTGGGGAAGGAAGCAGCAAGTAAAAGATGTTTTGTTTGCTTAAATGCTCAGACTCCAGAAGTTTCAGACTGTGTCTGGAATGACATAAAAGGTTATAGGAAAGACTTTTATTCTGAAAGTAGTAGAGTTCTCTGCAGGGCAAGGAGCCCTGTAAGCATAGCTCAGAAAGAAATTTGTCTTGCTTATTTTTACAATTCTTTATTCTTTCCTTTCTCCTCCCTTCTCCCTTTGAAAATCTCTAAATAGTAAGACAGTTCAGTTTTGAGATATTACGTGTCCTTGTGTTTCTCTTCCAATTTTTTGACTCTCTCTGGGATGTGAATGACCTGAAGATATTCACACATTTTCTTAGTTATTGTCAGATACATGACCACAGGATTTAAGGCCTCTATCAGAAAGTTTTGGGGTTTTCCCAAGATTTCCTGAGGAGCTTTACCAAGGTCAGCTCAGCAGGAACAGTGTTCTGAAGGCAGCTCTCCTGCAGCCAGGCTCTGTCTTCTGCCTTCACAGCTTGGAGCTGGTGGCACACTGCAGCTCCTTGCCAGCTGGCAGGGAGAATGCCCACATACTCACTTGTTCAGTTCAGAAACAAGTGTTTCGTGGGGGATGGGAGGCAAATATTGCACAAAAATTACTTTATTTGATTCCTGGCTCTGGGCTTGAGTTCATCCCTGAAGCAGCAGCACTGCTACTTGTTCACTTTGGCTTTTCCAGTACCTGGGTGTGTTTTCTGTGAGGCCAGTGATGTAGTTTCTCTGCCACATGTATGTATTTACATACATACAGAAAGGATAATTCCACTCCTGGAATTTCTAACCTGAACTACTTCTGAACATGTTTACAGTGTATGTGCAGTGTCTGTGTGTGGTGTCACTGTATTAGCTTTGTCCTAGTGGAACATGCAGTGCTTAGGAATTCACTAACAATATTTACTTATTATATACTTACATATTGTTATGAAATAATGGACTTACAAGTCCGACCTTGCATGTCCACCTGCAAGCAAGAGACTCATTTCTGTGTGCAAATATTGTCAGGGCAAAATTCAGCCCTTTGGCAAGAACAGGCCTGAAGTCAGTGGCCTGTTCTTTGTGTTTCCATAACTGCTGCAGCATCAAAGGAAAACTCTGGAATCTTACACAGAGGATATCTCAAAATGAGTGTGAGAAAGTCATTGGTTTTCCTTCTGGGAAGGGTGAGGTTCTCCAGTTCCTTCTGTTCTGGAGGCTAAACACACAAATGGAGGCTTTCTCAGCAAGGTTGTTCATACAGAAACACCATTTATCTTAAGGAATTGCTGGACAACATGGCAAATTCTGCCCATGGCTTTCTTGTTGTGTTCTGCTGCTGCCTAAGGGAGTAGCCTGGGCCCCTGCCCTCGTGTTTCACAAGCTGTTTGAAGTCAGAGGTGAGCTGCACTGTCCCTGTCTCCCTGCATTCAGCATCCTGATACCAGGTGGAGTACATGGAAAAGTGCCAAGCATTGGGTCTGTTCTGCAGATGATATATGTGGGGGCAGACAAGCTGGGATGGCTCTGCTTGTGCAGGGCTGTAATCAGGCCATTTCCATCCCGTCTGAGCTGATGGAGTTGTGTCCAGTCTCTGGCCTGTGTTACAGAGAGATTTACTGATGAGGTTCTCTTTCTGTTACAGTGGGCTCGTTCCAGAAGGGGAAGCATTCCAGTCAGTCAGGAATGATCCCTGGGTCGTGGCAGTATAAAATGAAACTCCAGCTCATTCTGAAATCATCAAAAGCTTATTATGTCCTGTCTGATGCTGCTATGATTCTGCAGAAATATGGCAGAGCACTCCGGTACATCAAGCTGGCTTTGCAGTGCCATGGTGAGTTGTTAGAAGGGATTTGTCTCCTGTGCCATTGCCTGGAGACTCCTCTCACTGTCATGTATTGCTGTGCATGATTTATCCCACTGGTGTGCAGTGACAAGACTGACAACCTTGTGTTAGTTAGACCAAGTATCTGGCTCATTACTCAGGACAGGAGTCTGTAGGGAGGGTAACTCCAGTCACTGATTGATAGAAAGATGCTCCTGTTCTGACAGACTGAGAAACTTGAGTGCACATTTGGAGCTTCAGAGCACTTGAATTTGGGGGAGTCAGCCCTGGTGCTAAGGCCAAGACAGTATTCTGTGCTCCAGGTGCTATTCCTGCAAGCTGCTGTGTTTTCCCTGGAAATGCCTGGTGGTTCCCATGTCAATAAATACAGTCTTGACTCCCAGGAATACCAGACTTGTTCATCAGTGGAATTGGATGCTCCTGTAAAATGAAATACATCTTCTATTACTTGAATTTTGAGGAAAAGTTAGATCAGGCTGTTTAGGCTAATACTGCCATCATGAGAATAACTAATTAGGAAGTGCCAGTAGCTTAGTGCTGTAGTGCTGCTGTTTGGCTTCCATTTTTGTAGGGCTTGGGGCAGGAGGAGCCTTATAAAGCAAACCCACTTGATTTTAGCACAAAGCATCAACATGCTTGCCAATAACTCAGGGCACTCTTTCAGTCTTTTAAAGACTTAAGAATGAACTTCTGTCTTATGGAAGGTGACTTTTCAAACTGTATCTCACTTGAATTAATCTGTACAAAGTCAGTTTTCCTTTAGTCAAACCTGAGATTAGCATTTGTAATTACCAGAGTGCTCTTGTTAAACCATCAGCAACTATGACTTTATTGAGGGGCTGGAGTGGGGCCAGAGAAGAACAATGAGGCTGGAGAAGGGAGTGGAGCACAAGTGCTGTGGGGAGAGGCTGAGGGAGCTGGGGGTGTTTGTGCTGGAGAAGAGGAGGCTGAGAGGTGACCTCAGCACTGTCTGGAAGTGCCACATCAGGGAAGTTGTGGCCAGGTGGGGGTTGGTCTCTTCTCCCAGGCACTCAGCAATAGGACAAGGGGGCACGGGGGGCTCAAGCTCTGCCAGGGGAAATTGGAAATCAGAAAAAACTTCTTTGCAGAGAGAGTGCTGAGGGATTGGAATGGGCTGCCCAGAGAGGGGGTGGATTCCCCATCCCTGGAGGTTTTTAACCTGAGCTTGGCCGTGGCACTGAGTGCCATGATTTGGTAAAGGGACTGGAGTTGGCCCAAGGGTTGGACTTGATGATCTCAGAGGTCTTTTCCAACCCAATCCATTCTATGATTCTATAAAGTAGGTTAGTCCTGAGAAGGACCTGTGTTGTCCCACTGACTCTCTGTATGCAGACAGGTTACATAAACCCCAGTTGTATGGTCAGTGTGTGTCAAGCCTTGGGACAAAGTGGGGTTGGATTAAGGGTTGGACTTGATGTCATCTCGGAGGTCTCTTCCAACCCACCTGATTCTATGACTCTGTGATTCTATGTCATTCTTTTCCCCCCCTGGCTCATGGCTGGATTTCCCCCAGACACGTACTGCTGTCTGTGTGGCAGCCTGCTGCCCGAGGTGCTGCTGTTCCTGTGCCAGTGCCTCACCCTCTGCGGGGACATCCAGCTCATGCTGGCTCAGCATGCCAACAACAGAGCAGCTTACCTGGAAGAGTACAACTACCAGACCAAAGAAGATCAGGAGATACTGCACAGCCTGCACAGAGAATCCAGGTGCCAAGGTATGATCCTGACCCAAGGGAACTGCCAGAATTTGGGTGTATGACAGACACGGGTTACTTCATTCATTTCAAACCCATGCACTGGGCACATTTCTGGCAGAGGGGTTATTACATTCACCTCTGTTTTCTCCAGAGAAAGCCTCATGCCTGCCATACATGAGGAGGTGGTCAAGATACTGGGTGAAAAGGCTGAAGCTGTAAAACTACTAAAGACAGTAATTATTTAAGCAATAAGTGAAATTTACCTGTCTCAGGGATCATTCTGACATGGGTCTTGTACTTGGCTGTCTCTCTGCGCATTTTCCTCCAGACTAGCACAGGTTTAGCTTTGGGAAGCACTGTTTGACATGCAGGTTTTGCATTTTGTTTTCCAGTATTTGCCTGGGCTACAGATTTGTCCACAGACCTGGAGTACCAGCTTTCTGTCAGCTGTAAATGCTATGAAGCAGCTTATGAAATCCTCCTGTTCAGTAATTTAAAAAAGGAGAACCCAGAGCAGCACATCCAGGTGCTGAAGAGGATGGGCAACATCAGGAATGAGATTGGAGTGTTCTACATGAACCAGGCTGCTGCAGTGCAGACAGAGAGAGTGGGCAAGTGTCCTTTTTCCCATTTCTGACTCTTTCATGGAGCTACAGCAGTGATCAGGCTCACTAATAATGCACAAAATCTCAAATATTTCCAGTTATAAAGATGGCATTTAAATAACTTTGTAATTTTTAATGCCCATTCTAATTATTTATCTAAAATAGATTACTGAGGCTTGTACACTGTACTTAATTGAGCCTAAACTGAATAAGGAAATATATATAGCTTTGGAGAAATCACTTAAAAAAAATTCTCAGAATGCCCTCAAAAGTTCATCAGGGAAACATTAAACTATTGTGAAGGGGAGGGCATGTTGCATTCTTGGTGTGTTTGGTGTAGCCCAGCAGGAGCAAGCAGGAGCTTAATTTAAACATAAGAATGGCTTTAATAAAGTCACCCTGTGAACATTTTAGTAAGTACATCCTTGGAGGCTTTCCTTCTGGTTTCTTTTTGGTGGCTTTTTTGAGGAAATGTTGTTGCCAAAGCTGCTTTGTAGGGTCAGGTGTTCAGTGGGGTTTCATTCTTGAGCACAAACCCAGTAACGTCTTGTCCCCAAGCAAGAGTGATACAAACTAGAACAAATTAGGTGCTGGTGGTTCAGTGTAAACAGCTCCAGCTTCCCAAATACCAGCTGCTTCCTGTGACCTCTGTCCAAGTAACATTTGAAGGATTTGGGGTTGGACTTTCACTTTTGTGATTTGTCATCATCTCTGAGTTTTTTCAGAACTGTTACTCGTCAAAAGTCAAAGCTTAAAAGACTGAATTTTACTTGTGTGTAAAAGTCTCATTCTATCTATTTATGCTTTAAGTTTCCAGTAGTAACTCCAATAGTCTGAATGTTACTGTGAAAACAAACTATGGTTTATCCTGTTTGTTTCCTGGTGTTTTGTGTGTAATGTTACTGGAATCCTTCTGGAAGTATGTTGTGTATATTAGTGCACTTTAGGTGTTAAACCCTCAATCATAAGGAAATCTTGGGAGTATTTTCCATGAACTGGGTCTTCAGAATCATTCCCCACCCCTAAATTCCAAAAGGTCATTTATGAGACAGAGAACATAATGGAAATGTTTGTTCAGTGTCTGTCAAGACCTTGAGTGAGTCTCTCAGCCTTGTGTCTTCCCCCAGTGAGTAAAACTGTGTCGATGACGGAGCAGCAGCTCTGGAAGAAAAGCTTCTCGTGCTTTGAAGAAGGAATTCAGAATTTTGAGTCCATTGATGATGCCACCAACGCTGCCCTTCTGCTGTGCAACACGGGCAGGCTGATGAGGATCTGTGCCCAGGCCCACTGTGCAGCTGAAGGCGACTTCAAGAGGGAGTTCTCCCCAGAAGAGGCCCTTTATTACAATAAGGTAACATCACCCTGGTTTTAGCCTGGCCAAGACTCTGATACACCTTTCCTGGGAAGTGCTTGTGAATACCTTGGTGAATATGTGAAGACTGGGTGGAGTAACCTGGGATACTTCTCCTGCCTTCACACTGTCCAGTCCTTGCTGTGCAGGCTTTGGTGTTGTTGTTGAGGTTGGATTTCATTGCTCTGGTGCTGTGACATCCAGATCCTGATGCTGAACATACTGCAGTGCCACATACCAGGGCGAGAGAATCCCATGGTCAGCAGTAAAGGGATCACAAATGGGTATAAGATAAAGAAGGCCCAGATAGATATTTTGAGAATCCCCCGAGGATGAGTAAAGGGAAATTAACTTCCGCTTGTTGCAGATACAGGCAGTAACTGTGCATGTGCGTGATTTGTCATCTGTAGGCTATTGACTACTATCTGAAGGCATTAAGGTCGCTGGGGAAGAGGGATGTGCATCCAGCTGTTTGGGACTCTGTGAACTGGGAGCTCTCCACCACCTACTTCACCATGGCAACTCTGCAGCAGGATTATGCTCCCTTGTCAAGAAAGGCTCAGGAACAGGTGACAAAGAGCAATCATCATATCTGGGATAAAGGCAGTGTTGTCTTCCTGAAAAACTGAACAGGCAGCAAAATTGGTGTTGGAATTGTGGAATCATAGAATGGTTTGGGTTGGAAAAGACCTTCAAGACCATCTCATTCCAACCCTCCTGCCATGGGCAGGGACACCTTCCACTGTCCCAGGTTGCTCCAAGCCCCATCCGGCCTGGCCTTGGACACTCCCAGGGCTGGGGCAGCCACAGCTTCTCTGGGCACCTGTGCCAGGGCCTGCCCACCCTCCCAGGCAGCAATTCCTTCCCATCTAAATCTCCCCTCCTTCAGCTTAAGCCCTTTGCCCCTTGTCCTATCTCTGCATGCCCTTGTGAAAAGTCCCTCTCTGGGGACTCTTTTAGATTTGGGGTTTTTTTATTCGTTTATATTTTGTAGATAGAGAAGGAGGTGAGTGAGGCCATGATGAAGTCCTTGAAGCACTGTGATGTGGACACAGTGTGTGAGCGACAGCCCCTGTGCCAGTACCGGGCTGCCACCATCCACCACAGGCTGGCCTCCATGTACCACAGCTGCCTCAGGAACCAGGTACTGGGCACACTGCATTGCTCTGCTGCAACACTTCCAGCTTAACAGCCCACTGGGGGTGAGGATTGGGATTTATCCTTCTACCTGTAGCTGGGATATATTTGTTTCAATTATTGAACCAAAGAAATGTGAGCTATTTCACAACAGCTTGCAAATGCTCCTTGCTAATGGCTGCCTCATAGAACCATAGAATGGATTGGGTTGGAAAAGACCTCTGAGATCATCAAGTCCAACCCTTGGGCCAACTCCAGTCCCTTTACCAGATCATGGCACTCAGTGCCACGGCCAAGCTCAGCTGAAAAACCTCCAGGGATGGGGAATCCACCCCCTCTCTGGGCAGCCCATTCCAATGCCTGAGCACTCTCTCTGCAAAGGATTTTTTTCTGCTCTCCAGCTTCAATTTCCCCTGGCAGAGCTTGAGCCCCCCATGCCCCCTTGTCCTATTGCTGAGTGCCTGGAGAAGAGACCAACCCCCAGCTGGCCAGAACTTCCCTTCAGGTAGTTACAGAACATCCAGACTGTCTGCGGCTCACTGTGTGCCCTGCTCTGAGTGCAGGTGGGTGATGAGCACCTGAGGAAGCAGCACCGAGTCCTTGCTGAGCTCCATTACAGCAAAGCCGTGCGGTTCTTCCAGCTCCTGAGGGACGCTCCCTGCGAGTTCCTGCGTGTGCAGCTGGAGAGAGTGGCCTTTGCAGAGTTCCAGATGGCCAGTAAGTGCAGCTCTGCCTTGCAACAGCTTTCCAGACTCCCACTACCTGCTTAGTGTTGTTTTTAGATAACCACACTGTGTGTGACAGCAGGACTAATCTGCTGCTCAGAATAGCATTTTCCTCAGGAGGGGAGACAAGACTTTTTTATCTTGCTGGTTTTCAGCTGACTAGGGCAGTATGTGCTTTCCTCCTGAACTCTTGAAATCTCTAACTGGAAGAAAAAGTACAGTCTGTAACATAAGCTATTTGTCCTTCATTTTTACTGTTTCAGGTCAGAACAGCAGTGCTGGGAAATTAAAGACACTGTTTGGTGCCCTGGATATAATGACCAAAACCAAGGGTGCATTCCAGCTCATCAGGAAGGAGCTCGTGGCAGAGAGTGAACAGGTAAAGTCCAGTGGTGTGGTACCTCCTCCCTTCTTGAATTACTTGCAGTAATTGCTGATGTGTGCTTAGCCCTTGCTGGCAGTTTGGGCCCGTTTCCCATATTTGCCACTCAGCTCACCTGCAGGTGGGGTTTGCTGACTCATTGCCGTTGTTTAAATGGTGGCGTTCAGTGAAATGTTTTTTATCACCTCTCTCCTTGCAGATAAGCAAAGACAAAAGTCCTGCTGAGAGTGTGGCACCAAGTGATTCCTCTGTGGGCCTTAACAAAGAAGAAGTCTTGAAACTGCTCAGTATCTTTGAGTCCAGAATGTCCTTCCTTCTGCTCCAGTCCATCAAACTGTTAACTTCAACCAAAAAGAAGATTGGGTAAGTTCAGCCTTGGTACTTGTGTGTCAGTGTGATTGTCATCCACAAATCCAGACTAACCCTGTACTCTTTAAGTTTAAGGAAATGTGATTATTTATTCCCTTATGGAGATGACCTTTCTGTGTGGAGAAGGAGATGAAATATGCCTTGATCATCTAAATTTTGAGTGTTTTCTTGGGTTTGTGTGTAATTGAGGGAGTGGCCAAGAAACATCTTTATTGATTGTGTCTGGCAAGCTTTTCTTTCTCCTCTTTTCTCATACCAGTCCAGGACTGAGCGAGGACCAAAAGTCAGACTTGAATGGCTGTATTCAAACAGGACACTCTTAGTTTGTAACTGTTATCTGAAATGCACAGAGCAGACACCACAGAGCATGATAAAGCATCAATGGCTCGTATCTAACATACCCTTTACACCACATAAATCCTGTGTTTGTCATAGGTATAAAGTCACACACCAGGCAGTTTAACTGACATGATTTTGCTGGAACACTTCTCATGGTGTTTTATTTCCATCAAACTCTGTCCAGGGAATGAGGAGCAGTGTGTGATGTCCTTTATCCTAATTGAGGCTGGGCTTCATGTGTGACAGAGCACCTGCTGGGTGCTGCTGGTCCTTGGCTGTATCTTGGTTTGGCAAACAGAAACTTGAGAATAAACGTGGGCACATCAGCAGTGCTGGAGACAGAGAGGGAGCTGAAGCTGTTTCTGGTGTTATATAAAGTTATGAAAATGTGGCATTAATTTTAGAGGATCCCTTTAGGCCTGGAGGTTGGGTTCACAGTTCCTGGGATTGAAGTGCTGCTGATGCAAGAGGTGTTTTGCTAAAAGTGAAGTGTGAAGTGAATTCATTGTGCACAGTGTGCTGATAGTGGGAGCCTGGTAAACAGGACAGGAGGAGAACACAGCCCGTGTGTGTCCTTGGCTGTGCTTCAGGCAGTGTTGGGTGCTTTCAGCTGCCAAAAACGAGCTCCCACAAGGTGGCAATCTGAGTATGGGAAGTGCAGAGGCCTGAGGGGTAATTCGTGTGTCACTGAGCAGATGTCCCAGGTAAGGGAGTAAATTGGTTTAGTTCTGTTGTCTCACAACACGGGCAAGTGTTGTAAAACAAATCACTCCTCATTTTCTGGTTTGTGGGGTTTCCCCCCCACATTGACTTTGTCCTCCTTGTCTCTTGAGGGGGGTTTGGTAGTGAAGGCTCCACACCCTGAACGTGTTACAGTTTGTGCTGTGAAATGGGACTGTTAAAATACATTCAGCTTCTCCAAACTTGGAGGCCAAGCTCAAAACTGCCTTTCCTTTAACCTTACTAGTGCCTTCTGTACATCCTGTGTGCTTTTCCTCCCTTCTGCTTTGCAGAAGATAAGGTCTGTCTTCTGCCTTAATAATGGGCTGAAAGGGAGGAAATTGGAGTTCACAAATGCTGCTTCAGGGTCTCAGGTGCAGAGAACAGGAGAACACGAGGGCAAATTAATGTTTGATAGCAAAACTTGCAGACTGGCACTAAAACTGGATGAAATGAGTTTTGCCCTCCCAAAGAGAAATGCACGAGCAGAACAGAACTCGGCTGTGCAGAACAGAGGGGAAAGCAATTGCAAGTAGTGCTTTGTTCTGGGAATTCTTGTAACTTATCCCAGAAATACTTTGCATTTCAGTGGCTTATTATTGACTACCTGTTCTGTATAATAAATGAACCTGTCTGATTTCTGCCAAGTGGGTGATGAATTTAATTTGCTTCAGTGTTTCTTGGTCATTCCTGAAGCACTGGCAATTAACGTGACTGCTGCCTGTGCATTTTATTTATGTTGTATAATATTTATTTGTATTTTATGCTCCTTCCTGCAGTGTGAACAGAGGGCTCTGACTGCAGTGCTGTGAAACAGCAGGAACTGGGGGGGCTGAGGAAACAGGAGATTCCACAACCCCAACAGAGATGCTCATCAATGCTGTTACTTAATAATAAATTTCATAGCTTGCAGAATAAAGCATGGTGGCCAGGTTAACAGTTTACACTCTCTGCTTGCTCTGTAGGGGCACGAATGAAGAGGAAGTGGCTCTGAAGACAAACAAGCAGGTGTACTCGCTGCTGCTCCGAGCCACGGCCAACAAGGGGCTGACGCTGCTGGAGCGCACGGAGCTGCTGCTCGGGCTGCTGGCCCAGCTGGATCCCGGCCCCGAGGGCAGCCAGTGACTGCCCTGCACAGGGCCTGGGGGCACTGGGCTGCTCCCAAGGGCTGTCTGCATTCCCTGGGATTTGTTGGGAAAGCACAGGGGCCTGTTGAAGCTGAGGAAACTCACCTTGTTCGGCTCGTGGCGTTTCTTTGTTTGAAATGCCAGGTTGGAGCTGTGGGTATAAATGTTACTGTTCTTCACCATGGAGAGATTAATGATGTTCTCGTGGAGGCTTTGCAGTGGTATCCATGTTTTGCATAAAAATGTAACCTCTCAGCTGCTCTGGGTTGGTGTTTAGGGAATGTATTTTGCAGGCAAGGCTGTGTTGGAACACTCCTACTGCTCCTGGCAGTCCAGGGAGGTTCTGTGGATGCACTACTCTATTCCAGTGAGGATCCTGCACAAAAATGTTGTGCCTTTCTACCTTTGATGGGACTTTTGCAAATTTCTCAGCCATCTCTGGGATTTTGTTTTGGAAAGTGAATGGTTTCAGCTGTGTTGGAATTGATCAAGAATAGTATTATCTTTTTCAGACTTGAAACTGTGAATAAATGAGAGGATATTTTTAAATAAAAATTTATTTATTAAATAAAAACTCATCAGTCTGCCTTTTCTTGGTTGTGACCCTCAACAGGTAACAGAACTGTGCAGCAAATGAGGGTTCCTCTGTTATTGCAGGAGCCTTGGCACTTTGCTAACAACACAAAGCACCATTTTTTCAGGAGGATTATAATTGAGTATATTATGATTTAAATCTATGAATCCCTTGGCATTAGAGCATTAGTGCTAAATAGGATTATTTTTCCCCTTTCACAGATAAACAATTAAAGCATAAACCACATCCAGAACACAACTCCAACACCATTATTCACTCTGATAAGCCAGTTTATTTCCCTGTTAATAAATCCTCCTTCTTTGCAGAACAGAAAGCCAAATTTTTGAGGCTCTGCACTGCAAGGATATTGAGGGGCAGCAGCTGCCCTGACAGTGCAATTTCACTACAACAACTCTCCACAATCATCATTTTCATACAAATATTTGTAAAGCACAACAACAAACAAGTTTACAAAAGAAAAAACTTCATTGAAATGGGGTTTTTTTCCACAAAAAAGGTGCATGTAAAAGTGATTATACAGAGGAATTAAAACCTGCCCGGTGTGCTGGGAGATACCTGAGGTAAGGGAGGAACTGATTTCAGTGTGCAGGGTTCACAGCTAGTTTCCAAGGATAAAATGCTCCCATTCCCATGAGGAAAGGGAAGAGCTGGATGCTTTGAGATGCAGCTCAAAGATATTTCAGTGCAACCTTCTCACACCAGTCCCGACAAGAGTGTTGTATATTCCTGAGAAAACACTTCCTTGCAGGACAACGGCTGTGCCAGGTGGAAGCCCCTCCCTGAGCCCGGTGCCCACGCTGTGCTCAGGTGGGTGAGGAGCAGCCGTGGCCGTGCAGGGCTCTGTGGATGGCAGCAGCGAGACCCTGCGGCGTGGGGGTCTCTGCAGTGCAGCTGACGGGGAGCCCCGCGGCCCCCATGGCCTCGGCTGTGGTGGGACCGATGGCAGCGAACTGCAATGGCAGAGAACTGCAGTGACAGCATTGCCAGGGACAGCACTGCCAGTGACAATGGGCAGGGACAGCTCAGGTGTGACTCGCCCAGCCCAGCCCAACTCAGGTGTGACCCGCCCAGCCCAGCCCAGCTCAGGTGTCCCACCCAGCCCAGTTCAGGTGTGTGTCCTCCCAGCCCAGCCCAGCCCAGCCCAGCCCAGCCCAGCCCAGGTGTGTCCCTTCCAGCCCAGCCCAGCTCAGGTGTGACCCTCCCAGTCCAGCCCAGCCCAGGCGTGTCCCTTCCAGCCCAGCCCAGCTTCGGTGTGACCCTCCCAGCCCAGCCCAGGTGTGTGTCCTTCCAGTGACCCACTCACACACCTGAGCTCCCTGAACAGCACTGACAGTTCAGGTGGAGGATTCTCAGTGCTAAAAACCACCCCTCAGCTGAGCTACTTGGAAATTACTTAGGGAAAATTAATATTCATCCCTTCATTACAAACATTTAAAGCTCTTAGTCCCTCAGAACAGCCACAGTGAGAGGAATTTTAATCAGCTTCAGCCTGGCTCAAGTGAGAGCTCCTCGTGCCTTCCCATCATCCAGAGGGAATAAAGTCTGTCCCAGAAGAGATGGGCTGAGTTGGCTGGGGAAAAACATTCTGGGAGGAAACAATTACTTTTTTTTTTTTTTAAAAAAAGCCAGGCTTTCAGCTGAATCCAACCAAGGCCAGGTTGGACAGGGCTTGGAGCAACCTGGGCTAGTGGGAGGTGTCCCTGCCCATGGAGAGGGTGGGACAGTCTGTGGTTCCATATAACAACATTTGTATTTGCTATCATCTGGGAGAAATAAACACTAACAAAAGAGAAAAATAGGGTTTGCAATGGTTGTAGCAGCTTTCCTGTCTCCCATTTGCCCACCCCAGCTTACACCCTACTTTAGAGGATACCTTGATGTGGTTGATCATATCCCCTGAAAGCTTCTGGATGTGCTGGAGGCAGAATTTGACACCAGATGGACTGAAGAACACGACACTTGCAGGGATTCCCTGAGGGAAAGGAAGCAGAGGTTGGCACAGAAGGCTCCCTGTTGTGTCAGTGCCTCATCACAGAAATCCTTCAGCTGCCTCCACGTGGCTGGGAAGGGCTTTTCCGGATGAAGGACAGAGTGGAGCTGGAGAAAGGGATTGCTGTGGCATAGCCAGCTGCCAAACCCCATCCCACCATGGAATGCTGAAATGCAAGAGTGACTGTAACCAAATACTTTGTCCTGGTGATGAATGTATTGCAAGTGTTTTGGAGCCCATTCTCCTGCTTAGCAACCAAACTCAGTAAGTTATTTCCTCAATCCATTCACATCTCCATTCTCCATTTCCCACCTCATGGGCTTCACTCCAAGTCCTCTCTGCCCCGAGATGCTCTGGCAAAGACAAGGTGATGCCTCAGAACTGCAGACACCCGAAGGGCTTTCACTCAGAATAATCCAAATTAAGATTGCAGCAGGAATCTGCTGTGGCCAAATAAAACTGCCACATTCTCTCCCAAGCTCAGCTGCCAGGCTGGGACAGCTGGGACCCCCCAGCTGGAAGGCTCCAGGGATGATCTTAGAGACCTTCCAGTGCCTAAAGGGGGTCCAGGAGAGCTGGAGAGGGACCTGGGACAAGGGATGGAGGGACAGGACACATGGAATGGCTTCCCACTGCCAGAGGGTAGGGATAGGTGGGATATTGGGAAGGAATTCCTGGCTGGGAGGGTGGGCAGGCCCTGGCACAGGTGCCCAGAGAAGCTGTGGCTGCCCCAGCCCTGGGAGTGTCCCAGGCCAGGTTGGACAGGGCTTGGAGCAGCCTGGGCTGGTGGGAGGTGTCCCTGCCCATGGCAGGGGATTGGAATGAGATGGTCTGTAAGGTCCCTTCCAACCCAAACCATTCCATGATTCTGTGATTCTATAATTCTGTGGTGGAGGCTCCCACAAATGGAAAAATTCAGAAATCCAATCTTGAACAATTACATTATTACTGTACAATGCACTGCTCCTTAATAACCTTTACCAGATGCTTTTAAAAAGAGGAAAACATTAATTCCAGCAAACTTATCTCAACACACTTGTCAACAGCATGTCAGTGGGAATTCTGACACTTAAAATGAGATCATTAATGCATCCATAGGCTGGATAATCAGGGAAGAACACACCATGGAGGGCAGATTGCTGCTGGACTGTGCTGTGTGATAGCCAGCACAGGTGCCCAGTGGTGTTTCAGTCACTCCACTGTCCTCTCACTACATCAGAGCCCATCCAGTACCTGCTGGGAGAAGTGAGTGCTCAGAGCCTGCTGCAGATCTGGGTGTGGGGTGGTCTGATACACAGTGAGGCCTTCCAGGGGCACCCCTGCAATCAGGACACACAGTGCAATCAAACAGGGGGCCATCAATTCCATCATCTCAGTTAAACACCCACAACAAACGACTGCCCTTAAGTGCACCATTTCAGGCTGAGGAGATGAAACTTCTGTGCAGGGTTTGCATGTCCCAGAGCTGGGCAAACATCCCCCTGTGCAGGCTCTGCATGTCCCAGAGCTTGGGCAACCCTCCCCCCTCCCAGGGTTCCCTCCCACCCTCCAACCTGCAGCCAAATTAACAGCAAGGTCCATTTTTACTTATTCAGATTTGCCCCACAAGCTTTAGGTGCAGCTTTTCTCATAACTGGGTAATTCAAATGGGTCTCTGGGGGAGCTCAACCTTTTTCTCTGAGCACTGTAGGAAGGACTTCTCTTTTCAGGGCTCCACAAGGGAAAAGAAGAGCTGAGGAATTCGGTGTCTCTCCTGCAAACACAGCAGCAAGAACTTTAATTAGCTCAGGTCTTTAATAAAGGGTAAACATGATACACTGAATACATTCTAAAGGTATCAAATGCTGATTTATCAAATGCTGCAGCAGACACAGCTCTAAGGGAGCTCAAACACCTGCAGTGCAGCTGCAGCCCCAGTTCAGAGGCTACTGAGCATGTCCATGAAAAATATTCCACAGCTGGAATATGAACACTTTGGCTAAAAAGATCTCACCAAAGATAAACTGCATTTCTATTCCCCCTGCCCCTCCACAAAGGGATTTATCTCCTCCTCCTCCTCCTCCTCTACACAATCTGCCTCAATTTTATATTTAAATCTCAGTCCCACTCAGTATATGACAGGTCTCTCTCTACAAAAGGATATTCAGGCAGACAAAGGAGAGGACAGAAGACTTTTTTCTGCTGAAAAGTTTCAATCTATCTGCAATTCTATTTTCTTACTTCCCCAAAGGAAAAGGATTCTGGTTCCACTGCTGGGGAGAAGTGAATATCCTCACTGGCTTCTGTCAAATTAGGAATTTAACAGCAAACTTTTGCCCAGTTTGCCTTTTCTGTAAGTAACCAAATGAGAGAAAAGGTCAAGATTTAATTCTACAGAACTGCTACAGCTTTGCCTTCAGCTCTCAGAAGAAATGGGAGCTCCTCAACACAGGGTTTGATCACTAATTCAGATTTGTTAATACATGCTGAAGAGACCATTACCAGTAAAAGAAATGCTTTTCATATTAAAGAATCACAGACTATTCTGAGTTGGGAGGGACCCACAAGGACCATCGAGTCCAGCTCTTAAGTCAATGGCCCACAGAGGGGATTGAACCCATGACCTTGGTGTTATTGCAACCAAGTTTAAGTGTGCTGGAAGGAGATGCTTGGGGGGTTCTGTAGCATCAGAGACTCCTCAGGGATTAAAAATAAAGGGCAGCACAGGGCAAATCCAATGGGAAGCCCCTCAGAGGGGTCAGCAGGGACACCCCTGAGCGTGTGAGGAGAAAACACAGATGTGCTGGGCAGAAATCACAGCAAGGAAGAACAAACCTGGCTCAGAATGCCAGAAAGGTTTTAAAATAAGATGAAATATAAATACCTCAGCCTCAGTTCTCCTGCAGCTCCTGCCAGTTAATTGAAATATCAAAGTGACACCTGCAAAGAAACACTGACCCTTCTGGACTTCTCCTGTCTGTGTTCACAAAGCACAGGGAAATTCCTCAACCCAGCAAGAATTGCTGTTCCCTACAATGTTACAGCCCAATAAAACTAAAACAACATTTGCCTGGGAAAGAGGAAAGCCTGGCCAGTTACAGAGTGAATTCCTTCACTTCCCAAAGCACAAAAGGGGAACAACAAAACATCTCCTTATTTCAGATTTTCCTTTTATTCTGACAACAAGTTCTAATGGTATAAAAAATTCAGAGCTGTTTCATTTACTTATTTATGCCTGAACAAAAATGAGTATATACAGAGTAGGGGACATGAGATAATTGAATTTGTACTTCTGAGTTGTTACAAACCCACTGAGAGCACATAAATAAGCACAGTCCCATAAATCCCCCCAGGGTGATTATTGGTATCAACAAGAGTCTCCAATGACTGAAATTCACTGTTTGGTTGAATGTTTTCTCATTCCTACAACAGAACAAACAGGTATTTCTCTTGTTTTCCTTCTCAAAACAATCCCTGCACCTGCCAAGTGGCAAACTTGGATTCATTGCCAGAAGGAGATTTTCCAGCACCAAAAAAATCAGCTAAAACCCCTCTTTGCTTTAATGTATCTCTGGAGAGTAGAGGTGGGTTGTTCTTCACTTATGGCATTTTTGTGTTGAAAGGGTCATTTTTAATTTTCAGAATTTATTATTTAATCTTGTGCTGGCAACTATCACCTTTATTTATTAAATACTCCACAGAGTCAAAATATTTTATTTTTCAGTGAATTAGAGAACACTGTGCCCATGAAAAGCAATATTTTCCAGCTCCAACCCTATTTTACTTTACCTGTAAATCTCTGCTACTCTGCAGACTTTGCTGATCAACTCTCTGGTATCTGTACAAAAACACAGCCCCTTTTTCACAGCTTGTTCTGACCCATCCACTCCACAACTTACCAGCCCCTAAGCCTAAAAATGTCTCATTACTATTGGCAATTTTAACAAATTACAGTGAAAACAGAAGAGGGAGTGGATTAATGACACTTTAAAAATGACACAATAGTCTGATAATTTGATGCAGCAAAAACCAGCACTGCAGATTTAATTATAGTAAGTGATTAAAACTTAAAGCATCACTTGAGCCTCTCCTGTGGTGCTGGTTCCTCTGAAGCCACGTGTGAATTCTGAGGGGAGGCACCAGCACTTCAATCTTAGGACTGAGCAGCAACTTCCAGTGCTGAGAGCTCTGATCTCCCAGTAACAACAAACCCTGCCCATGGCTCATGTAATGTTATTAATCAGAGAGTCTGAGATGTCACTGGATTAACATCCTGTGTGTGTATTTTGGGCTATTTTTAGTGTCTCTCAGTCCCCACCAGAGGCTCCCACAGCTCCCACCACAGGAGGTGCCTCCCTGGGCATCCTCTTTAACTCCAGGAAATTCTGAAACAGTGGAAGGTGCTTTAGTTTACCTGAACTCCAAGACTTTACCAACTTACTTGAGCAAATATATTCTGCCAGTTTTTCAGCATTTCCACACTTTTCTCCTTGTGGGGTGAGGCCAATTTCTTCCACTGTAACCAAAAGGAGCAGAGAAAACCACTGAAAACAGTGAAAACAATTCAGATTGACACAGAAATAGGGGCTGGAAGGGACACTCAGCTGGATCCAAGCACAGAGAAACTCCATGCACAGTCTCAGTCTCAATTCCTTTCCAAAGGGAATGGAAAATCCACGGCAAATTAAGAACAAAGGGGTGATTTTTCTCTGTTTTGACCAAACCTTTAGAGCAGTGCCCATCACTCTGCAGTGAAAGGAGCACAAGTCCAGAAGGCAGAACTTTCTTGGGGCATGGAGAGTTCCAATGTGGATAAAATCATGTGTCTTCCAAATTACCCAGTTAGAAAACTCACTCTTGTTTTTCTGAGCACCTTGAACAGCTCCCAATTCTCCCAAAACTGCACTTACAAGGCAGATTTCCCTGTTTCCAAACCCAGCTCACCTAAAGAGGCTGTAGCTTTTCCTACCACATATGTTGGTTTCATAGTCCACATTTGCTTCAGAGATTTTGACCAGGCTGAAAGACATTAAATTAAATTAAATTAAAGCACATGGCAATAAACTATGAATACTAAATGTTTTTTTTTGACTTCTTTTCAACCTACAAATACAGGAAGATAATAGTAACAAACACTCCCACTACATATTGAAGCACTGGATGCACAAAATGAAATTTTAATGCAATTTTTCCTTGTGTAACCAGCAGTCTACACCACGTTTTTAGAAGCTCATTTTGAGCAAACAGCTCTTGGCTGCTTTTGTTGACCAGCATTTTCAATGCACATTTTGCCCTGTGGAACTTGCAATGGCCACTTATATTTTGGAATTAAAGACTTACCAGAAGTCATAGGGAAAAAAAGGGAGATTTAGACATAGAAAGTTCTGCTTTAAATTGAGAATTTAGGCAAAAAAAATCAAATATAATATTCTATGACAACAAATAAAAGGGTAAAAATTCTACATCCATCCACTACAGAACTGTATAAAACAACCTTATACAAGAAAAACTGATTATACTTTAAACATACACCAAAACTAAGTTATCAGCTCTGAAATAAAATGTACCCAGGGCCAAAATAAAATTACTGTGAAATAGTTTTCCTCCCTCAGGCAATGAGTGGGTTATAAATTACTGCTCCTGGTTCCAGCAAACCTGATCCCTGTGCCCAAAATCCTAATGGGGCAAAAACAGATTCACCAAGTCTTGTACTGGTTGGTCTTAAAAAAGAAATAGAAACTGCAATAATAGAAATAAAAATCAGAAGAAACTATTCTAAGGAAAGATAAAGATTAGGATTTATTGACTTTGAAAGGACCTCAAATGGGAATCAAAAATAGGAATTAAAGACTCATTGATTGAAATATGGATTTGAGCAGCTCCTAATCAAGATTAGGGGTGAATTGTACAAAAGAGAGAACATTTGTTCCCAAATCCTGACCCATTGTCCTCTCAGGGTTTGCAGGAATTATCACTTACCACAAGAATTTGGGAGAGTTTACAAAGATTTGACAGATCACTGGGATGGGAAATTTTGTATTTACAGGATTCTCACTCAAAGCTGATCTGTTGGCTTTTATGTATCACCAATTCTTCACCATTTCTTAGTTAACAATGAATTCACTGCAGAATTTGTTTTATTCAGGACAGAGAAATCTCTGTTTCTGTAACACTTCATGTGAATTATGTGGGCACAGAAACAGTGGCTGGTGTTTATAGGATGATTTCCTCTTTAAGGAAGGGAAATGGTGAGTAAATCAGGCACTGCAGCAAAATATTCTCCCTGAAGGGAAGTTGTGGCCAGGTGGGGGTTGGTCTCTTCTCCCAGGCACTCAGCAATAGGACAAGGGGGCACGGGGGGCTCAAGCTCTGCCAGGGCAAATTGAAGTTGGAGAGCAGAAAAAACTTCTTTGCAGAGAGAGTGCTCAGGCATTGGAATGGGCTGCCCAGAGAGGGGGTGGATTCCCCATCCCTGGAGGTTTTTCAGCTGAGCTTGGCCGTGGCACTGAGTGCCATGATCTGGTAAAGGGAGTGGAGTTGGCCCAAGGGTTGGACTTGATGATCTGGGAGGTCTTTTCCAACCCAATCCATTCTGTGATTCTGTGGATGTGGCACTGAGTGAGAATCCACCATGTCTTGATCCAACCCCACTGTGATCACCAGCCCAGGGCACAGAGTGCCCTGGGCTGGTGATCACAGTGGGGTTGGATCAAGGATTGGACTTGATGATCTCGGAGGGCTTTTCCAACCCAATCCATTCTATGATTCTGTGATTCCTTACCTATGAAACAACCACAAGTGGAAAAACTCTCACTAATTAGTAATTTGCACCAAAACCTCCTTCCTTTCATTGTTAAGTGTGGAAAACCCAACCCTGAAAAGCTCAATCAGCTCTCCAAGATGCCACAAAACTCAGAAATACAGCTTGTTTTAACAAATCATGCTCCAAATATCTGCTGGTGGGTGAAATCAAATGCAGGAAAATACAAATTTCACAAGACACTGAACAGAAAGAGCAGGGAACATAAATATGCACTCACCTTCTTTTTTACTGTTGTCCTTTAAACATAACTTGATGGCTTCTAATGCTCTTGGGCTGGTGAAAACAAGGCCCCCATAGCACTCTGGGTGAGAAAGCTGTTTGTGAACAGTAAATTTAAGAAGTAAACAAAAAAAATAATCAGTAAATTAATAGAAAATTAGGTTGCTCCATTATTTATTACCTTGTGAAGTACTGAACAGCTTCAATAACTGTCTGAAATGCCCCAATGAAGTGCCTGCCTATGGTCCATCAACTGAAATGTCTAGATTTTCTGACCAATTTAATTCTTTAAGAAGGAGAGAAGATCCCTGAGGTTGTACAGCCACTGGACTGTGCTGGAAACAATGCTTTATTATTTATTATTTTATTCTACCCAGCTAAAAATGGTCCCACAAAGGGCATGATTCAGTCAAGGTAACACACAGGATCTTGGCAAACACTGCCCAAATCCTGTTGGGGATAAAACAAGTGAAATAATTTCAAACTTACCTTTTCAAATAAGCTTTCAAGAGATGAGAATTCAAATGACAGAACTGGGATCAACGTTGCCTCAAGGCTGTACAACCCCAATTCCTGTCAAGAAAAGAGTTGCAGCTCTTGAAAGGGGTTCCAAAAAGCAGTTTTGTCCTTTTGCAAAGAATTGACTAAGTCAGCACAAGTATTTAGAATCACAGAATCCTAGAATGGATTGGGTTGGAAAAGCCCTCCCAGATCATCAAGTCCAACCCTTGGGCCAACTCCAGTCCCGTCACCAGATCATGGCACTCAGTGCCACGGCCAAGCTCAGCTGAAAAACCTCCAGGGATGGGGAATCCACCCCCTGAAACATTTACATCCATTTATACTGTTATTTAATAGTGATCTGACCAGTTTGTTGAGTATAAAAAGTTTAATTCGCTCACTTTAATGTATGGATCTGGTCCTGAATCTTGGTCTTTGGGGTCCTTCAGCAGCAGAACCTTCATTGTTCATTCAGCAGAGCCCTGAAACACAGCAGTGGGTTTGTCTCAGGCAGATCCAGAGGGTGTTTTGCACTCCAAAGGAGTGGGGTGTTGCCAGTTGTGCTCCCCACACAATGAGTAAGCACTTTGGGCATTCTCTGGGCAGCAAAACCCACCCTGATAAAGCCAAAAAGCAACATCTGCCTTCAGATAACACTGCTCAGTGTTTTGGAGCCAATTCACTGCTCAGTGAAGAGGCTCCAAAAAGTCATCAAGAACACACTGAGAGAGTATTTTGTGGCAGCAGGAACAAGCCCTCCGATGCCATCATCACCTTCTGCACTGGAATCAGCTGCCTACAAAAAGTTATTTATTCTAGTCATTTCCACGCTGGTTTTCACCCTCTGCCCATCAGAATGAGCATGTAAAGATATTGATTCCATGCACTGTGGGGGCTCAGCATTTTCAAAAGAGAAAACAGGGTTTTAAAATGTTTATTTAAAAATACAATTCCAGCCCTGCCCGGACCGATCCCGGCCCGGATCGATCCCAGCCCGGCCTGGACCGATCCCGGCCCGGACTGATCCCTGCCCTGCCCAGACTGATCCCTTCCCAGACCGATCCCAGCCCTGACCGATCCCGCCCTTCCCGGACCAATACCAGCCGTGCCCGCATCGATCCCAGTCCGATCCCAGCCCAGATCGATCCCAGCCCTTCCCGGACCGATCCCTGCCCTGCCCGGACCGATCCCAGCCCTGCCCGGACCGATCCCTTCCTGGACCGATCGCAGCCCAGATCGATCCCTGCCCTGCCCTGCCCGATCCCTGCCCGGACCGATCCCAGCTGCACCCGGACCGATCCCACCCCTTCCCGGACCGATCCTTTCCCGGACCGATCCCAGCCCAGATCGATCCCAGCCCTGCCCGGACCGATCCCAGCCTGGACCGATCCCGATCCCTTCCAGGACCGATCCCTTCCTGGACCGATCCCAGCCCAGATCGATCCCTGCCCTTCCTGGACCGATCCCTGCCCGGACCGATTCTTTCCGTACCCGGAACGATTCCTGCCGGGACCTATTCCAGCCGTGCCGCAGGAAGTGACGGCGCGGCCCGGGCAGCACATCCGGCCGTGCGTGGACAGGGCCGGGCTGGGGCCCCTCAGCGCACTCACCGTCCTCTCTGTCGCGACATAGCGTGACATAGCGTGACATACCGTGACAGGCGGTGCCGCCCGGCCGCGCCTGCGCCCCGCGGGCCATGGCCACGCCGGCAAAGCGCCGGGCACACAGCGAGCCGGGCGGGCCAGAGGGGTCCGGGGAGTCCGGGGGATCCAGGGAATCCGAGGGGTCTGAGGAATCCGGGAGCTCCGAGGGGTCGGACGGGTCGGACTCGGAGGAACCGATCGATGAGGTGAGCGGGAGCCGGGAGGGCCCAGGGTGTTCCTGAGGGGGTTTGTCGGGGAGAGTGTCCAGGAGGGTGTCTGGGGAATGGGGGGCTGATCGAGGGGAATGGGGGTGAGGGAGGTGGGGGATGTTCGGGAGGGGCCTTGGGAAGGTGTTCAGGAGGGTGTCTGGAGAATGTCTGGGGGGACGTTCCTGAGGGAGTTTGTTTGGGGGAGTGTTCAGGGAGGGTGTTTGGGAGGGTGTTTAGGAGAATGTTTGGAGGGGGTTTGTTTGGGAGGGGATTTGTTTAGGAGGGAGCTTGGGAAGGTGTTCAGGAGAATGTCTGGAGAAAGGGGGGATGTTCCAGAGGGTGTTTATTTGGAGGGCTGTTCAGGGGAGCTGTCGGGGGGGGTGGCTGGGGGGACGTTTNNGGGTTTTGTTTTGGGAGGGGGTTTTGTTTTGGGAGGGGGTTTAGTTTGGGGAGGGGGTTTGTTTGGGGAGGGGGTTTGTTTTGGGAGGGGGTTTGTTTGGGAGGGTGCTTGGGAAGGTGTTTAGGTGGATGCCTGGAGGATTTTGAGGGAATGTTCGGGGGATGTTCCTGAGGAGGTTTGTTTTGGGGAGGGTTATCTGGGAGTTGTTTTGAGGCTCTTTGGGAGACTATTTTGGAGGGGGTTTGTTTGGGAGAGTGTTTGTTCTGGAGGGTGCTTGGGAATGTGTTCAGGAGTAGCTTTGTTTTCATAGAGGTTCTTGCCAAGAGTGTTTGATATTCTCCATTCTTCTTTTTCACAGGAAGTGAATATTGAATTCGAAGCACATTCCATATCAGACAATGACTATAATGGGATAAAGAAGTTACTACAACAGGTACTTTCACTGCTTCTTGGCTGGGTTGGTGTGTCCATTGATAAGTGACATCCAAAGAGTTACACAAGGACATCAGTTCACATTCTCTGTATTGATTTATAGTTTTGCTGTTCTTCAGCTGGGGGGATCAAACAGGTACAGCCCCATGGGAACATGTGTCTCCTGAGCCATGGTTTCAGGGAGCTGGAGGCTGTTCTGCCACTGTTNTACTCAGAGAGGCTGTTGGTGAGGGAGTTTGGGAGAATGTTTGGAAGGGGGTTTGGGAGTTTGTTGGTTTGGGAGTTTGTTGGTTTGGGAGTTTGTTGGTTTGGGAGTTTGTTGGTTTGGGANAAGTGAATATTGAATTCGAAGCACATTCCATATCAGACAATGACTATAATGGGATAAAGAAGTTACTACAACAGGTACTTTCACTGCTTCTTGGCTGGGTTGGTGTGTCCATTGATAAGTGACATCCAAAGAGTTACACAAGGACATCAGTTCACATTCTCTGTATTGATTTATAGTTTTGCTGTTCTTCAGCTGGGGGGATCAAACAGGTACAGCCCCATGGGAACATGTGTCTCCTGAGCCATGGTTTCAGGGAGCTGGAGGCTGTTCTGCCACTGTTCATTGCTGCCCAGAAAACCTCAGTCAGGGTTAATCAGCTTCCTGGAGGGTTGTTTGGTTGGTAAATTAGAGCCCTTAAAAAGCAGACAAACAAGTGATGTGTCTGTTCAAGGTGGCAGCTCCAAGGCTCTCTTTGGCTGTTTCTGTTTTAAGCCTGTGCTAAGCAAAGGACCTTAAAGACCATCCAGTCCCACCTCCCACTGTCCCAGGGTGCTCCAAGCCCCATCCAGCCTGGCCTTGGGCACTCCCAGGGATGGGACAGCCACAGCTTCCAGACCACACCAAACTCCAGGGGATGCCAGGTGTGGAAATGCCAGTGTGTGGAGGGGCCAGGAGAATGCACTGATTTTTTTGTTCTTACAGTATTGTATTGGAGGAAGTTAAATAAAACCCCCACTAAATAGAAATGAAAAATGGAACAGAGTATTCCATAACAACTTAGAGACATTACTGAGTTTATTTTCTACCAAGTGGCCCATGGGATGCCATCAGTGCCTAAAACTGAATCCTTGTTTCCTGTTTTCCAGCTGTTTCTAAAAGCTCCTGTCAACACTGCTGAATTAACTGATATATTAATACAGCAGAACCATATTGGAAGTGTTATCAAGGTAAGGCAGAATTTATGTCTGTAAATGAAGTGCAATACTTTTAATGTTGAAATGACATGATTTCTCTGTTCCAGAAGGGGATGCTGTCTGTGTTATTTGTGTCTTGGTTTTTTTGCTTTGAGAGTAATTCTTCTATGGAAGCTGAAATTCTCCATGCCTGCTTTCAACCAAGGAGTGAATTTGGTTTGTTATTTGTTTCTTTTTACATATACAAGTCTTTTCACTCTCTGAATTTTCATGTAGTAATGCTGGAAATGCTGTGGGGAGGTTTGTTACCATATCCAGAAGAAACAGGACCTTGTGACATTCCTGAACTCTCAGGAGGTACAGAGACAGAGACCAGAAATACCCCATGTGCAGATTCTTTTTGTTCTTTGGGCATAGGAAGGGATCCCAAAACGACTCCTGAACAAGTTCTGCTGGCCAAGGAAGCTGCTCAGTGTTGTGTACTGTTCAGGATGTCACAGCCACATTGCTCTCAAACCCAAACAAGGTGCCCCCATGGCACAGCTGTGCTGTTGTACCATTGCTAGACATTCTTTTTGCCCTGTGCCAACAGCTTTTCCATCCAGGTTTAATATGGTCCTTCTCTTCCAGCTGCATGACCTCACAATTCTTTCCCCAGGTTTTTTATTGTGCAGTTTTGTTGAGCTCTTTGTCCCACTCTCTGTTAATGCTTTATTGCTCTGTGGTTTTTCAGACATTGCAGTTTACTTCCCTGCTTTAGAAACTGGAGAAAATTGCTTTTGCTTAAGACATTGCCATCCCTTGGACTGAGATGCTCCTTACTAAATGTGAGCTATCAAATTTTAGTGCCTCTCAACAGCCTCTGCAGCAGAAGATGCATGGCCTGGCTCTGTGTGAAGCTGGCTCTGAGTACCCCAAGCTGTTCAGAGAAGCAGCACCAGAACTGGCAGTTTGTGTTTGTGCAGATCACCTGGATGGTTGTCATCTGCTCAGCATCTCCTGGGAGGACAAAGAGCTTTTGCTGCAGAGTGGAAATGGAATGTCAGTCTGAGTTGTTGCTTTTTCCTTTCTTCAACAGCAAGCAGAAGGGCAGGAGGACAGCAGTGATGATGAGGAAGATGATGATGAAGTCTTTGGTTTTATAAGCTGCCTGAACTTAACTGAAAGGAAGGTTGGTTTTCCTCATTAACATCTGGTCAGTGATAAATGAGGCTGCATCCTGCAGGATCAGGAATTCCAGTGGGGAGGATCACAGCTGGAAAGGCTGCACATTATTTAGCTTTGCTTTGCATTCCAGTGACCTGCTGAAGGTCAAACATAAAGCAAAGAGTTAAAGGCACTCAGCAAAAGGACAAGGGGGCACGGGGGGCTCAAGCTCTGCCAGGGGAAATTGAAGTTGGAGAGCAGAAAAAACTTCTTGGCAGAGAGAGGGCTCAGGCATTGGAATGGGCTGCCCAGAGAGGGGGTGGATTCCCCATCCCTGGAGGTTTTTCAGCTGAGCTTGGCCGTGGCACTGAGTGCCATGATCTGGTAAAGGGACTGGAGTTGGCCCAAGGGTTGGACTTGATGATCTGGGAGGTCTTTTCCAGCCCAATCCATTCTGTGATTCTGTGGATGTGGCACTGAGTGAGAATCCATTCTCCACCATTCTCACTGAGTGAGAATCCACCATGTCTTGATCCAACCCTACTGTGATCACCAGCCCAGGGCACGGAGTGCCCTGGGCTGGTGATCACAGTGGGGTTGGATCAAGGGTTGGACTTGATGATCTCGGAAGTCTTTTCCAACCCAATCCATTCTGTGATTCTATGAAAGCTAGATCTAATAATTCAGGGTACCTGAGCTGTCAGTCTCTTGGATTCCTGCACCCTGATCTCCCCAGTGTGGAGTTGCTGTGGTGGTGCAGCTCCTCTCTGTGTTCCCATCAGTCCCACCCTCTGTTTGCCCTCAGGTGATTCCAGAGAAACTTGATAGTGCTTTGGAGACTGCTCCAGGAGGTTGCCACTGCAGGAAACCCCCTTGAAGTTCACAGTCAGGGTTTTCTTGTGTAAATAGTTCTGCAAAGTAAGGCAAACACCCTTTTTGATTGCAGGGCACGGAGTGTGCTGAACAAATCAAAGAGCTGGTTCTGAGCCGGTGTGAGAAGAGCTGTGACCAACGTGTGGTTGAACAGCTGAGCAAACTGCTGAGTGACAGTTCAAAACCTGTGGGGCTCATCCTGAGCGAGAGGTTCATCAATGTCCCACCCCAGATTGCTCTGCCCATGCACCAGCAGCTCCAGTAAGTTTTGAGGGGGTTTTTATTGCATGATATTGTCATGGTTTTTTTCAGGAATCTTATGTATATAGAGCTCTGTTAAGAGAGGTGGTACTGTAAGTAAGGCATAAACAGAACAAATTTGGTTTCTCTCACATAAGGTATTTAGCTAAATTTTAATTTTTTTAAATATCTTCAGGCTTTTCAAAGTCTTTATACTTTAAAATAGAGAATACAATTTAAGAATTTATGCTGTTCTACTACAGAAATAACTGTGTGTAGTTTATATTCATCTGTATTTAGTTAATCTTTGTGTTGCAGATTATTTCCATATTGATCTGGGAAGATTTAAAAACAAAAGACTTTTTATAGGATGCTGATAAGGAGCAACTTGGATGTTTCTGAGCAGGTTTTAGTACCTGGCTCTGGAAAGGAGGGTTTGGAATGAGGGACAGGCTCATTTAGGCAATAAAACAGATCTTTAAGGAATTACTGGATTTGTAAGGTAGGGTTGGTCAGGAAGGTTTTTAGAGGAAGAAATGATGTGCTTAAAGGCTTAACCTTGAGGTCACCACTAATCCAGCACTTGTCAAAGCTCAAATTCAGGTCTCAGCTCCTTTTGCTGAAGGTTTTGGAGCGTTGCAGTGACAACATGTTTAACACAAGGGTGGGCAGGTGTGTTTTCACTTGTAATTCCTCACAGAAGGCGATACTGTGGTGTATTTTTAAGGAGGGTTGCACTGAGAATCACTGCACAGACTCTACCATGAACAAAATTCTGGGAAAAAAGGGTTATCTTGGGAGGTGTGGAAAGACATCAATATTCTTATTGTTTTAAAGTGAAAATACTATATTTATGTACTAGAAATGCATGTGCAAATTTAGTTTTTGAGACACTCCTAAAAGAATAGGCTGCAATATGAGTATCCTTTCTATACTAATATGAATATCCTTTCTATACTAATATGAATATCCTTTCTATACTAATACACTACAAGGCTTATTATGTGCTTGTTTAGGATTTAAATTGTGTGTGTAAACGTATTTTTAAATGTGTGAACATTTATTTATCTTTAGGAAAGAGCTGACTGAGGCACAGAGAACAAACAAACCTTGTGGGAAGTGCCACTATTACCTTCTTATCAGCAAGACCTTTACAGAAGCCACAAAGAGCAATTCCAAGAGGAGGGAAGGGAGAAATCAGCAGAAGGAGGAGTTGATGTTTGCAAATGCAGAGGAAGAATTCTTTCATGAGGTAACACTCCTGATATTTCAAATTTAAAATCTAACTTTTTCTTTACATATCAGCAAAAAAAGGTGTTTTACCTTAAATTTAAGGGCAGCTTTTAACAAGGTATGATCACAACTCCTTTTAAATTAAATCCAGGGGTTTTTGGGGTAGTGTTTGGAGATCAGCAATCAAGGTCTTCTTGTGTAGTGACTTATCTCTTTCTTTCTGCTCTCCTGTTACTTTTTAAAAATGCTCAGAATAAAAAACTTCTCAAGATCCAAACAAGTACCTCCCATTTCCCTTTTCTGTCTCTGTTCTACTCAGGGCAAGTATATTAATAAAAAGTGCTTAAAAGCTGAAATGAAAATATTACTTCCTATTTCCTAAGGCAGCCTGCCTACACATTCTGCTCCCGAGCCAGATCCAGTGAAGCAAAGATGCAGGAAATTCAATTAAAAATGTGCTTTGAAATGCAAAGGATTTTTCACTGCTCTTTTTTTTTTAATTTCTAGAAGCTTTAAAAATACTGTTCTACAATATTATTGCTGTGTCAAGAGATCATTATTTTTCTTTTCTGGCTGTGCCTACAGGATAAAGTACTTGCACTTGCACCATGGTAATGGCCAAGTTCCCTGTGTGTGATCATTCCTGTCACTCTGTTGGAGGCTTTGGTAGGGCTGTAATTCCATTTCTAGGGAAGAGGGAAAATGTGAGTGGGGGAATTCATTGTTAGATGTAGGGAATGTTCCAGCCTCAAGGCAGCAACAAGGTGTTCCCCAGGGGTCAGTGTTGGGTCCAGTCCTGTTTAACATCTTTAGTGATGATTTAGATGAGGGGATTGAGTCCATCAGCAGCAAATTTGCTGATGACACCAAGTTGGGAGGGAGTGTCGACCTGCTGGAAGGCAGGAGGGACCTGGAGAGGGGTCTGGAGAGACTGGAGAGATGGGCTGATTGCAATGGGATGGAGTTCAACAAGGCCAAGGGCAGNGCTGGAGAAGGGAGTGGAGCACAAGTGCTGTGGGGAGAGGCTGAGGGAGCTGGGGGTGTTTGTGCTGGAGAAGAGGAGGCTGAGAGGTGACCTCAGCACTGTCTGGAAGTGCCACATCAGGGAAGTTGTGGCCAGGTGGGGGTTGGTCTCTTCTCCCAGGCACTCAGCAATAGGACAAGGGGGCACGGGGGGCTCAAGCTCTGCCAGGGCAAATTGAAGTTGGAGAGCAGAAAAAACTTCTTTGCAGAGAGAGTGCTCAGGCATTGGAATGGGCTGCCCAGAGAGGGGGTGGATTCCCCATCCCTGGAGGTTTTTCAGCTGAGCTTGGCCGTGGCACTGAGTGCCATGATCTGGTAAAGGGAGTGGAGTTGGCCCAAGGGTTGGACTTGATGATCTGGGAGGTCTTTTCCATCCCAATCCATTCTGTGATTCTAAGGTGGGAATTTTCTTTTCATGTTCCTGCCACAGCAGCTGAGCCAGCTGAGCTGAGCTCTGTGTACACAGGCTGTGGGAAAGCTGACAGGGAGCAGCCTGTGGTGCCACATTCCAGAAGGGCTGCTCTGTGTTCCTCTGCTTTGTTGTTTTGACTGGCATTTTACAGGCTAATTGTAGGCTTTCAATGAAATTGCAATCATTTGCAGCTCAAGTGGGCAGACTCAAACTGAACATGCTTTTCTTTTTTCAGCAGTCTTTCCAGTGTTCCAAAAAAAATCATTTTAAACATTATGGAGGGTGTTAGATGCAGTGGTCTCTGCACTTAATAATGTGTATGTGTTAAATTAGTGTTGGAGTGTGTATCCCCCTGCTCACACAGAGGGTTAATTAGATTGCCATAAAATGGTATTAAACGTGGTGAGGCAGACACTTGGAGCCACATAAAACAAGGAGAAGCCTTTTTGCACTTGGCAGCTCCCTGTGCTTTATTCTGCTCCTTAAAATTATAACCAGAAAATCTATTATAACCTGACTTGGTACTGATGAAAGGTTTAGAGCTTCCATTGCTCAAATTGTTCTCGAGCAAATCCCCTCATTTAAAGTGGTGGTTTTTCCAAAATTAAATTTACAGCCTTGATATAATGGAAAGGAAACCTAAAAGGAGACTGTGTTTTAACTTTCCCTGCAAAGGGAGGGAGGTAGGTGGGTTTTTCTATGAAATGATTCAACTCATACTTCTTAATCTGACTTGTGGGAGAACTAGAAAGCCTTGTTAGCTGCATTTTCCTTATCCATCAGGTATTTTGTCTAGGAAAGCTAATGAAAAGGGATTTTATATGCAGTATATATATATCCCTGAAAAAAAATAATGCACATTATAGACACCTGCCTATTTGGAGAAGCATAAACATGTTCTGCCAGTGGCTCCAGCCATGTAGAGCCTTCCCAAGAGCTTTTTGGATTCATGTTGGTGCCCATCCCCTTAATACTTGATTTCTGCTGGCAGTGTGAAGGAGGCATTGCTGTTTGTCATATGCTGACAGATGTGTTCATGCTCAGACTCTGGGCATTTGGAGAGTAAGCCCTGGAAATGGCAGAGCTTCTCACAGCCTTCAGGTGCTGCCCACACCAACCCATCACCTTCCACGCACAGGCTCAGTCCCACCTGCACTCTCTCCCTGCCCCTTTGGTCTGGGGTTTGGCTGATTCTCAGAATAACAGTGGTTTGTTCTTGCCCCAGGGCTGAAGGTCTGTTAGGATCCTGATTTCCTGTCCAATCTCCCTGCCAGCTGCACAGCAGCTTCCAAGGCTTGGCCTTCCTTGGTGTGGAATGAGATGCTGCCTTAACACCACCTGAAATGAGGCACAGTAAGAATATAAAGGGGACATTGATTTTTTTCCCCTTCCTCTTAGGTAATTTTTCTGATTCCAACCTATAGCAATAGCAGTCATTTTAGAATTTAATATGAATGATATAATAAAAAGCAGATAGTTCAAAACACTCACTAGTGGATTTTTTGTAGCTTTTTATGATGGACCTTTTGAGGTGAGAGAAAACTTGGTAATAAGCATGGCCATAATAGGTCCATTATTTTTGCATTGTCCAGATGATGTGTTATCTTCATGCTGATTCAAAATTTTAACCTGAGTGCTTTTCTTTCTGTGGTTCAGAAGGCCCTTCTGAAGTTCAACTACTCAGTGCAAGAGGAGAGCGACACCTGCTTGGGTGGCAGATGGTCCTTTGATGATGTGCCCATGAAGCCTTGGAGGACTGTTATGGTGGTTCCAGCTGATGGAATCCATGGCATTATGGAGAAACTCAGAGACTACCTCTCAGTCTGAACTGCCCTGCAAACACCAGGTTTTTATCAGGCAGCCCTGCAGAAACATGATGTCACAATGTTTTCAGGAGACTTGCTGTTCATTCAACAGTTTTGTGCTGCTCAAACTAAAAGTAGCCAACAGATGAATATTTTAAAGTATTGCATCCTGTTCTACTTTGGTATCATGGTCAAGCAGTTAATAAAATCCCAGTGTCAAAACTTGAAGATCTGCTCTGTGTGTTTTTAATCAGAATTAAATCATGTATTTTTGTTACAAAATAATGGATGTGACTCCTTTTGTTGAGAAAAGTGCTTTTTCTTTATTTTTTTTCTGTTCAATATATTTATGTCAAAAGTTTGAAATAATTCCCTGGATTAGGTGGGGATGCACTTTGCATATATTGCTTTTATTTGTGTTTGTCCAATATGAGATATTTCATAAATCACTGAATGACACATCTCTGTTCAGAGGGAGTTTGAGTGGGAAATTCCTCGTTCTCTTTATTTTCACTGGTGCTTTTCTGTTCCTCCTTCCTGGCTGAGGCAGGGGCCAAGTGATTGATCACTTCCTGCAGAATGTCCTTGCTCTCACTAGGAGGAAGGTTGCTGAAGTAATACTGAGGTACCAGCTCTGCAAATCTGGGGAGGAAAAGGGACAAAACATTATTATTCTTTACCTGAATTTTGAAATGTTTGAGTAACTATTTCCCCTCATATGCAAAAGATGATGCATAACAGCTATAAAGTTGGTATTTCAACCCAAAATCCAAACTATACAAGAAACCAAAGTTCTCTGCAAGATGTAGAAGCTTTTTGTACTTTCAGTAAACCTGCATTTAATGTACTCAGTCTGCTCTTGAGGTGGTGGTTGTTCAGTTCCCAAGGCTGCAGATGGCATTAAACAGTAATTCTGCTGGTTTGGAATGTGTTGGTTCAATAACAGTGTGGAAATGACTCTCCTATAAACGTGGGAAAGAGAAGAAATAGGACAGTGAAGTAGAGATTCTTGGTGTAAAGAGATTTTTGCAACAGCAAGGACTGTAGTGCCTTTGAATCCATAAACAGTTGGGACAGGATGATTCAGCTGCCTTGATAAAGATTGGCTGGAAAATAGGTTTTCAGACATTTCCAGCTGGATTAATGTGAGTACACTGCTCTGTTAACTCTTTGAATTTTATTTCTGTACGTTTTGCTTTGTAAGAAACTTGTACAACTTCTAAGGTGGTCTTTTTCAGCTGGTGGCAGATGTTGAGACTGAGTTGACCTGAGCAGAGCAGCACACGTGAGAAATGCAGAGGGCTGACTGAAATCAGGTTTGCTTTGCACAAAAGGAGTGCTGAGGCTGTGGGATCACAGCTCTTGTTTAATCATTCTGAGCTGTTTTGAAGGAAAATGAAGACATCAAGCAAATCTACACAGTGACAGAACAATACTGGCAACAAAGACATAACATTTATCCCACATACGTTCACTAGAGACTATAAAGTGTGAAAAGCAACAATTTCTTCATCTTCCAGTGATGCAACTCCTCTTGCTTGACTAGGTATAAAGATTATCCTTTTCTCTTATGCCTGTTTTACTGGTTTGTTGTTTTTTATCCCCACAGAGTGATGATGTTGTGGTAGAGGTAGGAGGGAAGAAGCAAATTTGTCCCTGTTAACTTACAGATTGGGGGATATCTCGGAGACAACTCTGATGGAATTGTCTTCTGAGATGCTGAACTCATGGAATAACACCCACTCAGGAACTCTCCTGCTGTTGTGGTAGGATGAGGAGGGATGCAGCTGGGCCACTTGTCTGTGTGTCAGCATTAGGTAGTTCCCTGAGCCATCCACATCACGAGCAACCTAAAGGAGATAATGCAGGGAGTTACCCATTACTGAATTGATCATTGTGTGCCTATTGTATTATAACAGAAATTAAACTTGCCTTCAGACACAACTGGAGAGGCTAAACCTCTTCCCAAATTTGTGTGGGAAACTGGGGGCTGGATACCATGAAATGAGGCTTAAAGAAATGCTGATCTGTGTGTTTGAAAGGAAACTGCAACAAACGAGGACAGGTGAGTACAGAAGTACCTGAACGTGGGTTTGAAGGGTCTGGGTGAGAACACACATTCTTAAATATATGTTCTTTAACATATGTACCCTTCACAGACTTTAAAATACAATGTGTGGCAGGACACTTGGAATAGTGTTGTTTGGAGGGTCACTCTTGTGTGGAGAGGGAGCACAGTGATGTGGAGGAGAGTGTGTGTTTAAGTGGGAATAAATTAACCTCTTGTTTATATTTACAATTACAGTTAGAGGACCTTACTAGGCTGACATAAAGCAAGCTGTGTATTGTGGACACCTAAATATATTCAAGTCAGTCCTCCATTTCCAGGGTATTTTCAGAAAAACACCGTCAAGAAGGAATCACAGAATCACAGAATGGATTGGGTTGGAAAAGACCTCCAAGATCATCAAGTCCAACCCTTGGGCCAACTCCAGTCCCGTCACCAGATCATGGCACTCGGTGCCACGGCCAAGCTCAGCTGAAAAACCTCCAGGGATGGGGAATCCACCCCCTCTCTGGGCAGCCCATTCCAATCCCTGAGCACTCTCTCTGCAAAGAAGTTTTTTCTGCTCTCCAACTTCAATTTGCCCTGGCAGAGCTTGAGCCCCCCGTGCCCCCTTGTCCTATTGCTGAGTGCCTGGGAGAAGAGACCAACCCCAACCTGGCCAGAACTTCCCTTCAGGCAGTTCCAGACAGTGCTGAGGTCACCTCTCAGCCTCCTCTTCTCCAGGCTAAAGGAGTATTGCAAGTGAGAAGAGTTTTTTGAGGTAGAAGAGTTCTTTGAGTGAAAGTCATATTGCCAGTTTTCTTGCTGCTTATTTCTTGCTCTGTGATACCTGAACCCCAGAGAAAAGGTTGGAATGGGCAGAAGTGTTTGATATCTTTCTTGGTGACCAAGAGGTTTCATTCTATATAATTTACCAGTGCAGCAAGATGAAACCACAGTAGTTCTTACATGCATGAAGTAGCCAGACAGGAGAGCTCTCTGGATGCTCAGTGCATTTTCTGTGGACCCAAAGCGTGGCTGTGACACGGGGAGCTCGATGCGCCTCAGGGTGTGCAGCAGCTCCGCGCGGATGGCCCTGGCCATGCCCAGGGCAGGACAGCTCAGGAACCAGTCCTGGCACCACCGCTCGGGGCTGCAGCCTGGGGAGGGAAAAGGGGCTGGGCTGAAAGCAGAGTCTGACTGACAGCTACATCCACAGAGATCTTTCTGGTGCAGTGGGTTAGAAACATTCTGGAGGGAGTGGCTGTGGCAAGACTGTCCAGAATTCTGGTCAGGAGCCACACACAGGTGGCTGAGGCTCACTGATGCTCCTCACAAAGTCAGTGGGCAATTCCTGATACCCTCACTTAGTTTTATAGAATTCCAGCTATTTCTGGATAAACTCCATTCTTTCACAGAATCCCAGACTATTCTGAGTTGGGAGGGACCCACCAGGATCATCGAGTCCAATGCTTAAGTCAATGGCCCACACAGGGGATTGAACTCAGGACCTTGGCGTTATTGCAACCAAGTTTTAACCAACTGAGCTCATCTCAGGGTCTCTTTGGTCTGTTAAAAGTGACAGCTTCCAGGAGAGTGAGCAGCAACTCTGTTTTTCCGGCCTTCTGGATTCAGGCCAGGATATGGAGCTGAAATCACACCTGTACTGCCGGTGATGGTCCTGCATTCTGGAAAAGGACTGGTACTCCTGGACTTCCCTTCAGGCAGTTCCAGACAGTGTTGAGGTCACCTCTCAGCCTCCTCTTCTCCAGCACAAACACCCCCAGCTCCCTCAGCCTCTCCCCACAGCACTTGTGCTCCACTCCCTTCTCCAGCCTCGTTGCTCTTCTCTGGCCCCGCTCCAGCCCCTCAATCTCTTTCCTCAACTCAGGGGCCCAGAACTTAACACAACACAGTCCCCTGGCTTTTATTTGGTGTCCTGTAAGTGTGAACTTTACTGCTTCCCGTTGTCCCCTCAGCTCTTCTTCCAGCTGACAGCTACCAAAAAACCATCAGAATTTGGTGCTGAGGGAATCGTGGCCTTCCTGAACTGTGTTTGTCCTTTCACATCTTAAACCTGAGTCTGGGATTCTACAGAGGGAACCATCATTCTGGTTTGGCACATTCACCTTAAATGGCAACTGGAGTAGTGCTTGTGGATCCTTGTTGGCTGAGGGATGCTGTCTTAGGTAATTTTCAATTACTTCCTAAATTAATATCCATAAACTAATAAATATGTAACTAATACACTGAATATACAGGTAATGCACCATAGCCATTCTCACAGGTTTCTCCCTGCAAATCAGCAGTTCTGGAAGGAATGATTCAGAGAGGGTTTATGAGGTCACAGCAGCTGATCAGAGTTTTGGTTTGGTTTTTCCCAAATTGGTTGCAATGTGCTTTGATTTGGTGTGGGCACACCCACCTTGGTCTGTGGAGCTGGCACTGACGTCCCTGAAGGCATTGAAGATGTTGATAAGAGTAAAGTGATCTCCTGCAGGGTGGGAGAACCTTCTCCAGCAGCTCAGAGCGATCTCCTCAGTCCCAGGAGGAGCTTGTAAGAAGCAATTGGGAGCTTAGAAAGAAAATCAGCACAGGGGTTATGTTGGTTTTTTCCTTCCTCAGTTGCTTTTCCTGTCCAGCTGTTGAAGAGCTGAACCTGCTTTTCACTGAGGGTTTACTCTGTTCCTCTCAGTCTCTTGTTTGGTTCCTGTGTGCTGTAAACACAAAGCAAGGTGAGCAGCTCTCCCAGAATGATGCCAAAAAATGCCTCACAGTGGCACGATCCAGTTCAGCCAGAATCCAAGCATATGGCTAATTAAATACAGGAAAAAACCTAAATCTGTTGTGTCATCCCTTAGTTTGCCCCTAGATGTTGAAATTTGTGCTTTCCAGTGCATTTTGCTTCAGTTGTGTCCATGGAGATGGCTGAGCTTTTTTCAAACTGAATTGTGCCTGTGCTCAATCATTTACATTGTTATATGTAGTTAAAATATTTATCACAACTTTGGGCCCACTGTTAAAATCAACCCAGCCTGGGCTTAAAGTTCTCCTGTGAGAAGCACAATTAATGCAGCTTGATGTGCTGTGGGTTCATGTCCTTCCTACCTCAGACTCCAAGCTTGTGTTAGTTTTATAAAATATTTGAAGTAGACAGGCAAATTCACAAAGTAATGCTTTGTGGGTCAACAGTTCAATGTTTTTTATAAGCAAAACTTCCCCTTTTTTGTTGCTTCAACCTGTAACAAATGTAGATCAATATGTGATAAGAAAGTTCATTTTTGAAGGGATGTTTCTGACAAAAAGCTGGAGGCTCCTGGGCAGTGGAAGCATGGAGAGGGAATGCTGCTTATGGAGTCATTATTTATAGAATCATAGAATGGATTGGGTTGGAAGAGACCTCTGAGATCATCAAGTCCAATCCTTGATCCAACCCCACTGTGATCACCAGCCCAGGGCACTCCGTGCCCTGGGCTGGTGATCACAGTAGGGTTGAATCAAGAAGTGGTGGATTCTCACTCAGTGCCACATCCACAGAATCACAGAATCATAGAATGGATTGGGTTGGAAGAGACCTCTGAGATCATCAAGTCCAACCCTTGGGCCAACTCCACTCCCTTTACCAGATCATGGCACTCAGTGCCACGGCCAAGCTCAGCTGAAAAACCTCCAGGGATGGGGAATCCACCCCCTCTCTGGGCAGCCCATTCCAATGCCTCAGCACTCTCTCTGCAAAGGATTTTTTTCTGCTCTCCAACTTCAATTTCCCCTGGCAGAGCTTGAGCCCCCCGTGCCCCCTTGTCCTATTGCTGAGTGCCTGGGAGAAGAGACCAACCCCCACCTGGCCACAACTTCCCTGATGTGGCACTTCCAGACAGTGCTGAGGTCACCTCTCAGCCTCCTCTTCTCCAGGGCAAACCAAGACTTAAACAGCCAGAGGATTTAATGTGTTTTTGATAAGCAGGATGAGAATACCAAAAATTTGCTTTTGTGGATAAGCTTGGAAAGAGAGGGCATGGATTTGGCAGGTGGCCCAAGCCACACACAGGACAGGATTTGGGTACCTGTTACCATGGCTGCAATGGTGAGCATTTCATCCACACACTCAAATTCACACGAAGCCAGAAGGGACTTGGACAGTTGTGGCTCCAGGGGAAATTCTGACATGATAATTCCAAATTCAGAAAGGTTTCCATCGTTATCCAGGGCTGCCAGGTAATCCAGATCTTCCAGAGCCTGCATCAGGCTTTCAGGAGCTGAGAAAGGGGACAGAGAATTCAAGTTACTCAGAATGGATGCCTGAATTCCCCTGGTAATATTTCAGCTGTGCATTTCCTCTGTGAAAGTGATAGATTTATTTATTTGACAGTGAGTAAGAAGAACAAGCAATACATGAATGGAAGGCTGAGAACCTTCT
This sequence comes from Sakesphorus luctuosus, assembly GCA_013396695.1. Lineage (NCBI taxonomy): Eukaryota > Metazoa > Chordata > Aves > Passeriformes > Thamnophilidae > Sakesphorus > Sakesphorus luctuosus. Next base: position 387,453 of record VWZD01003741.1, read on the forward strand.
GGAGGAAGAAAATAAGAGGTAACACTCACAGAGCTGCAAATAACTTTGTTGGCAATTTTTATGTCTGAGCAGGTTTTGTCAGAAACCCAGCCAAAAAGCTGAATAATGTGTTGCCCCCAGAGTGTGTCAAAACTCCCTCCACTATTGGCAGCCCTCAGGTGATTTTTTGTGGTTTTTGTTCTTTTTAAAAAGGGGCGGTCACATTTGAGGGATGCTGAGAGACACAGGACAGCTCAAAGAGAGAACCTTTTAACCAGCAGGCAGTTACACAAGTTGTAACTGTCTCATTCTTACAGATATTTAGAATTTTCTTGGTTGCCTTTTAAAATTATTATTTATTTTTCTGTTGTTTCTCATGATGGCAGGAGAAAAATGGGAATGTAGTAAGAGAAGATGATTCCCTGGCAATTGGCTGTGCTTTCTCACTCCACAAAATTAAATGTTCAATTTTCTCTTATTGCAGGTTAGAACTTCCTTACAGCCCCCATAGGTAGAAGTGGGAACAGTTAGGTGGAAAAATAATATGGAAATTTGTTATATAGGAATATAGAATCATAGAATCGATCGGGTTGGAAAAGACCTCTGAGATCATCAAGTCCAACCCGTGGGCCCAACTCAGTCCCTTTACCAGATCATGGCACTCAGTGCCACGGCCAAGCTCAGCTGAAAAACCTCCAGGGATGGGGAATCCACCCCCTCTCTGGGCAGCCCATTCCAATGCCTGAGCACTCTCTCTGCAAAGAAGTTTTTTCTGCTCTCCAACTTCAATTTCCCCTGGCAGAGCTTGAGCCCCCCGTGCCCCCTTGTCCTATTGCTGAGTGCCTGGGAGAAGAGACCAACCCCCACCTGGCCACAACTTCCCTGATGTGGCACTTCCAGACAGTGCTGAGGTCACCTCTCAGCCTCCTCTTCTCCAGCACAAACACCCCCAGCTCCCTCAGCCTCTCCCCACAGCACTTGTGCTCCACTCCCTTCTCCAGCCTCGTTGCTCTTCTCTGGCCCCGCTCCAGCCCCTCAATCTCTTGCCTCAACTCAGGGGCCCAGAACTCAACACAACACTCAAGGTGTGGCCTCCCCAAGGCAGAGTCCAGGGGAAGGCTCACTGCCCTGGGCCTGCTGGCCACGCTACTTTGGATCCAGGCCAGGATCCCATTGGCCTTCTTGGCCACCTGGGCACACTCTTGGCTCCTCTTGAGCTTCCTGTCCCTCAGTCCCCCCAGGTCCCTTTCTGCCTGGCTGCTCTCCAGCCACTCTGTGCCCAGCCTGGAGCGCTGCAGGGCTTGGGGTGGCCAAAGGGCAGGACCTGCACTTGGCCTTGTTGAACTCCATCCCATTGCAATCAGCCCATCTCTCCAGTCTCTCCAGATCCCTCTGCAGAGCCCTCCTGCCTTCCAGCAGGTCGACACTCCCTCCCAACTTGGTGTCATCAGCAAATTTGCTGCTGATGGACTCAATCCCCTCATCTAAATCATCACTAAAGATGTTAAACAGGACTGGACCCAACACTGACCCCTGGGGACACCACTGGTGACCAGCTGGATGCGGCTCCATTCACCAGCACTCTCTGGGCCCGATCCTCCAGCCAGCTCCTAATCCAGGAGAGGGTACCCCTGTCCAAGCCATGGGCTACCAGCTTTTCCAGGAGTATATTATGGGAGACAGTGTCAAAGGCCTTGCTGAAGTCCAGATAGACCCACCCACAGCCTTCCCCTCATCCACCAAGTGGGTCACCTGATCATAAAAAGAGATATTTCCCCTTACATGAGTTTTTATACAACCTCACCATGTAAACCTGCCAGTGTTGTGCCTTCATTTAAACACCCAGTTTGCAGACAAACTCTTAGAGGTGTCTGTGAATTCCTGTTAAAACTGTGGGTCTGCTTCATTTCTCTCTGAGTTCCTCCTCTGTCTGTACAACATGAGGACTTGCTGTCAAGAGACAACATTTATTATCAGATATATGAGGTTTAATGGGATAAAAGATGAGCCCTTACAAAAGCTGAAGCATCTGAGAAGAAAATCCTCAGGAATTTTAAAGAAATTGAAAGGTGGTGATGACTAAGAGCCAGTGACAGGAAATAAATATCAGTGACTGAAAATACAGGGAGAGGAAAAAGGCCATTCTGATACACAGTAATTACTAGGAAATCATGGAGAGCTAATTTCCAGGAATCAACAGAGCAGTTTGTGCTGGAACTCACTAAATATATGGTTATATGGCAGCCAATTTCAGTCCCCTGATAGCATCAGTAATTTGCATTTTTATGCCCTGGAGTTAGTTGTCTTGAGATTTATAAGCACAAATTACTTCCCTGTCTTGCTGTGAGTGTTCTGAAAATAGAAAAAGGAGACTCCTGAAGTTTTATTGCTCTAGAAAGGACAAGATAGTAAAGGATTAGAGCAGGTGGAGGAACAGTAAAAAATAAAAAAAAAAAAAGGAGTAGGGTTTTCAGATGTGGGTCTGCATTTTGAGGCATAAAATCAGTAAAAAGTCAATGTTAGAACAACAAGTGCTCACTGGAGAGTTTCTTGTGGTGTGATGGGAGCACAAGTCCTATGGGGAGAGGATGAGGGAGCTGGGGGTGTTTGTGCTGGAGAAGAGGAGGCTGAGAGGTGACCTCAGCACTNTTTAAATAACATGGCAAACCAAAAGTGGTGGAGATGTTTAGGAATGGAAAACTCAAAGAACAGCAATGTGTGTTGCCTTAGAATGATTTCTAGTAAATGTCATTATTTTTAGGGGGTTTTTGCCCAAGCTGCCATCAGGGTGAACCCCAAGGCTTTCATAGAATCACAGAATGGATTGGGTTGGAAAAGACCTCCGAGATCATCAAGTCCAACCCTTGGGCCAAC
>VWZD01003741.1:390319-425911 GCA_013396695.1 Sakesphorus luctuosus
CAACCCTACAGTGATCACGAGCCCAGGGCACTCCGTGCCCTGGGCTGGTGATCACTGTGGGGTTGGATCAAGACATGGTGGATTCTCAGTGCCACATCCATAGAATCACAGAATCACAGAATGGATTGGGTTGGAAAAGCCCTCCCAGATCATCAAGTCCAACCCTTGGGCCAACTCCAGTCCTTTGTGACTCCAGTGCTGCTTCCACAGAGCAGAGTTCAGGAGCAGCTCCCAGGATGTGTCCTGTGCTTCCAGCAACAAACTGCCACATCCCTGCAATTCTAAAAGGTATTTCTTGGTCTGATATGTTCTCCCTCTTGTCTGTGTTCTTTGGCTGCTCAAATCTGGGTTGCTCAAATCTGGGTTGCTCAAATCTTGTTTCAGGAAATCTGATGAGTTGTGTAGAAATACAGATCCTGCTCTTGGTCATTCTTATCCTTAGTAAAACAGATACATAACTGAACATTACTGTTAGCACTGAAATAGTTTCTCTGAGGGTCTCCAGCTAATTAAAATTATATTGTTTCAGGTTTTTGTAACTTTGACATCAACAGATTAAATTATGCCTAAAAGTAGTTGCACCTGTAATCTTTATTTACAGTATCACATCCCACTTGGCTGAAATTAAGTACTCAAGGAGTGTTCAAATAAATACTAAAGTATTAATCCTGTTGCATGAGGAACAAGTGATTCAGGGATTTGGTCAAAGTTACACAGTAAGTGAATATTAGAGGTAGGAAACTTAAATTTCCTGATTTTTAATTGAATTTAATGGCTATATTTTGCTTTTCTGGAGGATCCACAGCCCCTGAGTTTTGGCCTCCTACTCTGTGCAAATGTTGAGTAAGTAAAATATCTTTTTCTTGGTAGATTTTTCTTTGCATGGAAATAACTGTTGCAAAGTTGGAGCTGACATGAATGTCAGGAGGAGAAAGGGCTGTTGTCTTTGAAGAGCTGATTCACTGCCTGGCAAGCCCCAGGTTTTCCAGCTCCTGAGCAGCAGGAGGGACTGCCAAAGGAATTACTGCAGGGAGAGCAGGTCTGGGGACTGGTGTTTGCTGCTGCTGGTTTTTAACACTGCTCCTTGGATAGCAAACTGAAGAGATGGAGAAACCCAGTGCCAGGTTTTCCCCAAATCATGCCAAGATCTTTCTTCTCCAAGCACAAGCTTCTGTGAGCAAGTTCCACCCTGATTCCCTTTTTCCCTTGTAACTAAGGCAGGATTTTTCATTAATCTGTCTTGCTCTGAAGGCACCAGTTCTATAACTATTATTCTGAAATTGTGGTTGATCATAACAAACTACTTTCCCAACCTCCTGCTTTGCAGTCCCTGCATTCCCCCTTAGCTGCTTCCTCACTCCTGCAGTCACTGGTCCCAGTCCCCTGCAGGGACAGGCAGGACACAGCCTGGCCTGCATTTCCTGACCAAATACCTGGGTAAGACCTGCACACCAGGGGTGGGACTGGCTGGCTGGTGACACTGGGTTTCTGTCTGCTCTGTGCCACCTCTGAGCACCTCCCTGACTGCAGAGTGTGTGCCCCCCAAGGGTATCATTTAAATAATATTATAGAACATTACTGGCCTGCTCCTTGTTTTTCATCTTAGACTCACAGAGTGGTTTGGGTTGGGAGGGACCTTAAAGCTTGTCTTGTACCAACCCCCAGCCATGGGCAGGGACACCTCCCACCAGCCCAGGTTGCTCCAAGCCCTGTCCAACCTGGCCTGGGACACTCCCAGGGCTGGGGCAGCCACAGCTTCTCTGGGCACCCTTTGGGATGTCCTTTGTGGTACCAGCTCTGAGGAACTGGCTCCTTTCAGTGGGGTGTGAGCTCAGTCACTGGGCTGACTTCCTGCCCTGCCCCTGTTCCTGGTGCCTCCTGCCCCATGGATAAGGCACTTCTGCCAAGGGACACCTTGCCCTTCCTTTCTTTGCTGTCTGGTCCTTACCCTTTCCAATTCCTTTTATCCTTTCCCACTGGTTTGTACAGCACAGAACAGGAACTTTGTGGCCATGTCTGTGCTATCAGAAAGCTTTTCATTAGGAGACATAAAATACCACTTAATTGATGGAATTCAGAAATGAAACCACCAAAGAATTAACAAATAAACTGGGATAGTAAATCTGCCATGAAGTTGCCTCTGTTGAGCAAACCTCACATAGTACATTGAGTTTCTGTCTTGACAGTCTCTTTCTAATGAAAAAATAAGCAAACAATTTTTTGTGTGTGTGTGTGTGTAACAATTTGAAGTTATACACATTTATCTAACTCTTGTTATAATGGATTTTCTAGAAGTATATTCTCAGTGAGGCTGTAATAGCAGAGCTCTCATATTTCATGGTGTCCATGACCATCAACAAATGCTTTCTTCTGAAAATTGTTTATGGTAATTCCGAGTGGATGCAGAATCTGCAAACTGCTTTCACCTTGATTTCTTACAGAAATTGTACACAGCTTCATCTTCATCCTGATTTGCACAGTTTAAATAAGGATTTTCCAGTGATTTACAGAAATACACAACGTTGCTGCAATCCCTGGAGCTGGAATCCTTTTGTCCCGTTATAAAACACAGTAAAGATGTATCTGATTACCTGATGGAAATGTAAACACATCCCTGTTCCAGTGGCCCAGGAATTCCAGGGATGCAGAGCCAGATACACTTTCATATGGCTCATGAATCCTGAAAAGGGTAACGAGCTGCATTTGCTGCTCTCCATTATGGCCTGAATTAAATGCAGCAGCTGAAAGCCTGACATGTTTGTTGCCTTCATAATGCAGTAATGAGTCAGAGTTAATCCAGGCTTTTATTTCTCCTCAAAGAGCAGTGGGGGAAAAAAACCCCTTGTGCACATTGTAGCTGAGCAGAAATAAAATGTTTTACTGATGTCATTTTTGTTTCTTATCTGCTGCATGTTCTCTACTTCATGTGCAGGAAATGGACTGTGAAGTACTTGGAATTCTTGCTAAGAATTCAGTGGACTTCTGATTAGTTTGTTCACCAGTTCCTGCCCAAACCTTACTCTGTCATCTCACTGAAAACATTATTTTGTTTAGGAGGAATTCAGCAAGGGTTAAAAAACCCCAAAGCTTCCATGTGGTTCTATTGCAAAGACAAGGTGAGAATGTTGGTTGGACAGAAAGGATGCAGAGGGAAGTCTGTGGCACCTGGGAGGTCCTGCAGTGTCTTTGTCCTGTTACTCAAAGGGAAATCAAGTCCAGGGAGGTGAAGAGACATGGAATAGTCAAACCTGTGACAGGGGGTTGAAACTAGATGATCTTTAAGGTCCCTTCCAACCCAAACTGTTCTGAGATTGTATGAAAGATGGTGAAGCCTTTTTGGGGAGGTAAAACCTGCTCAAGAGGAGACACTTTCCATCTCTGAGAGCCTTTTCTGCCTCCTCTGCAACACTGTCCTGCAGCACCCAACCCAGAGGAGGTGTAACATCTATTGGACCTTATAACTAGAAATCAAACCCTTCAGGGCTCCCTTTGAACTGGGTCCCGGTGGTGTTTGGAGCTGGGCAGCAGCTCCGTGGTGTGGCTTCAGGAGCAGTCCCTGTTTCTGCTCAGAGCTGTTCTTTGGCCAGTGGAGGTCAGAGGGGCACTGGGTGTCTGTGGCTGGTGGGGCTGTCTTGGCACAGAAGGAGAAAACTTGGGCTTTCCCAGGCTGGGCTCATTGACCCAAAGCCATTGGTGGGATGAAGCACCCAAATCCCATCCCTGGAAGTGTCCAAGGCCAGGCTGGACAGAGTAACCTGGTCCAGTGGGAGATGTCCCTGCCCATGGCAGGGGGTGGAACTGGAAGACCTTTAAGGTCCCTCCCAACCCAAACCAGTCTGGTTTTTATGTGCTTGAAAGCCTGACATGTGTTTTGAGTTCTGGAAGTTGGTGTAATGCAATAACTGACCCCCCTTACAATTCCTTCCTCCACGATTCCTGTTCCTGTCAGACAAACCAGTTTCCCAGCAGGGCCTTCAAACTGTCTGTGTTCTGATCCTGTGAGGTTTGCAGTGATTTGGGGGTTCTGGTGGGGAATCAAGTGAAGTGCCAGTAGGAGAGGAGTTAATTCCCTGCTCCAAAGTGGAAGGAAAACCACTGTGGGACCTGTCCCAGGGTGAGGGAAGAGCTGTACCAGACCACCAAAGCTCTGCCCTCATCTCCTGTCAGAGGAGCCCTGCAGGGCTTGGGGGTTTTTCCCTTTGTTCAAACACTTTGTCTGACACTCCTCACACTGTTTCAGTAATCCCTAAAGCCATTCAGTGCTTGACCTCCTGCTTTTGTACTAGTTACCAAAAGCTTTTTCTTATTTAGTGCCCATCCACCAAATGCCTCTGTGATTTGTGCACATCAGCACGATGGTTTTTTTCAGCTGCATTATCCAAAATTCAGGCCCAGCTTTGAATTCCTGAAACTGAGAAATCCTTAAATGCCTCTGGAGTTTCATTCTTCTCCATCGTGCCTTTAAATCCCAAAATGCTGAATGCTCTTCCTGGTATAATTTTACTAATTTATTCTACAGTTGAAGAACAACTTGCTTCATATCCAGGAAAAAAAAACTTACATGTTTTAGTATCTTTTTTAATGTAAAATGCATTTTAAATCTGAGTGGAAGCCAGCTGTATTCCAGAGGCATTTTCCAGGCAGGTTTCCTGGATTCACCACAGGAGGGGACACTCACAAAGACAAAACACTTGACTCTCAGGCTTTGCTCAGACTGGCAATGTTTTTTCATATTTCTTTTAGGGATTTTTCTGCTAAACAGGCAGACAAGGGGAAGGTAGAATAAATTCTTCACAATTCCATTTACAGTCTGTTGCAACATCCAACAGTGGGAGTTAAACTCCTCATTACTGATTAATTACAGAGCATGACATGACGAGGGATCACTCCAATGTTGTGCATGTGCATGAGGAAAGGCAGGATAATATAGGAATTCTTCCTATTTTCTCTGGAAGATTATCCTGAATGAAACCAACCCCCAAACCAGTGTAATCAGTGCTATTTCCCTCTCTTTAATGGCTTTCAAATAAACAGGAAATTTGCAGTGCTGCTTGGGCTTTGTGATAGAGCACAACAGAGTATAAAACCCTTCTAGAAAAAGCCCTAAATTATGGAGGCAGGAGAAAAAAAAAAGCAACTTCCTTCACACTCTTACCTCAAAATTCAGTGTATTCCCTGTGCAGCACTGAAAGTTTATTTGGGTTTATTGGATAGAGAATATTGTCCTTAAGTAACAGCTCGTGGTAAATTTGAGGAGGGAGATGCTGGAGGATAAGGAGGAAGCTCATTTCCTCCACATGTATCCCCCAGGTAACTGCAGGGCTTTATTTGGGTTGGAAACCTTTGATTAAAGGAATATATTTTGGTGGATATCCAGACAATCCCTTTTACTATGGGACACACATTTTCATTGTGTTTTCCAGGAAAATAATATGAAACAGATCAGGAGATATCTGGAATATTGATTTTTTTTTTCATTCCAATTCCGTTCAGATATTTTATGAGGTTTTTTTGGGTTTTTTTTTTAAGTTCAGCTGTTGAATTGGGAACTGTTGCAGCAGGTAAGTGGTAAAAGTAGGGTGATATTATTACAAGTGCTTAAATAACAAACAAAACAGGGCAAAATTAATGCTTAAATCCCTTCAAAATCCCTGGAGGTTTTTCAACTGAGCTTGGCCGTGGCACTGAGTGCCATGATCTGGTAAAGGGACTGGAGTTGGCCCAAGGGTTGGACTTGATGATCTCAGAGGTCTTTTCCAACCCAATCCATTCTATGATTCTGTGAAAAATAATAATAAAAAAAATGAAGAATTGGAGCATCCCCTCACCTGGGCTGCTTATGAAGTCACAGTGTGCAAAGCCAGCAATGTCCATCCTCTTGAGGAAGAGGACCAGGCTGGTCAGGTTGGATTCCTGCACCTTGGCTGGGACATGTGGCTTCATTTCTTTCTCTAGAAATTCCTCAGGATACAAACAGAAGAGTTTCCCTGGAAGAGAATTCAGGAAAAAAATCACCTTTTTAAAATTCTTTTTCTCCCATTGCCGGTTGTTTCTATTAATAGTTTGAGCCCAGGGGTTGAAATGTTGAGCTGATAATTCTACCTGATGGAGACATGCCCAGAATTTGTTTGTGCATCTCTGCTTGGCTCTTGCTGATGGGCTGTGTGAGAACAGAGTCTGCTCTGATTCTGGGATTGTACACCTTGAAATGAAAGAGACACCAAACATCAGAGAGGTGCAAAAAGGCTCCAGGAATATTCATGGTCTGCATGGAATTTTTCTCTAGGTCTGTTCACAGTGTCATTTCTTTCTGTGTCAGTCAGCAGTGACAAAATGAGAAGTGTGGCAGTAACTCTAAGGCTGCTCTAAGGGAAATGTCTTTTTTTTTCCTGAAGGAATGTACCTTACTAAAGCAGAAAATGGTGTCATTGAGAAAACCATCCAAAAAGTTCTTTATTTCTTCCAATGATAGAACCCTGATGTTGTCTGATGACATTTTGTTCCATAACTCAGATTTTTGTTTTAACCCTGACATCTGACAGTTCAGTACAGAAGGCAAGGTCTGTGCTAAAGGTGTGTGATGCCCTGTTTGATCTTTTTCTTAATTATACTGTATTTTGATTAAACTGAGGAGCTGGTTCCCTCACTGTTCTGGCCACCAGGTGATGTCCATAATCCATAAAACTGCCTGCATAAGGGCAGCACCTCAACATGGCATCTGAATTAACCTGGTCTACTTTAAGCAGGGTTTTAATTAAAAAAAAAGATAAAATGTCCTTCAGCGCAGGGGACAAGTTCCTTTTCCCCCAGGTGAATTTCTGGTACTTCCCAGTTGCAAGACTGAGGTGGGATTTGGCTCTGCACAAAACTTTGCCTGTTTCCTCATCTGCCTTTCAGCCACACAGACTGGAGGTGAGTTTGAACTGCTGAGGGACTTAATTAAATTCAAGGTAAAAATCGTAGTTATATAGAGGTGGTTTTGGTGGCCACCAGGACTGTTGGAACTGATTTACTCCCACTGTTTTTTATTTTAAATTCAGAGAAATCCGGGAGCACTGAATTTGACTTTGGGCTTCAGGTTACCCTGGGAGTGAGATTCATTTTCACCCAAGAAAACTGCAGTTTATTTATCATGGTCTAATTGATAAACTAAGTTTATAAACTAAGTCTAATTAATAAACTAAGTTTATTTATCATGGTCTAATTGAAAAAACTGCTTATAGGCTCTGCTTCCAAAGTTTGACTTTTTTTTTTAGCTAATTTTTAGTTAATTTATAACCCCTATAAGAGAACCTTTAAAAAGGACAGGGGTTTGCTATAGAAATGAAAGGTCTTGGTAGTTCCCAAGGTTTTCCCTGAACTACTTTCAGGGCTAACCAGGATGAATGATCCCTGCTCTGAAATTTTAGCAACACTTGACTTCAGTTTTGGTTATTCCACCTTGTATTACAGAAAGAAACTCTATTCCATTTTTTCTTTCCCTATTTCTGGACTATTTATTTTGACTAGCAGGACGGTTGCAAAGCCTGTAGTGGAGCAGCTTTCAAATTCATGTGTAATGACACATTCCTACATAGTCATTCATTTTTCAGTTCATCAGGTTTGGATGAATGAAAGAAATGGGTTTTTTTTTTTTCAGCTGCACTTGTCCTTCCCAGGGTGGGAAACAAGAACTGAGGAAATACTCAGAATGCTTTGTAAAATTCAAAGGTTAATGAGATGAGTTTCAGCATTTTGAGGTGTTTGGATGGTAATACAAGTCCAGAAGGAGCACAAGGAGGTTTCAAAGGGAGAGTTTCCCTGTGGGAGCATCCCTTGGTCTGTGCCACTGCTGGGTTATTAAATCATTAAACAGGGAATGAGGTTAATTACCAAACCAGGAAACCTGCCAGGAGGTAACCAAGGCCTGACTGTGTTTTGCTTTATCTGTAAGACTCTGAAGAGATAGTCATGACCAAAAAAAAACTGAGCTGAGACACCTGAACTGTCATTGGTTTGGGCCCCAGAGCAGTGGCAGGTTCAGCTGGGAGTGTTAATCTGGTTTTAAAACTTGAAATGGTTGGTTTCTGACTGAATTCAGTCAGTAATTGTGACTTCTTGCTTGGTTTTCACACGAGATGTCCGTGAAATTTATTTACATTCTATTAACTTGTGTGTTTAAAATGTCATAGAACCTGACTGATGAAAGAAAAGTATGTGATCCATTTGCATGAATCTGAGCTGCACATTTCCCTTTCCCCCCAAAAAACCCACAGTTAATTTGGGACAAATGATGAACTTTACTGACCTTCCTTCTTTGCACACCAAGATCGATGACAAAAGTCACGTTTTTAGTCCAGACCAGAGACTCTCCAAGGTTTGTGGTGAGCAGCACTTTCCTTCTGTGTTTTTTGCAGCATTTCTGTTTCTCTGGAGCTGCTCTGGCAATTGGGTCTGGCTTTGTGGGGTATAAAGGGATGGGGATGAGCTCACCAAGGTCAGGGTTTAAATTGGGCTGTTCCTGTCTGATCATCTGATAAGCTTTGTCAATCTCCTGTAATGAGAGAAACACATTTTTCCTCATGAAACCATCATGTTCTTACTCCCATTACATCAAAGTGTGCAGGAACCTCCATTAATTATTATATTTAATAAAAGCATTGTAAAGGTTTTAATTTTTTCACACTAATAATTAATACACTCAATGAAGACTTTAAATAAAGTAAAAAAAAATGACCCTAAGCTATGTTAATGAACATCACCTTTAAAATGGTTCAAAAGTGGATTGAAAATGAATGGCAAAACCTTTTTGTTGTTGTTTTAGTCTTTTTTAAAACACCAAATGATTTGTGCTCTGAGCAACTTTTTGAAAGGCACACAAAAATAATTCATGGGCTTGTTCAGTTGCAGTTGCAAAGCTGAAAATCCAGATTGATTCTCTCTGAGAGCGAAGCCACATTTACAGTAGTTACAGGTTGAAAGTATTCAATAAATGCTGTTATAAAAATCTGAGAGTGGCATCTAATAGCAAGGCTGGCAGCAAGACAACACATAAATCTCAGGGTTCTTAGTTAATTCCTGTTTTTGTGGAGTTTAAAAGGCAGTTGAGTGCTTGGGAACAGGGAGCCACCAGCAATGTGAATTTATCTGTCAGAAAAACCCTTGTAAGCAGAAATAAAACTTTACTTTGAAATGGGAAGGTGTGTGTTTTCTAACATTACCTATTGCAAATATGGAAATGATTCAGAGGAGTCAGTACCTCATCACTGGTACAATTTGTGTCTATGAAGTTTATAACTGATTATTAATATTATGAAAAGTGTTTCGTGTCCATTCTCATTTTTTCAGTGCAAAGGGTGGATTATGGGGAATTATCTTTGCCTGGGAAAAGTCATTATTTCCTGGAGCTACTAAGGGAGTTTGTTGTTCAGAAACAGATTTAATTATGCCAAATTGAAGATGATGACGAGGATAATATTTCTTTGATTTCAGTTTGCAGGTCCACCTGCACCTGAGGGGATATAACTTGGGGGTTTGGGGACTTGGGGGACCACTTGTTGGATCCAGAGGAGGAGCAGACCCTGGACAGGAGGAGCCCACCACTCTCCACCAGACTGTGCCATCATCTGCACCAACAGGTTTGTCCCTTCCTTTTCCTTTGGACTCGGGGGAACCACGTGGGGCTCAGCACAGGGGCCACCAAACCATACGTGCTGTACTTCCCATTTTACTTAGGGAAGTAAAGTGTTTGTTCTTAGTCTTTCTGCTTAAGTCTATCTCTCTGGGGATTGAGTTCTCTGGAGTGATTTGTAGTTAGAATGGTGAGATTTGTGTTCACTGGGGAGTGGGAAGTTATTTCTTGTTATTTCTAACTTGTGTGTGTGTTATATTGTAGTTACTCTTAATTTTCTCTTTCCTGTATAAATATACATAGTTAGTTTAAGCATAAACCTAGTTTGAAGGTTTTTTTGGTTTCCCCCCTTTTCTCAGACGGAGGGAGGGAAGCTGACTCTGTGTTGGGCAGTTGGCATTTTGCCAGCTCAACCCAAGACACGGGGGCAGACCCTGCTGAGCATCCGAGATCTGATGGGATGGGATGGCAGGGAGGCTTGAACTGCCAGGGGACGGTCCACACTGAGACCCTGCTGAGCATATGAGATCTGGCAGGATGGGATGGCAGGGAGGCTTGAATTGCGAGGGACAGTCCCCTGTGAGCCCCTGCTGAGCATCTGAGATCTGAGACCCTGCTGAGCACCTGACATGTGATGGGATGGGATGGCAGGGAGGCTTGAACTGCCAGGGGATGGTCCCCACTGAGCCCCTGCTGAGCATCTGAGATCTGACAGGATGGGATAGCAGGGAGGCTTGAACTGCCAGGGGATGGTCCCCACTGAGCCCCTGCTGAGCATCTGAGATCTGACAGGATGGGATAGCAGGGAGGCTTGAACTGCCAGGGGATGGTCCCCACTGAGCCCCTGCTGAGCATCTGAGATCTGACAGGATGGGATAGCAGGGAGGCTTGAACTGCCAGGGGATGGTCCCCACTGAGCCCCTGCTGAGCATCTGAGATCTGACAGGATGGGATAGCAGGGAGGCTTGAACTGCCAGGGGATGGTCCCCACTGAGCCCCTGCTGAGCATCTGAGATCTGACAGGATGGGATAGCAGGGAGGCTTGAACTGCCAGGGGATGGTCCCCACTGAGCCCCTGCTGAGCATCTGAGATCTGACAGGATGGGATAGCAGGGAGGCTTGAACTGCCAGGGGATGGTCCCCACTGAGCCCCTGCTGAGCATCTGAGATCTGACAGGATGGGATAGCAGGGAGGCTTGAACTGCCAGGGGATGGTCCCCACTGAGCCCCTGCTGAGCATCTGAGATCTGACAGGATGGGATAGCAGGGAGGCTTGAACTGCCAGGGGATGGTCCCCACTGAGCCCCTGCTGAGCATCTGAGATCTGACAGGATGGGATAGCAGGGAGGCTTGAACTGCCAGGGGATGGTCCCCACTGAGCCCCTGCTGAGCATCTGAGATCTGACAGGATGGGATAGCAGGGAGGCTTGAACTGCCAGGGGATGGTCCCCACTGAGCCCCTGCTGAGCATCTGAGATCTGACAGGATGGGATAGCAGGGAGGCTTGAACTGCCAGGGGATGGTCCCCACTGAGCCCCTGCTGAGCATCTGAGATCTGACAGGATGGGATAGCAGGGAGGCTTGAACTGCCAGGGGATGGTCCCCACTGAGCCCCTGCTGAGCATCTGAGATCTGACAGGATGGGATAGCAGGGAGGCTTGAACTGCCAGGGGATGGTCCCCACTGAGCCCCTGCTGAGCATCTGAGATCTGACAGGATGGGATAGCAGGGAGGCTTGAACTGCCAGGGGATGGTCCCCACTGAGCCCCTGCTGAGCATCTGAGATCTGACAGGATGGGATAGCAGGGAGGCTTGAACTGCCAGGGGATGGTCCCCACTGAGCCCCTGCTGAGCATCTGAGATCTGACAGGATGGGATAGCAGGGAGGCTTGAACTGCCAGGGGATGGTCCCCACTGAGCCCCTGCTGAGCATCTGAGATCTGACAGGATGGGATAGCAGGGAGGCTTGAACTGCCAGGGGATGGTCCCCACTGAGCCCCTGCTGAGCATCTGAGATCTGACAGGATGGGATAGCAGGGAGGCTTGAACTGCCAGGGGATGGTCCCCACTGAGCCCCTGCTGAGCATCTGAGATCTGACAGGATGGGATAGCAGGGAGGCTTGAACTGCCAGGGGATGGTCCCCACTGAGCCCCTGCTGAGCATCTGAGATCTGACAGGATGGGATAGCAGGGAGGCTTGAACTGCCAGGGGATGGTCCCCACTGAGCCCCTGCTGAGCATCTGAGATCTGACAGGATGGGATAGCAGGGAGGCTTGAACTGCCAGGGGATGGTCCCCACTGAGCCCCTGCTGAGCATCTGAGATCTGACAGGATGGGATAGCAGGGAGGCTTGAACTGCCAGGGGATGGTCCCCACTGAGCCCCTGCTGAGCATCTGAGATCTGACAGGATGGGATAGCAGGGAGGCTTGAACTGCCAGGGGATGGTCCCCACTGAGCCCCTGCTGAGCATCTGAGATCTGACAGGATGGGATAGCAGGGAGGCTTGAACTGCCAGGGGATGGTCCCCACTGAGACCCTGCTGAGCATCCGAGATCTGATGGGATGGGATGGCAGGGAGGCTTGAATTGCGAGGGACAGTCCCCTGTGAGCCCCTGCTGAGCATCTGAGANGCAGGATGGGATGGCAGGGAGGCTTGAATTGCGAGGGACAGTCCCCTGTGAGCCCCTGCTGAGCATCTGAGATCTGAGACCCTGCTGAGCACCTGACATGTGATGGGATGGGATGGCAGGGAGGCTTGAACTGCCAGGGGATGGTCCCCACTGAGCCCCTGCTGAGCATCTGAGATCTGACAGGATGGGATAGCAGGGAGGCTTGAACTGCCAGGGGATGGTCCCTACTGAGACTCGAACTCACGACCTTGGGATTCAGAGTCCAGAGTGCTCTCCATTACACCACGGCCCCGCCCTCAAGACGTGTGTACCCAGCTGCAAACACCCCTGTGAGCCCTCCGTGCCGCTGCCCCCCTCACCTGCTCGCAGGCCAGGAACAGCACGACGTGGCCGTGCTGGCCGCTGTGGTGGATGTGCAGCAGCAGGCGCAGGGCGGCTCCGAAGGGGTGCGGGTGGGCAGTGCAGGCGTACACGGCGCGGGCGCGGTGCGGGGCACGCACGTGGAGCTCGGGCACGGCGTGCCCGCAGTGTGCCCGCAGCACCGCGCTCATGTGCGGCGCCGTCAGCAGCACCAGCCGCAGCGCCGGCCGTGCCGCCAGCACCGCCTTCAGCAGCCCCAGCAGCGCATCTGTGGCCACCGTCCTCTCGTGCACGTCGTCCAGGATGATGACCCCGTAGCAGCTCAGCAGTGGCGTGGACATCATCTCCCTCTGCAGCACGTCGTCCGTGCAGTACCTGCAACACAGATACGCAGCTCCACCAGCTGGCTTGGGGTTGGGTCTTGGGTTGAGCTGGCAAAATACCAACTGCCCAATACAATACACACCCTTCTCCCAGTTTTATCAAATCTCTTCTTCCTTGAGGGTCTCTAACCCCAAATTTTCTTGTCTCTTTTCACCTGTATTTTTATCTCACCTATGTATTTTTCTCATTATATTAATTCTTATTAAGAGTCACGTTTTGTTTTCAGAATCATAGAATCACAGAATCCCAGAATCAGCTGGGTTGGAAGAGACCTCTGAGATCATCAAGTCCAACCCTTAATCCAACCCCACTGTGATCACCAGATCATGGCACTCTTTCTTATATCCAAACTTACTGGAAGTAGCTTGACCAGAACCAAAAATGCTGGTTGGGTTCTACAATTGCTTCCCTTACCTTGTTCTCCCAAACTCTGGAGTCACTTTTACCCAACCAATACTTTCCATGTGCTTAAATAATTCACTTTTTACGTTCTCTCCCGAATGAGTCCTGAGTGTCAGAGCGTCCGTCCCCCCACCAAGAAAAGGGAGGAAAAAACCTGGAAACTCAAAACAGGTTTATATATTTATACAGAAAAGGGAAAATTTAAAAGAAAACTGTGGGTGTGAGGTAGATTTGCAGCGGTCAGAGGAGGCAGAGACACACTCAGGCAGCAGTTGGATTAGAAGGCTTGCACCAAAGACAAAGGACTTTATTTTTAGTTACAGCTTCACTTTTATTTACTCTTGTATATAACATGCTATCCCACTATTGATTAGTTAGTCCACTGAGCATACATGGAAACTGGTTACAAGTTATCTCACATTCTACAGGTGGCTCTCTGGTCCCTGAGGGTGCACCCACCAATTACCTCAGACATCAGGGGATCCACACACAGACTGTCACCTTGACAGAAAACTACAACATAACACACACTTATGCAAGTTAGAAAAAACAAAAAGTAACTCCCTACTGAACACAAATCCCACCATTCTAACTACAAATCCCTCCAGAGAACTCCAGGGGACAGACCCAAGCAGAGAGAAAGACTAAAAACAAACATTTTACTTCCCCAAGATAACATGGTGGTGAGCCAGCACTGGGCCTGGACCTCCTGTCGCTCCTGGAACAGCACAGTGAGTCCTACTGGGACCACAGCTATGAAGGAACTGAGAGAACTCCTTACTCTACTATATTTATATCCCAGTTTGTGTCATTTGGTATGAAATATTTCTTTCTGCTTAAGTCAGGTGACACCTGTCCCTCCTAATCTACATCACAAAGCCTGCTAAAACTGAGGTCTACCAACTAAAACTACCACAGGTATTCAGAGTTTATTGTAAGAAATCAACCCAGAGGCTTGCGGACAGCTTGGTTCTTTCTGTTCTAGCAAGAACGATTCCTCAAGGCGGTATCACCGTCTCAGCTCCTCACTTAAATCCTTTAAGCAGCTACAAACTCGGTGTGATTCAGTGGCACTCAGTGGCACTGGGGTTGAAAGGATGCTCCAGGCAAAACAAGAAATACTTCTACCCTAAATTCACAACCTATCTTGCCTTTTATCTTCCAAACTATCTAAGCATATTACACTCCACTAACGATTCCTGAGCTTGGAACTAATACTTTTAGAGGAGGAAAACAAGGAGCACTTGAGGCAGTGCCAGAACCAAGAGGAGAGATTAATTCATAGCCTCTCTTTTATCCCTATTATTCCTGCTCCTGAAAGTCCTTTTAAAGGATGTTATTTCTGTTGTGTTGCTCAGCAGGACTTTGAATTTTTGAACCAGGTTTCGATGTGTGAGAGGACAGGACTCATCTCCCTTTCTCGGCAGGAGCAGCTGCAGGAAGTTGTGCTGCAGGATGAGCTTCACAGCAGGACTCTCCATGAAAAGAGCAGGGACACACCAAAGGAAGAGTGGCTGAAATTGATTTTCAGAAGGGGTGATTATCCTCTTCTCCACTGGAAATCAGTGGCTGGGGAAAAGGTATGTGATCTAGTTTAGTGCCTGCCACATTAAGAATCAGAAAAATAACTCCTGTAGCTTCCTGGGAAGCTCAAAAGCTGAAACCCTCTGTTGCTGCTGTCACCTGCCTATAATTAATACATTAAGTGCATTTCTTATCTCTTAAAAATCCTTAAAAATCCTCCTAAATACTTCTTCTCTCTTGTTACTGAATGCACCCTCTTCCAGCCATGGTTTTGGGTTGCTTTTGAATTCCAGCTTTACTTTGGGACAGATGTTCCCTTATGGTGATGAACATTCCTGTACTAGAAAACAGAGGGGAAAAAGTAGAGGGGGGNGCTGTCACCTGCCTATAATTAATACATTAAGTGCATTTCTTATCTCTTAAAAATCCATAAAAATCCTCCTAAATACTTCTTCTCTCTTGTTACTGAATGCACCCTCTTCCAGCCATGGTTTTGGGTTGCTTTTGAATTCCAGCTTTACTTTGGGACAGATGTTCCCTTATGGTGATGAACATTCCTGTACTAGAAAACAGAGGGGAAAAAGTAGAGGGGGGAAAAAACTGGAGGTCACTGAAGTGCTTAGAAAGTTTTGCATGGGTGGTGACCTTGCCCACTTAAACCTCTGTGATGATTTTTAGCACAGCCCACGTCCTTCAAGCCTTTCACAGCCTGTTGATGAATCACAAAATCTCTACTGTCTGCATTTTAGAATATTACACACAAGTTTGTAAAGTAGGGATGGGGTTTGTTGTGTTCAAGGACTGCAGAGCTTCAGCTGTGAATGTTTGCACTTGCCAAGAGCCGTGAGCCACACTGTGATCCCAGAACATGCTGAGCTGGAGGGACCCACAAGGACCATCCAGCCCAACCCTCAGCCCTGCACAGGCCCATCCCCAGGAGTCACACCCTGTGCCCCAGAGCATCATCCAAACCCTCCTGNAGAACTCCAGGGGACAGACCCAAGCAGAGAGAAAGACTAAAAACAAACATTTTACTTCCCCAAGATAACATGGTGGTGAGCCAGCACTGGGCCTGGACCTCCTGTCGCTCCTGGAACAGCACAGTGAGTCCTACTGGGACCACAGCTATGAAGGAACTGAGAGAACTCCTTACTCTACTATATTTATATCCCAGTTTGTGTCATTTGGTATGAAATATTTCTTTCTGCTTAAGTCAGGTGACACCTGTCCCTCCTAATCTACATCACAAAGCCTGCTAAAACTGAGGTCTACCAACTAAAACTACCACAGGTATTCAGAGTTTATTGTAAGAAATCAACCCAGAGGCTTGCGGACAGCTTGGTTCTTTCTGTTCTAGCAAGAACGATTCCTCAAGGCGGTATCACCGTCTCAGCTCCTCACTTAAATCCTTTAAGCAGCTACAAACTCGGTGTGATTCAGTGGCACTCAGTGGCACTGGGGTTGAAAGGATGCTCCAGGCAAAACAAGAAATACTTCTACCCTAAATTCACAACCTATCTTGCCTTTTATCTTCCAAACTATCTAAGCATATTACACTCCACTAACGATTCCTGAGCTTGGAACTAATACTTTTAGAGGAGGAAAACAAGGAGCACTTGAGGCAGTGCCAGAACCAAGAGGAGAGATTAATTCATAGCCTCTCTTTTATCCCTATTATTCCTGCTCCTGAAAGTCCTTTTAAAGGATGTTATTTCTGTTGTGTTGCTCAGCAGGACTTTGAATTTTTGAACCAGGTTTCGATGTGTGAGAGGACAGGACTCATCTCCCTTTCTCGGCAGGAGCAGCTGCAGGAAGTTGTGCTGCAGGATGAGCTTCACAGCAGGACTCTCCATGAAAAGAGCAGGGACACACCAAAGGAAGAGTGGCTGAAATTGATTTTCAGAAGGGGTGATTATCCTCTTCTCCACTGGAAATCAGTGGCTGGGGAAAAGGTATGTGATCTAGTTTAGTGCCTGCCACATTAAGAATCAGAAAAATAACTCCTGTAGCTTCCTGGGAAGCTCAAAAGCTGAAACCCTCTGTTGCTGCTGTCACCTGCCTATAATTAATACATTAAGTGCATTTCTTATCTCTTAAAAATCCATAAAAATCCTCCTAAATACTTCTTCTCTCTTGTTACTGAATGCACCCTCTTCCAGCCATGGTTTTGGGTTGCTTTTGAATTCCAGCTTTACTCTGGGACAGATGTTCCCTTATGGTGATGAACATTCCTGTACTAGAAAACAGAGGGGAAAAAGTAGAGGGGGAAAAAACTGGAGGTCACTGAAGTGCTTAGAAAGTTTTGCATGGGTGGTGACCTTGCCCACTTAAACCTCTGTGATGATTTTTAGCACAGCCCACGTCCTTCAAGCCTTTCACAGCCTGTTGATGAATCACAAAATCTCTACTGTCTGCATTTTAGAATATTACACACAAGTTTGTAAAGTAGGGATGGGGTTTGTTGTGTTCAAGGACTGCAGAGCTTCAGCTGTGAATGTTTGCACTTGCCAAGAGCCGTGAGCCACACTGTGATCCCAGAACATGCTGAGCTGGAGGGACCCACAAGGACCATCCAGCCCAACCCTCACCCCTGCACAGGCCCATCCCCAGGAGTCACACCCTGTGCCCCAGAGCATCATCCAAACCCTCCTGGAGCTCTGGCAGCCTTGGGGCTGTGCCCACTGCCCTGGGGAGCCTGGGCAGTGCCCACCACCCTCTGGGGGAAGGACCTTTTCCTGAGATCCAACCTGACCCTGCCCTGGCACAGCTCCAGCCCTTCCCTGGGTGCTGTCCCTGCCCTGGCACAGCTCCAGCCATTCCCTGGGTGCTGTCCCTGGTCCCACAGAGCAGAGCTCAGTGCCTGCCCCTCCTCTGCCCCTCCCAAGGAAGTTGTCCCTGCACTGAGGTCTCCCCTCAGTCTCCTCCTCTCCAGCTGGACACACCAAGTGCCCTCAGTGCCCTCACACACCTCCAGACCCAATGGACACACCAATTGCCCTCAGTGCCCTGATACTCTTCTCCCTAGGTCTTGAACCATCTTTGTGTCCCTCCTTTGGACATTCTCCAGTGAATCAATATCTTCCCCACCACCCACCCCAATATTCCAGACAAGTCTGAAGGCCCTAAACCCCAAATGCACCAACCTCAGGATGGTTTCTGGTGTGCAGCAGCTCTCAAAGGGGATGGCATACCCCACTTCGTGGCCAAGGTTGACATCCATCTCATCGGCCACGCGCAGTGCCAGCCTCACCGCCACCTGTGCGTGTGGCTGCGCACACACCACGGCACCGTGCTGGTAGTGGGCACACAGGCAGTGCTGGGCACACCACTGAGGGATCTGCAGGGAAAAGGGATCATAGAATCACAGAATCATAGAATGGATTGGGTTGGAAAAGANCATGCTCAGCAAGGGCTGGAAGTCAAAAGCTGGTGGTGTAGAACAGCTGAGTCAACATGAGCAGGTGAGCTGTGCCATGATAGGAGTCGGTGCTTGGATTCTCTTGAATGCCCAATAGCAGTGAGAAGGTTCTCCTGGGAATTTCTCAGCTGGACTCAGATTGGTCTGGGTATGTTGCAGAAGGGACAGGTTTACCCTGGGATTAGCTCAGTTGGTTAAAACTTGGTTGTAATAACACCAAGGTCATGGGTTCAATCCCCTCTGTGGGCCACTGACTTAAGAGTTGGACTCGATGATCCTTGTGGGTCCCTCCCAACTCAGAATAGTCTGGGATTCTGTGACATTTGGCCCCTGGGGAGGAGGTACCACCAGCAGTGTCATAATGGGCACCTGCTGGTGGGTCCAGAAGGGGCTGCTGATTCAATAAACCTGCTGGTGTCCTGTCATATTCATGACAAACATGTCCCAGACAGAGCAGCATTACAGACTGACACATGCCACAGTCAATAGATGTAATTTTGGATTAATTACTCCTCAAACAGAACTTGAACTGGAAATTTATGCTCTTTAATTTATAGATTTATGTAAAATCTACACTGGAAAATAGTCATGTGTTATTGCCATGAGAAAGTACAATTGCATTATAAATGTTATTTAAATGTAAATATTATGTTTCAAATCCTTTACTTAATCAACATATAAAACCAGGTGCATCAGCCACATGTCATTTATTTCTGTGTAATTATAAATGTTTCTAAAAATGTTTAAAACAGCAATATGTTCCATCTCACTAAACTTGTTTATGGACAATTTAAAAGCTAATATTTCTTACCAAGTAATTTATTATTACACAAAGTTTGTTGTGTATGAATTGCAGTCAGTAACAAGGGGTAAAGACTTTGCAGTCCAAAAGTCATTCCAGGCTCAAGGTGGGTGTGTGTCACACTTACAGGAAATGGGAATTTTCAGTGGGAAGTCTCTAGTTCCATATGTGACCTCCAGCAGTGTCCAGCATCCAAGTCCCTGGCAGGTGTGAGATGCCCAACAACACTAATTATCTGACAGCTTTACCTGCAGCAAAGTTTTCTCATGGTCCCAGTCATAAACAATAATATTTTGATTGAGAGCACATGAAAATTCTCTGCTTTTCATGTGCTCTGGCAGCCGGTCACCAGTGGTGTTCCCCGGGGGTCTGTGTTGGGTCCAGTCCTGTTTAACATCTTTAGTGATGATTTAGATGAGGGGATTGAGTCCATCAGCAGCAAATTTGCTGATGACACCAAGTTGGGAGGGAGTGTCGACCTGCTGGAAGGCAGGAGGGCTCTGCAGAGGGATCTGGAGAGACTGGAGAGATGGGCTGATTGCAATGGGATGGAGTTCAACAAGGCCAAGTGCAGGTCCTGCCCTTTGGCCACCCCAAGCCCTGCAGCGCTCCAGGCTGGGCACAGAGTGGCTGGAGAGCAGCCAGGCAGAAAGGGACCTGGGGGGACTGAGGGACAGGAAGCTCAAGAGGAGCCAAGAGTGTGCCCAGGTGGCCAAGAAGGCCAATGGGCTCCTGGCCTGGATCCAAAGTAGCGTGGCCAGCAGGCCCAGGGCAGTGAGCCTTCCCCTGGACTCTGCCTTGGGGAGGCCACACCTTGAGTGTTGTGTTGAGTTCTGGGCCCCTGAGTTGAGGCAAGAGATTGAGGGGCTGGAGCGGGGCCAGAGAAGAGCAACGAGGCTGGAGAAGGGAGTGGAGCACAAGTGCTGTGGGGAGAGGCTGAGGGAGCTGGGGGTGTTTGTGCTGGAGAAGAGGAGGCTGAGAGGTGACCTCAGCACTGTCTGGAAGTGCCACATCAGGGAAGTTGTGGCCAGGTGGGGGTTGGTCTCTTCTCCCAGGCACTCAGCAATAGGACAAGGGGGCACGGGGGGCTCAAGCTCTGCCAGGGGAAATTTAGGTTGGAGAGCAGAAAAAACTTCTTTGCAGAGAGAGTGCTCAGGGATTGGAATGGGCTGCCCAGAGAGGGGGTGGATTCCCCATCCCTGGAGGTTTTTCAGCTGAGCTTGGCCGTGGCACTGAGTGCCATGATGTGGTAAAGGGACTGGAGTTGGCCCAAGGGTTGGACTTGATGATCTCGGAGGGCTTTTCCAACCCGATCCATTCTATGATTCTGTGATTCTGTGGCAGCAAACTGGGGTTGTTATATGTGGTTAAGCAGAATTTGATAGTCCTGGTTGATACCTGTGTGCTCAGAGTCCACTGAAATCTTGGCTTCTGTGATGTCTTTTCATATGAGCTCTGTAGAGTAATTCTGTATTCTTGGAAAAAGCATTTGCCCCTGGCTGAAGTGAGGGAAGGGCCATTCATTCTCCCTGAGAAACAGCCCTATTGATTCCAGTCCTTCATTCCATGACTATTTTATCCCCTTCACTTACGACCTGACAGCAAATTCACTGCATTTCTGTCCTGACAGAGCACCAATCCCAACCAAAACACATTCCCAAGCAGGGATATGCATTGAATCCAAACCAGGCATTGCAGAGTTCACCATTTCCCCTGGGGCTCAATGTAGGGAAGGACAAAAAGGGGGTAAAATGACAAGTTTAGTCCTGATTAAGGAGAGGGCAATAAAATTCTCAAAATGAACGGAAGAATGGGCAGCCAAACATAGAAGGGATGATTTACTGCTAAAATACTAACGCTGAGAGAAGTCCTGAAGTGTTTTACACTTGGTCTGTGTGCAGGGACAGATTTCAGCTGGTCTGTTGTGTGGTGCCTTTGAGGGTGTGTGTTTGGGAGCTTTGCATGTTGGGGTGTTTTGTTGGGATATGAACACAAAGCAGGAATTAACAGTGCACAGACTGGTAGATACAATAATATTTTAAACAGAATTTTTCTAGGGCTGTGTGTATGTTTGGTGCTGAATTTTATACTGTAGGAGTTCAGGCATGTGGTCTGAAGGGCTTGATACTTTTAAGTTTAGTATTTAGCATAAAAAACTTCATATTTTGAGACTTTTATGAGTTGTTTATGGCACTGTCAGAGACAATCACAGGCTGAGAAGTGTTACTCTTGATCTTAGCTTACCCTGACCCCTAAAAACATCACCAACCAAGTAAAACTGGCTTGTAACAGGCAAAGTGCCAATTCTTTGTGAATGTAAGGAAACTTATTTAAATGCTTAATATATTTTAAATACCTATTTGGCTGCACTAATCTTAATTTACCTCCTGTATTTGCTTTCCGTCTCTGGCCTCTGATACCTCAGATTCCAGTAGTTGGCTGCACATCTGTTTGTACACGGAGAACTGCTGAGCTCAACACAGCTCTGTGTGTTGAGTCTCTTCACAACTGGGTGTGTTTATTTTGCAACACCAGACAAGGACAAGGAAAATGTAAGTTTGGATATTGATGTGCCCAATACAGGGCAGCAGCTGTGTATACTAAACTGATTGCAAAATTAATTTTAGAAATACGTAATATGAGTGAAGTAGTTATAGGAACTCTGAAAAGTGTACAAAGTTAAATATTTTAAAGGTAATCATCAAGAAATTCCAGCCAAGTGTGTGGTACTGACCTGGGAGCTCTTGCCAGTCTTGGCATCTCCTGACACCATCACAATTTGATTATGGAGCAAACTTTCCATGAAGGTGGATTTCTCTTTCCATATTGGGAGCTGCTCTCTCTCTTTCAGGAGTTCATAATAACGGGAGGAGTAAGGCAAGCCATCGAAAGGGTTCAGCTCCAACTCGTCTCCACACACCAGTATTTCCTCTTCATCCCCATCGCTGTCCTCTGACAAGCAGTGATTTTCTGGAGAAAAGCTTGAAAGCTCCATTTTTCCTGCATAAATTATTCCCAGCAAAACCACATCAGTAGTGGGAAGAATCCTTTGTGTTCTGGTTGGTCATTCTGGCTCCCTAAACCTGAGGAAATCCATTTTCCCTTCCTTCAGGATTAGTATTTTGTAGCTCTTCTGTTTATTGTCCCACTCCAGGGGGTTAATAACCTTGAGAAAAAATATTCAAAAAATCATCCAAACTCTTCAAGCCCACGCTGACCAACCCCAAAGATGTTCAGGAGGAGCTGAGGTGCTTTTCCACCGTGGTAGCCTGTGAGGTCCAGCCCACGAGCCCCGGTGTGTTCGCTCCTGTCTCCAGCTCGGCCAGGCTGGAGGATAATTGGGAAAGAGCAGGCTGAACCTGAGCTTTGTGGCTCCTGCTGCCGTGAGCAGGAGGCTCTGGAGCACTTGTTGTGATTGCAGGGATGTCATGTGGGAGGTTGGTAATCCCTCCACAATGGGTTCACCCCTGGGTGCTGCAACAACAGAGAGGGAGGAGACCAAAAGGTCTGCTGGGAACAGCCAGTGCTCTGGTGGGTGGTGGTGTTGTGTTTCGGCAACTCAGAGGGGTAAAGACTCTTTTTCTGTACTCTCTGTATTAACTCTGAAGTCTTGCAAGGCTCTGACAGCTTTTGCTACAGTTAAAATATGCTCAATGTGTTAAAACAAAGCAGTTCCAACCCCTCAAGGGCACCAGGAACAGCCTTGAGAGGTGATGGAAGAAAAACTTCCTGACGTCAAGTAACTCCAGCTCTCAGGGCTCAAAAGTAACAAAATAGAGTTTCCTAATCTTGACTGATCTGCACTGCAAAACAAATATTAAATAACATTTGTTATTGTAGCTCCACAGGCAAGTGTCCTGTTGAACAATGGTGCTGATAATGTCTTGATGAACAGACCAGGAGCACAAAGCTTGAATGCTTTTTCTATATCAAGCTTTTTCTGCTCGAAGTAACAGAATAAAAGTTATTGCCTCTTCTCACAATTTTTTCTTGTTTCATAGCTTTGGACCCTCTTGGCTACAACGCCCTTAATGCAGCCTCTGATGGCAGCAGCACAGAAAAGCAGCAAAGAGCAGGAGAAGAAACTCTTGTGCAGCAGCCTGGATATGTCAGTGCAAACAAGGTAATCCCAATGATGTGCTGCTCACAGAACAGGCTGATTGTTGGCACTGCAGGGCCTGGCACCAGGGGCTGACACACTGCCCAGAGCTCCTGGGGGGCAGAAGGACCAGGTGACTGGCCTGCTCCAATCTGGTGTGACAATGACACCAATTAGGGCATTCAGCTCAACTTGGGAACCACTTTTCCTCTGCCCTTCAGGGATCCACCCTCTGCTTTGCCTGGTTTTGTGTTCCATCCTGCCCTGTTTGTTGTTGTAAATCCCTCCCACTGAGATCTCTGCCTCCCAAATGTGCCCAAAATTACTCTCTGCCTCCCAAATGTGCCCCAAATTACTCAATAAGGCATAAATGTCATGAGAACATCGAAAGTGCAATCTTGTGGAGGAGTTTTTTGGGAAAATTCAGCTTTAAATGGCAGGAAGCAAACATGAATTGCCATTATTGCAGTTATTTTCCACATGCTTAGCAGCAGTGGCACTGTGTGCTCTCTGATTCCCTCAATTGCAGTACAGCTTTACCTTCCAAACACTAAGAATTGGGCAGCAATATTTTCTGGTTCACTGAACAAATTTGGGTAGTCATGTCATAGCATTTTTTTTTGTTAAAACTTGGTTACAATAATGCCAAGGTCGTGGGTTCAATCCCCTGTGTGGGCCATTGACTTAAGAGTTGGACTCGATGATCCTTGTGAGTCCCTTCAATAGTCTGGGATTCTGTTTAGTAGCTGTACTAGAAAAAAGCAAATTTAACTGTTACCAAATCAAGAAAACTGTTGATTATTTGAAAATGAAACCTTATGAAGCTCATTCCCTTTATGATGCTGAATGTTTTAACAGACCAGGCTGTTGACTGATGGACAACCTCACTGGAGCTCTGCAATTCCCTTCCAGAGGTTTGGCTTCTGCTCTTGCCTCTGTTAGTCCTTGGTTTTGATGCTTGTCCCTTCTGTCCTGTCCCTGTCACCTGTTGAATGTGTCCTGGATTCTGTGATTCTGTGATTCTGTGTCCCTGGACATGCAGCTCATCACCCACACCCACTGTGGTGTCACCGTGGTGTCCCCAGGGCAGCCAAGGAGAGGGGTGGAGGATCACAGAATCATAGAACGGATTGGGTTGGAAAAGACCTCCCAGATCATCAAGTCCAACCCTTGGGCCAACTCCAGTCCCTTTACCACATCATGGCACTCAGTGCCACGGCCAAGCTCAGCTGAAAAACTTCCAGGGATGGGGAATCCACCCCCTCTCTGGGCAGCCCATTCCAATGCCTGAGCACTCTCTCTGCAAAGAACTTCTTCCCGATATCCAACCTAAACCTCCCCTGGCAGAGGTGGGTGGGTTGGGAGATGCTGGATTTGGGCACGTCCAATCCTCACTGAGGATGTTTTCTGGGATAACAGCAGGGCAGGGGCAGGGCCAGGGCTCTCCCTGTGTGCCACAAAGCTGCCCCCATGACCTGGGGCACACCCCATGGCAGTGGCACCAGCACAGCCTGAGGGGGAGAACATCACCACGATTTATGGAGTCCTACTGCTAAGAATGACACTTTAATAGCCCCAGCAGGGTTTTGTTGTTGTTGTTTTGGTTGCTTTTTATGCTGCTGTGACTATGAAAGCTTGGTGCCTGGCCAAGAGACAGCAAATAAGTGTGGAAAAATACCCATCTCATTTGAAGGCTCTCTCAGCTTCTCCCTTGGCCTACAGACAGCACCATTTAACCTTGCTTGTACTGAAACTAAATTATAGTTTATTGAGCAAACTGTAAAGCTGAAAGAGAGAATTTCCATCTCATGAGAGAGGCTGCAGCAGCACAGACCAGTCACACTTCTGTTGTGGTTTCATTTCCACTTAAGGCTCTGTTGGCTGGTGAAATGCTAGTTTTGCATTCCTGCTCTTAAAGCACTGACAGCCACTAATGGATTGGTTTGGAGCAAAGGGTTTCAAATCAGGACATTAAAAATGTCTGATTTTAACTCACTGGTTGCTCAGTAGTGGCTGAGAATGGGGTGGGAATGGAGCTGAAATTAATGTGTATGAAATGCACTTGCTGTGTTTGAGATTCTTCACTTTTGTGTTAAAGTGGGGGGAAAGTATCCAAGACACTCCATGACCCTTTTTCTTGTATGCTAATGTGGGTTTCAGTTAGAATTAACTTGAAATCACAACATAGTTCTTTTACATATTCAGTAGTATTGAAATTGAAAATGTAATATTTCAAAATCCCAATCAGAATTGTTAAAGAAAAGGAAATGTGGCCTCATAGCTGGGGACTGGATTTTTCAGATTAGTATAAATCCTGCAAGACTGAAGCCAAGAAAATATTCTTTTTTGTGGTGGAGTTTTTAAAGGTCAGAGAATGTTTTGTCACTCCAGCAGGTTCTGGGCACTTTGCTCAGCTCAGCAAATGGAAATTGCTCCACTATTATTTCTACCAATGGTTACAGTGAGCTCAGGACTTCACATGGTTTGTCACAAACTGACTTGAAGTTTATGTTAAGTTTTATTTTTTAATTAATAAAGAGTCAATTAAATATACAAATCAGCATTTTGTCAGTTGTTCAATATCCCAAGTCAGTAGCATGAGCAATTTTAATGATTTTTATTGTTGCTATCTGGCATCCCTTTGCAGGTAATGATTGATAAGGTTCATTTTGCTGCCATTCAAACCTGACCAGCACTTCTGGAGAGAGCTGCTCTTTGGTCCAGGAGGAGCAGGAGGTGTTGGATCCCCATCAGTGCTGGGTCTAGTCTGGGTTTACTCTCCATCCCAGGGATGCCACAAAAAGCAAACCAGTAGCTCTGTGTGTCTTTTGCAAGTACATTTTTTTCCCTGTTTTAGAGGATGGTTTTAAGCATAATTTAAACACTAAGACATCTTAAGAAGACAGATGATAGGAGGCCTAAATGGAATTTTATTCCAATTTATTAGTGGTTTGGTTTTTTTTAAAATGTAATGGAATGTCTTAATGTGTTTTTCTGTTGTTTAGAAAGAGCAAGACCAGCACTGTGTTTTCAGCTCATTGCTAGAATATTCTTGTGTGCTGTAGAGTTAATGCTTTGCAGAGCCAGAGGAGAAGGGAGAAACAGAGAGAACTCACAGGGAAGACAACAAAGGATATTTTGGAGTTGGATTTGCCATGGGATGACGAGTCAGCTCGACAGTGTTAGTGCAGTTTGTTCCACATGACAGGAACTGGAGACAAGAAGTTTGGGTGGGGGCCAAAATGTCTGATGGGCAGCACCAGAAACTGGTGCTGTGGCAGTGCAGGGAATGGAGACCCAGCAGGCTGTGCCAGAGAGATGCTGCTTCACAAACTGATGGAAAGGATTCCCTGGAAGCTTCTTGGAACATGCCAGGAACTGTGGGAAAATCCGAGTGATGTGGTGATGGTTTCCTTTGAAGGAGAAGGCAGAAATATTGTCATGGCCTGGAACAGGAATTGTGGATTTTGGGGTGATAAAGACGAGAGTGGGGAAGTTCTAACTGAAACCCACATTAGCAAACTAGAAAAAGGATCATGGAGTGTCTTGAATACTCTCCCCCCACTTTAACATTAATGTGAAGAATCTCAAACACAGCAAATGCATTTCATACACCTGCACAATTTCAGCTCCATTCCCACCACATTCTCAGCCGCTACTGAGCAACCAGTGAGTTAAAATCAGGCATTTTTAACGTCCTGATTTGAAACCCTTTGCTTCAAACCAATCCATGAGTGGCTGTCAGTGATTTTAGGAGCAGGCTGAGGGAGCTGGGGGTGTTTGTGCTGGAGAAGAGGAGGCTGAGAGGTGACCTCAGCACTGTCTGGAAGTGCCTGAAGGGAAGTTGTGGCCAGCTGGGGGTTGGTCTCTTCTCCCAGGCANGCAAGGGCTGTTGATGTTCAACCAGGCTGATTGCCTGTCTCTTGTTCCAAGATAAAGATGGCCTTTAAGATGAATATTATCAGTTCATGTTGAAACCCTTTGTTTCTTTCTCCCCCTCATGTAAATTCCTGAGATAACAGAACAGTGACTGTTTCTGTAACTTAGAAAAACATTGTGTAAATTAAAACACACTACTCCCTAATTAAAATAAGCCCTCCCTGGATTACCATAACCCTTCCTCCCTATTTGCATGTGCTGTCTTGGAGACCTTAAATTGAGGATTGAGAATCAATGAAGTATTCCAGTTTTCATCCCAGGACAGGGATCGTTATTATTGCCCTTCACACCAAAGGACCCCTCAGGGTTTGATTGGTGTGGCTGGTTTTTATATCTGCCCAATAATAATTACACATCCCCCAGGTGTTCCCATGTCCCAGGGCTCTGCCTCCCTCTGCACTGAGGTTATTCCTTCCTCTGGGGGATGGAGTTCTAAGGCTTTAAGTTCTGTGCAGACATGAGGTTAATCTAGTTAATTTCTTACTATATTTTTTAAAAAATATTTTGTGGCCACTTTGTTGTACAAATTCTATGGATTTGTCTCACACTGCAAAGATTTCCATTTGTTAATACTTTTCATCCTTAGTAGCTTTTAAGCAGCTCATAACTTAATAACTTATTTAATAACTTCAGCTGCAAGCAAAGAAGTGAATGTTAGATAATGAGTGATCTCTTGATCTTGAATTTTTGTGCATAAAGAATTACAATACCAATAATTAACAATACCTGCTTTGTTATTTTTGATTCATTCTCAGTAATTGTGTGGCCTCTTCTGAGAGAATTTCACCTTTTGTGTCACCTTAACTTTGAGAGCTTCCAGAAAAATAACTTTGGCTTTTCCCCTCAGTGGTGTTAAGGGGAACTGCAACCCCAGAACATTTTTGGAACGTGGAAGGAAGGGCTGTATTGTCATGGGAATGAAACCTGGTGCCTCTGAGAATACAAAATACTGTGATTTTAAGAACTTTAGAGCCTATGAAATGGGGGAAAATATAATATCTTTACTTTTTGTAGGTGTATTTTGCTGTCTAGACTGTAATAGGATGGACTGAATGATGTTGTTTATTGTCATGAGCTTTGAATGAACTGTTGAATATTCAAATTCACCTTCCCATTATTTCTACACTTTATTTTCAGTAACTTTCAGTCATGACCTTTATTGAATAAATCATTAAGAACAGTCTTAGACAAGTGGGAAATACATCACAGTTTGGTTCTAGCAAGTTGTAAAGGAGCAGGTTGTGTTTGTCTCTCTCTCTTGTAGGTAAAATATATCAATTAATAAGCACTCTGTTGTTTATGCTTTCCTGCCTAATGAAGAGCAGAGATGTTTGATGAGATGCCAGTGAAGGGAGACAAATGTGATGCAATTTAAGGGCAGATGGGGAAAAGCTTTTAAGAAAGATTAGTTAAAGCAATAAAATCCTACTCCTGGAAATCTGTGTGCAGGCAGACAAGCTTTGGCTTCTTGGCTGGGGAATCCACTGACCAGATCATGTCATGCAAAGAGGTATCTGAAAAGCATTCAGGAAATATTTGAATTATTAAGTTCCTTTAAGTAGGCTCTGGTTAGGGTGGCAGGAGAAATGGGAGTGTCCCAGGCCAGGTTGGATGGGGTTTGGAGCAGCCTGGGCTGGTGGGAAGTGTCCCTGCCCACGGCAGGGGTGGGATGGGATGATGTTTAAAGTCCCTTCCAACTCAAACCAGTCTGTGCTATAAAGCCAGGCTGGG
This sequence comes from Sakesphorus luctuosus, assembly GCA_013396695.1. NCBI lineage: Eukaryota > Metazoa > Chordata > Aves > Passeriformes > Thamnophilidae > Sakesphorus > Sakesphorus luctuosus. Next base: position 419,221 of record VWZD01003741.1, read on the forward strand.
AGAGCTGGGGGGCTCACCTGGAGAAGGGAAGGCTCCAGGGAGACCTGAGAGCCCCTTCCAGTGCTCTAGGAGAGCTGGAGAGGGACTGGGGACAAGGGATGGAGGGACAGGGCACAGGGAATGGCTTCCCACTGCCAGAGGTAAGGGATAGATGGGATATTGGGAAGGAATTCCTGTCTGGGAGGGTGGGCAGGCCCTGGCACAGGTGCCCAGAGAAGCTGTGGCTGCCCCATCCCTGGGAGTGTCCCAGGCCAGGTTGGACAGGGCTTGGAGCACCCTGGGCTGGTGGGAGGTGTCCCTGCCCATGGCAGGGGTGGGATGAGATGATCTTTAAGCTCTCTCTAGACCAGACCATCCTGTGATTCCACGATGCTTCTTCACAGCTTGGCAATGAGAGACAACTTTTCTGCAGGGAAATGAAACTGTTCTGTCCCAAGAGCTGAAATCTGCCCCACAGCTCAGGCCCCTCCAACAGCAGCAAATTTAGACGCTGTAATAACTCAAAGTGTGTGTTGAAAAGGATGTGCCCTGAAACAGGAGTGTCTGACACAGAGAGGATGTAAAAACTTGCCCCAAGCATTGGTACCACCTGGTGGAGAACATTAAACTGGTTCATTAGTGCTCTGTGCATGTTGCTGAAACTGTTACTTGCCATCCAAACCCACCAGGTTTGGTCTTTCCTAAGTACAGAAATGTTGGAAGTTTCACTGCCAAGGGTTATAATTAACTAATGACACGTTAGGAACATCTTTTAAGATATAAGAGGAGCAGCTTTGTTCCCTTTTAGCTCCCTCAGGCTGGAGGCAATGAGAGCAGAACAGAGGGAATCAGAGAGAACCACTAATGAGGGGGGTTTGTTGAACAGGACTTGTGTTACTCCTGGGCTCACAAAACCAGAGTGTTCCTCTGCCTTGGTGCAGTGTGGCAATCCCAGCAAACACCACTGCCTTTCTCATCGTGTTTTCAAACCACTCAGTACATCTTGCAATGCTTTAAAACATCACTGAAGGACCATTTATTAAGGTTACTCCATTCAAAGCCTCTGGAAATGGAAACTTCCTAAGGTAATAATGATATTTTAATGGAATTCAGGTGATGTTTATGGTGCTGCCACCTTTGAGTTTGCTTTCCACCCCCCTTTATGAAAGGAGATTTATGTCAAAATGCCATTTTAGTGAGTCAGTTGCCAGTGCTGGTGGCGTTGGGCATTGCAGCTCCTCAGGGGTCGGGAGGTGTTTGCACAGCTTGACTCTTTATTCTGAATATTGAGAAATACTTCCCTGACAGTGGGACATCCTAATCAGGTCCCAGATCAATGGCCTTGCTCATCCTCTCCGTGGAAATGCACCTCCCACCCTCCTCCCAGTTTTATGAAATCTCTTCTTCCCTGAGGGTCTCTAACCCCAAATTTTCTTGTCTCTTTTCACCCACATTTTTTCCTCGTTTATGTATTTTTCTCATTATATTAATGCTTGTTAAGAGTCACGTTTTGTTTTCAGAATTATAGAACCACAGAATCAGTTGGGTTGGAAGAGACCTCTGAGATCATCAAGTCCAACCCTTAATCCAACCCCACTGTGATCACCAGATCATGGCACTCTTTCTTATATCCAAACTTACTGGAAGTAGCTTGACCAGAACCAAAAATGCTGATTTGGTTCTACAATTGCTTCCCTTACCTTGTTCTCCCAACCTCTGGAGTCACTTTTACCCAACCAATACTTTCCATGTGCTTAAATAATTCCCTTTTTAGGTTCTAGTCCCCAGTCTTTGTGTTTCCCTTTCCTTGGAATTCAGTAAGGGGTGCTGGTAAAATTCAGAGTTTGCTGGTTTGGTTTTAAAGGCTCCATTTGGTTGTTTTCCAGCAGATAAACACATTTTCCACTGACACATAGTGATGCCTTCCCGAAGTTGGCCTGGGGAAGTTTGTCACTAGGTGGCACAACGAGACTGTGTTAGTGCCAACACTCCTTTGGGTCTGTCCATTTGGCTCCTCTCTGTTCCCTGAAACCCCTTTGATTATACTCAGCTTTCAAAAACATTGCAATAAATTCTAATCAATGCAATGCTTTTCAATGAGCCTTTTTTTGAAAGTAGCAGCACACTCTGCTGGGCTTCAGAACTGCTGTAAAGGTGAGATTGATGTTCCCTTCGGAGCTGAGGCAGAACCTGCTCATTTTCTGAAGAGTATTAGAGGTATTTTAGCATCTGAATTTTTAGATACAAATAAAAAACATGTTGTTCCCCTTTGGTGTTTTCCAAAGGTGTTTAATGTTCAGATATTGCCTTAATTACAAGTGCAGATGAGATATTTCTATGTGAAACTGTCTTTTCTGGTCTTTAAATGCAATTTTTCTTACAAGAACCACTAACTCACAGGAACAGTTAAGGACATTTATCACTTGGGGTTTCCCTGTGAGGGACAACTCTAAATCTCTGTATTTGGGGACACCAGCAAACTACAAAAGCTCTGTTTGGAAACCCAGTGATCACAGCATTTGTGTTGTGGCTTTAATTTGTTTTCTTGGACACAATCCTGGTGTTCCAGTGGAGGTTGGAATATCTGGGGCCCAGATTTGAGGAGCACCCCCAGGGCATTTTCTTTGGAGGGATAAAACAGATGTTTTGGGAACACTCTGATCACTTCCTGTGTGCTGAAACCTTTGGAATATTTGCAGGAACATGGGAGGCTTCCTTTGCTTTCCAGGGATGTGCCACAGAGCTGTGAGCCCAGAGTGTCCTCCAGGGATCCATTAAAGGTCACCAGCCCCAAAAGAGCTTTTCCTTATAGTCCCCTTATCCCTCTGGTCCCTACTGATTTTAAATTGTAATGAAATTACTAATTCAAGGCCTCCTTAGATAGATTGAAAGAAAAATAAATATGTTTTCTGAGCAGGGAAATCACATAATTTTACTTTAATGCTCAGGTTAATGACTATGGACTAAAGTAATTCTGTACATTAAATTATGGTTATAACAGTCTCTAGAGTGCTCTCTGACATAATTAAAAAAATAATAAAATAAAATATTACTTATTTAAAATGTGGAATAAAATGTTACTTATTTTCTTCTGTTTTTTTTTTTTTTTTTCCAGAAGAAAATGATCTTTTTAAAATCTTTCTGCCTTAGCCAAGTCCTGGTTGTTCAGGGTGAGCAGGTGGAGGAGCATCTGTGTGTGTTTTATGTTTTATGGCTCGTGCCTTCTGCATTTAGGAAGAATCCGATGGTGCTCCAAGAAATGGTTCTGCCCATGGAAGTTCAGACATGCTCTCCCTTAGGATTTTTTATTGAGAGGGTATTTGCACATGTTTTCAGGTGTCTGAGCCACTGGGCAGGGAAGACTTTGGGGTGGTAGCCCTGAAAACCTCGTGGTGGTTTAAGGGGAATGGCTCAGCCCCTGGAGGGGCTCTCAGGAGCCACTGGAAGGGGACAGAGAGACTCCAGAGGCTCCCTGGAAGTGCTCAAGTCAAATGGATGGGATTACGGAAGAATGGAGTGTTATGGAGATGTCATGGCCCTTCTTTGCCCAACCATGTGGAGACCCAGGGAGCCACCCCTGTCTGTCACCCCCAAAATATGGATTATAATCACTCAACCTAAAAAAAAAAAAATAGTATAAAAAGAGATTGGATATGAACAAAAACTGGGGAGAAAACTTCTACCACCTCTGGGAGGGCAACCTACAGTCTGTCCTGTCTGCCCCCACCCCATGGGACACTGCAGAGGTGAGTGACCAATTCTCACTCTGTTTTCCTGTGCCTCACTAATTACAATTTGCTGTAACTCACTGGGTATAAACGTTTTAGTGGGAAGCAGTTCTGTTCTTCCTGTTGTTTTTGCTTTGCGTTACTGAGTGTGTTTAAGTGTGGGGTTAAGCTGTTGTGTTGATCCAACTCAATATTCTGTGATTCTGTGTTTCTGGTTAGGAGTTTTTCTGTTGATTAGTTAAGTTTCTATGGGGGGGTTACACTGCTGGAGTTGCCTGCAGAGTGTGTTTTGTTCTGGTTTCTTTTGGGGGTTTTTTGTCATCAGTTAAATCCAATCCTGCAGCTCAATGTTACCATCAACTGAGCAACCCACACAGTCATTGTCCCATACTTGTATTAATAAATGTTATTTGGGGAGCTGATATAGAGAAATATTTTCTTGCTATTAAGTGTGGTCTCATGGACAGAGTGTCACAGACCTTTGCAGGTGCTGTCCAGTGTTGTCCCTGTAGGTGAGACACAGACAGGCTGAGCTGGGTTATAAAGCTTTGATGCTCTGGGCACTCTTATAGCCAATATCTTGATAAAGAATTGCAGACTCACAGACTATTCTGAGCTGGGAGGGACCCACAAGGACCATCGAGTCCAACTCTTCAGTCAATGGCCCACACAGAGGATTGAACCCCTGACCTTGGTGTTATTACAACCAAGTTTTAACCAACTGAGCTGATCTCAGGGTCCCCCTGGCCAAAGTGGGGTCTTCACAAGAGTGTTGAGGACTCGTCCAACCTGTGTCCTGTCCACTGCTGGGCACTATTGGGTTTATACCACCTCAATATTCTGAGGGTCCTTATAGTTCATAACTTTGTATTAATACAGGTGGGACAAGAAATCTTTGCGTTTCTGTCCCTCCTTTTCATGTAACAACAACTTCTGAAGGGGCTAAAAATGGCTCTGGGAGGTGCCCAGAGGGGTGGGACCAACCACAGGGAGGGTGCTCTGACCAGCAGAGCAACTTGTGGGAGGGGGTGATGTGCAGCTATCGGGAAAAGAAGGTGAAAATGAAATAATATACCCTTTTTTCGCCCAATAAACATTCTCAGTCTTGAACAACATCTGCTTGGAACCAGGCAACTCATTTTCAAGGCTTTCAGGAGTTGTAGTTTTGCATATTTTTTAGATACTGCCTGAAATCACTTCAGGAATTCGTTTTTTACCAGGAGTTTTTCCATTAAATCTCCAGGCTGGCATTGCAGTTGTTTTCTCCACAGTGAAGGAGAGCTCTCCCAAAAGGTGAACAGATGTTTTTAAAGATGCTTTTGCTGCTTAAAACTGGCAGTATTTAAGAATTGTTGGGTGGAATATTTGAGACTTACATGCAGCAAAGTGAGCTTGAACAGATTCATTTGTTTTGCAGCAGATCTTGCAGAGCTGAGAGTTATTTCCTCGTGCATTTGTGACCAACCTGCAGCTTGTCAAGGAATCAGAGCTGGCTTAAAGTGAGTTTTTTAGTTAGAATCATAGAATCACAGAGTCACAGAATGGATTGGGTTGGAAAAGACCTCCCAGATCATCAAGTCCAACCCTTGGGCCAACTCCAGTCCCTTTACCAGATCATGGCACTCAGTGCCACGGCCAAGCTCAGCTGAAAAACCTCCAGGGATGGGGAATCCACCCCCTCTCTGGGCAGCCCATTCCAATCCCTGAGCACTCTCTCTGCAAAGAAGTTTTTTCTGCTCTCCAACTTCAATTTCCCCTGGCAGAGCTTGAGCCCCCCGTGCCCCCTTGTCCTATTGCTGAGTGCCTGGGAGAAGAGACCAACCCCCAGCTGGCCACAACTTCCCTTCAGGCAGTTCCAGACAGTGCTGAGGTCACCTCTCAGCCTCCTCCTCTCCAGGCTAAACAGTTGAAAAGTGTTGCAGCATCACTTCTCTACCATAACCAGGCAAGAGGATGTTCCTGGGAAGTTCTTGCTCAGGGCTGAACTGCAACAACTGTGGAGAATCCACGACAGCAGCAGGGAAATTGTTCCAGAGATTAATTACCCTGTTAAAAAGGTACACCTTGTTTCTGGGGAATCCTTCATTAGTCTCAATGTTCAGTCTGTGCCAGCCAGGCTGAGCACTTGGGGTGGCAGCAGCACATTCTGCTCCCTTTTTGGACAATCTCTAATTGCTTTTGAGCTTTTATATTTTACATCTATACATAAATGTAATATATTTATGTGGGTATCTGTCTATACATACACATGTGGACCAAAGAGAAAAGGAAGGATGGTTTAAACCTGAAATAACTTCTTGCACCAACTGGTTTGGTTGTTTGTTGTTTTGGTTTTTTTAAATTTTATTTCTGATTAACCCTCCAAATCTTTTAACTCTGAGTTTTCAAATCATGTCTGCATATTGCACACAACAAAGCAGAATAATTTCCTAATTTGTATTCAGCTGGGAAAATGTTCTGTTAATCAGAAAAGAAGTTTTCTCTCCCCTTTTTGGTGAAGTACAAGAGAATTCTGCTTAAATGAAGCATTCGATTTTAATCAGTTGTGCCCTAAGAAAAGAAGACAAACAGCTGCTGCTGGTTAATTGGGGAATGTCCCACCAATGGGCTCCTCATTTCCCCTGAAAATCAAGGTGTTGGCAGCAGCACTGCCTGCACGTTGGGGATTGAGCTGCCCAGATAATACCTGAGGAACTTCTGCCACGAGATAAATATGGGACCTTCACCCTCCCATTGTCTCCATCTCACCATCACATTCCCTGGGACAGGTCACAGCTGGGGTGAAACCAAGGCAAGAACATATTTAATCTCTGGAGCTAAAAGATTAATTTATTCTTAGAAGTGATACCAAACTGAGGGTTTCCTGCTCTGGAAGAGGAGTCTGGGGCAGAAGCAGAGGGACCTGGGGCAGAAGCAGAGGGACCTGGGGCAGAAGCAGAGGTGTGTGGGGTGGAAGCAGAGGGTGTAGGGGGTGGAAGCAGAGG
>VWZD01003741.1:426248-512035 GCA_013396695.1 Sakesphorus luctuosus
GGGGGTAGAGCAGAGGGTGTGGGGTGGAAGCAGAGGGATGTGGGGCAGAAGCAGAGGGGTCTGGGGTAGAAGCAGAGGGGTGCGGGGTAGGACCAGCCTCCCGTGGGTCGAGAGGGCCCCACAGAGGTCCCTGGAGCACCTTTGGCTCCCCTCAGGTGCAGCTGAGCAGGTGAGCCCAGGGCTGGCCCAGCTGGGTGTGGAGCCTCCCAGGGGTGGGGATCCCACAGCTCCTCTGGGCTCCACCTCCAGCCTTGGGCACTTCATGGTGAAGTCAATTCTCTCCTACACCAAGGCACAATTCCCTCCTCCAAGGGGCTCCCCACCCATCCTTGCCCTCTGCACCTGGGCAAGAGTCTCTCCTTCATCTCCTCCCCCCTTTTCTCCACAGCTCTTCATTTCACTGCGTTTATTTCCCTCTGTTACTTCAATTTGTAGCTCCACTTTAGGGTTGGGATTTTGCTCTTCTCCCTCTCTCTGAGTGCTCATTTGCAGCTCTGCAAACTTTCCCAGGGAAATATCCCAGTGAAACAAGACTTCAACTCGACCAAAGTTTCAGTGTTTTATTCCTCTTTCCTTCCCTTCTCCCCAGTCTTGTTCTCTCCTGGGTCCCCTTTCCTTTTCATCCTCCCTGCAAATCCTCTTTGCAGCCACTGGGCTCGGTTGTTCTGTCCTTATCTCTTCTTTTTGTCCTTGCCTCTGGGTTTGTTCTTCCTACTTGGGTTTGATTTCAGCCTTGTCCTTGTTTCCCCTCTCCCCACATGATGTGGCTCTCCATGTGATCCCAAGGCTGTTCCAGTCTTAGGGATTTGCCTGGAAAATATTTACTTTGGGTTACCTGGCTGACAAACACAAAAAAAACTATAAAAATGCAAAATACAAGATCTGGTGGGGTTTTTGTTTCTTGGTGTTTTTTTTTTGTGGTTGTTGTTGTTGTTGTTTGGGGTTTTTTTGTGTGTGTGTGTGTTTGGGGTTTTTTTTTGTTTTGTTGTTGTTGTTGTTTTGGGTTTTTTTGGGTTTTTTTGTGTGCTTTTTTGTTTGTTTGTTGTTGGGTTTTTGGTGTTTTTGTGGGTTTTTTGTTTTGTTGTTGTTTTGGGGTTTTTTAAGTAAAAAAAAAGTTAAAATTAACTGACGACTACAAGGGTACAAACACCTCATGTGATGCTGCTTTGTTTCCTTGAAAAGGTATTTAAAAGGCAGACTCTGAAGCCATTTCTAAGTCTCTGAGGAAGGCAATATCTGATTTATTTTGCCATAATAATGATATCAGATCTTGTCTCAGCTTTGAATAATCTGCCACATGAAACTCAGAGCACTGAGAGTGGTGGAAGGGGAAGCAAAGTGGGAACTAAACCATGTCAGGACATTGTGCTGTGAAATGTGAGGATAAATCACCTGCAACAAAACTGTGCAAATAAAGGGAGTGTGTTCAACTATTTCTGGGAAAAGATGGTTTGTGTTTCTTTGTGCAGGAGAAGCAGAGAATCGAGAAGGAGCCCGTTGGCTGTTCAATGGAGAGGCGGTTTTGGGCATTCTTCAAGGGGAGGAAGAAAATGTTCTGGGCTAAAAGAACAGCTTTAGAAGTGTTAAATAGCATTATTGGGTTATTTCAATGTTTTAATAATGGTGTTACACAGTGTTCTGTAAACGTTATTTACATTATAATCGCTATTATAATGGTAAAAGGCCCTAAATGAGGTGCTTTTGTGCTTCCCAAATTCAATTATCGCTGTATCTTCCATTCTAGCAGGCTGAGCTGGTGGGTTTGCCAATTTTATCTAAAATTTACTCTGCAAACACCCATATCAGAGCAAAAAGGGGCAGAAGGATGGAGGTCAGAGGCAGCTCCACTGAGACTCTGTTTGTTCAGGGTAAAGAGAGCCCAGATGACATAAAAACATTTCTGTGCAGAGAGAATCACATGAATATCTGTACTAAAATAGATAAAATACTTTTCAGCCATTGCTTTTACAAGGTTATGATTGATAATCTGGTTTAGGGCACAGTTAGAAACCATCTAGAGAAGTTTGGTCTTGGGCTGGGTGATGTTTTCCAGACTTTGCTGGGAGGTGACAGCAGTGCCAGGACCTGCTCTGGGCACCGCGGTCACAGGGCAGAGCTGGTGGCAGTTTGGTGGCACCCAAGGAGGGGACAGCAGAGCCAGGACCTGCTCTGGGCACTGAGGTCACAGGGCAGAGCTGGTGGCAGTTTGGTGGCACCCAAAGAGGGACAGCAGAGCCAGGACCTGCTCTGGGCACTGAGGTCACATGGCAGAGCTGGTGCCAGTTTGGTGGCACCCAAGGAGGGACAGCAGTGCCAGGACCTGCTCTGGGCACTGAGGTCACAGGGCAGAGCTGGTGGCAGTTTGGTGGCACCCAAGGAGGGGACACTCCTGCTGCACTAACTCTTGCTGTGTTTCTGAAGGTCTCCAACCAGCACTGATTTTTCCTCTTCTCTAAAACACACATTTATTCGTGGATTTGCAAAGAAAGGAATCAAACAGAATTTTTACCTTTATTAAAAATTCTCTGTGCCAAACTCGACAGTAAGAGACTTCCCCCAACACAGGGCACTGCCAGGTGGGCATCAGGCACCTTTCCCATGCCAGACCTCTCCTCTTCATGCACAGTCTGGGAGGAAAACCTCTTTCCCTGGATTCAAGAGCAGAGAACTGCTGGAATCATTCTGCTATAATTACAGATAACTCTGTAATCCCACTTATTTTGGTAAGTTCTTGTCAGATTTGGTGGGGTGGCCACAGGACTTGGGCAGCTCTTTCCCCTGGAGCATCCATGTGTCTGCCAACTGCCTCCTGCTGGTTTTCCCAGGATTTGGGTGCCCAGGGCTGGGGTTCTTGGGCAGCTCTTTCCCCTGGAGCATCCATGTGTCTGCCAACTGCCTCCTGCTGGTTTTCCCAGGATTTGGGTGCCCAGGGCTGGGGTTCTTGGGCAGCTTGATGCCCCTCATTCAGCTGTGCTGTCCTGCAGGGAATGGGGGTTCTTGGTTTCTATCACGACATTCCCACCATCCTGGACTGCTGAATGTTTTCCAGGAATTGCTGATTTTTGTGCCCATTTTCCTACATTTATTGTGCCAAAGCTTATGAGATTTCTTCTGAATACACTGAAGAAGTTGATCTTATGATTTACTGTCTGTGCTTAAAAAATCCCACCTCTTTGTGTCATGTTTTCATCTCTGTCAAAGCACAAATTTGCAACCAAGGGGCTGTGGTTTGAAACTCTGCTTTCAATTTAATTTACCTAATTTCCATTTAGTAAATGCATTGGTGTGGTGTAGAATTATTCTATCAGTGACTGGGTAAGCCAGTATAAATTTGCACTTTCCAGCCCATTATACTTTGCTGTAACCAAGACAAGGAGCCTTTTACTGGGAGTTTAACCACAGTGTCAGGGACACATTTCCATGGGGGTTGGTCTGATTGCTGGTGGGATAAATCCAGCCTCGGGCTTGGGAGAGCTCTGTGATAAACACAAACCAGTCCTCATTCAGAAGTGGGAAATAAACAGAACATTTTATTTGTTTGTAGCTGGGTCTTGGTTTGGGTGTGATTGACATGGGACTGTTCTTTGGCCAAGCATTGCATTGAAGGCTCATTAATTGAGAGGCTCTCACAGTTCTGTTAATTGTAACCTCTGAGAGATAAATGCAGATAATTAATCACCCCTCCGAGCTGGTTCTGACTGTGATGCAGAGAGCTGAAAAAAGAGAGAACTGCCTTGGTACAAACAGGTTTGTGCATCACACAGGGAGATTTTTGGCAGAGCTGTCCAGCCAGCAGGGGCAGAACTCTCTTTACACTGAGTTTTTGAAAGGCATAAAATCATCTGGTTGGTTGGAAAATCAGGAGGCTGCATTTGGTGGCCTGGAAGATCCCTTGACATCCTGTGTTAATACATTTTAGGATCCTGGTGCAAGGTGGCCCTGCCCATGGCAGGGGTTGGACTGAGGTGGCTTTTCAGGCCCTTTCCAACCCAAGCCAGTCTGTGATTCTGTGTGTGCATAATTACCATAAATTAACATGTAATATTGCATGAGGGGTGCTGGGGTATCAAGCTGGGGGCCAGCAGAGTTCCAGTGGCAGGGGATGGCAGCTCAAAATCTGATAGTTTAATCATTTAATCATAAGTCGAAGAACAGTCTCTGATGAGCCATTTCTGTAGCTGGAGTGCTAAAATATGACAAGGTTCTTTTCCTGTATTTTTATTGTATTGATTTTTTACCAAAGTCTTGCATTCATTTCCCATTATGGTTAAAGTTTTGAGGACCAGAGGGATTCTACACTAAGTGAAGGGGTGGATCCCCCAGGATCCCCGGAGTGGGTGAGGAGCTGAAGGACAGGACTCAGTAAGGAGAGGAAAGAGGGGAGTGCAGGACACACCCTGTCAGTCTGATGTTCTGAACTCCTTTTAGCTTTGAGCAGGGTCAGACTGGAGCCCTCCTGAGGTCTCTGCCAACTTTTATGATCCTGGGATTGAGTTGTAGGCACTCAGTGAGGAAAAGGTGCAGAGATGAAGATCTCAGCATTTAAGCAGGAGATAATGCTTGCCTGGAGAGCTGATGGAGACATTAAACAGCTGCTGGAAGCTCTTCCTGGCACACCCTGACAGTGTTAACGCTCCTGAAGAACCATCAGAAAGACATTGCCCTCCAGCAAGAGGTGCCAAACCTCTGGAAAATAAAATCATCTGAAATACCTTTGCACTCTAAGTATGAAAAGGGGTTATTTTATTAAGAATTAAAGGAGGAAGAAACCTATTGGCAGAGCCACATTATCTCTTTGGGAATAGAGATGGAACTCCAGGTCACAGAATCCCAGATTATTCTGAGTTGGGAGGGACCCACAAGGACCATTAAGTCCAACTCTTCAGTCAATGACCCACACAGGAGATTGAACCCATGACCTTGGTGTTATTAAACCAAGTTTTAACCAACTGAGCTGATCTCGGGGTCCTTTAGGTTGTAATAATTTCCAGGTGATGTCTGGAGATATAAAGGTCACACCCTCGTAGCAGAGTGGGAATTCAGCAGGAAGAAGAAAGACATTTGGTGTGAAAGGCAGATGTTGTAATGACATCCCTTTTCTGGACTGATGGATGGAAAAGGCACTGGGAGAGCTGAAATTTAAATGTGGGTTTCTCTGTTTCTGTGCTTGGCTGGGTCAGGTATTTTCAGGTCTCTCACATGTTAGAATTAAGTTACCACTGGGACATTTTTCCTCTTATTTATGAGAATTTACAGGGCACTGAACACACTTAGTTTTTATTTTAACAGTGATAATGATGTCCTGGTTTTGCAGCAGGGTGGGTTTCCTCTCCTTCTGTGTTTTTAATAATGGTGTGAGGTACTCTTGCTGCTCACCTGGGTGTGATGAGGCCCCTGAGATGAGCAGGGAGAGATGTGGGAAGTGGCCCCACCTTCCCTGGGCTGCAGGCAGGGCCTTGGGGCTGGTTCTGGCAATGATGGCAATGCTGGGGGTTCAGAATTGTGTAAATGAGTGAAAAATGAAGGATAAACCCCTGCTGATATCATGGCAATAAATGGAATAACCTCTAAGTCTTTAGGGCAGCGAAGCTTCCATTGCAGTAGGTTTGTAATTAGATTTGTTATATTTAAGTAGTGGGAAAATGGCAGTTCCTTAATAGGGACAGGGTGCAAGGAAATGTTCTCATTAGGAGTTGATACAGGAGGTAATAGGGAGCCTTCCCTGCTTGTAATGGACATTTTTAGCTTTAATCAAAGTGAAATCTTTAGTTTTATTTGCAGGTTTCCACTAAAGGGAGATGGGCAGGTTTTGGACTCACAACACAGACACAGAGGGGTGTTAGCAAACAAAACTGGCCTTATTTAAGTAATTATTAGCAAAGAGATGGTGTAGTTTAATCAGCATGGTTGCAGTTGATGAGGTGCTGCTCAGCCTGCTGGTCCCAGAGTTTCTGCCTTGGCAGCTCTGCCCCTGCTGGGAGTTGGTTTCTCTGGGAATTCCATGGCTAAGGGGGTGCTCACAATGATATCATTTTTATTTCTCAATGCATGTGAATTGCTGTCCAGCACCCCAGGCTGTCCATGCCCATGGGTTGATGCTTTTAGAAGGAAAAGGAAGGCACCAAAGATCTCTGCCAGGAAGGTAAAATGAGCCCCATAAAATGCTGAGGGTTGAAAGGCTGCTGGGTCTTAATTATCTTTTGTTGGTGTCAAGTAATGCTGCTCATTTTTGCAGGACATTGGGGGTTTGCTGCCTTTGTTTCAGACAGGAAATTAGGAATTTTTTTTTCCCAAACTGCTAGAAATCTCCAAGTTTAGCCATGTCTGAGATGAGATAACAACTCTGGTGGAGAATCCAATCTTGCAGCTTGCACTCTTAGCTGTAGGATGAAATTCCCTCTCAGTGGGCACCTGTCCTTCAGCTGCTTTTTTGAGAGAAGGGAATAAACAGGGACATAAATAGGGTGCCCTGTATTTGATTTCTCTTTCTGATACTTGGGAGGCTGCCCAGGTGGGTCACATTGAAGTTTATAAATGAATTAAATCTTACCTAAGCTGCTGTCATTAAACTCAGGTGTTAGAACTTCTGGTGCAGATAATGCAGATTTTGGGTTGAATTCCACCTTCTTTCACTGCTCACAGTTCCACCCTGGGGTTTCCAGCAGTGACAGAAGTTTCTGACACAGCACCATGACTTGTCCTTCTAAAAATGGGACTATCCCACTAAGCAACCCCAGCCCCTGTGGCTGCTCCAGGTGCAGATTCCTCCCCTCACTCCCCACTTTGGATATAAAGAAAAAATTGGTGTTTTCAATATAAAAAGGACATAAAAAGCATCCTTTTGGTTGCACCTGCATTGCTGATTTGCATCCTGCTGTCCTGGTGATACACAAACCTTGTTGTTGCTATTTAGAGCTGCCTGAAGAATTGAAACACTTTTTTGAAGCGTTTCCTTTGCTCTCCAGCCCCAAACTGAGCTGGGCTTGGGTCACGTTGCTTTGTTGGGTTTATCAGTGAACACGAGGGGTTTGTTGCCACAGTGGGGAAATGAAACCCAGTCACACTCCCTGAGTCCTGATGTTTCTACCAATGCTTTTATTTTTGCTTGAAGAAACAAAACCCACAAGCAGTGAGGAAACCAACCTCTGGAAGGTGACAGCTCCTCCTCCCTCTGATCCAACGGGCCTTGGAAAAGGGTTGGTATTCCAGCAGGGGTGAAACAGGAGGGAGCAGCTGCAGGGCCACCACAGAGGAAACAGGAATTGGGTTCTTTCCCATGTTTTAGGATAACCAAAATACACATTTTGATTTAAAAAAACACTATCAAATCAGAGACAGAGGACGTATCCAGGAATTGCTTATTATTGCTATTATTATTGCTGTTATTACTATGAGAAGAGGTTGCCTTGATGTTATGAACCATTTAATGTTCTAGTGTTTTGGGGGATCATGTTAAATTCATTGTGGCATTTGAAGTTCCCTTAATTGATTTGCAAACCCATCTTCTCAACCTTGGTAGATCAGTCCTGACAGGTTTTAGGTTTTCTGTCTCTGTGATTGTCACATCTGTTGTTTGATACAGTGACCAAATTTGGATCACCAAAATACCCAGTTTTGATTTGAGACTTCAGAAACCCAGAGCAACATTGCAGGAGTTAAATACACAACAGTAGTAAATATGCAAAGTACAGTTGATAAGCAGAGCAGTGAGGCAACAGAAATAATATAATAGTTGGGGTTTAAAATGTAATTCTTTGTACTGCTTGGCTTGGCCCAGCCCTGCCAAATCAGGCCAGGCATGCAGCACAGGGAGGTGGCTGAATTTCACCACCAAAGCACCGAGGAGGAGGTGGCAGGAGGTCCCAGCACTGACCACGTGGTGGGGGAGCAGAATGAGGTCACGGCAAGGCAGTTTCTGCTCTACAGTCCTTGGTCAGGGAGAGCTTGGGGTGGATCCTCCTCCAGCACAGAATTCCAACAGTAACGTGGCTTTACAGTACAGAGAGACCTTTGGGTGGTTCCACTTGTGTGTGCAGGTTTTGGGCATTGCACCGAGTTCAGCAGAGATTTGTCCCTTTTACCCTGACATGTTTATTCCAAAGTTTGGTCTGAACCACTGAGGTGGAGTTGGTTACACATCTGATTTATCTGTATCCTTAAGGAATAGATCAAAACCAAAAACCTACAGAGCAGAAGGATTCAAGTTCAGTGAAATAGTACAAAAAAAAAAAAACGGCTTCCTTTTTAGGAAAACTCAGCTGTGGTAAAAATATCTACTACAGTGCACTGCACTGTAATAAATATTCAACATAAATTAATAATTTACAAGTACCTGAGCAAGTATACAGAGCACCATAGCACAGCACAGCACCAAAGGCAGTAGCTCAGAATTCTTAAAAAATAATGCTGTTTTAAACATTAAAAATTCTAAGTATTGTCATAGGAATGAACTCCAGCTGGAGTTGAAAGATAGTGCAAACTTCTGTCTTCACTTGGGAAAATAAAGGTGGCAGGTTTGGTTGTCACTTCACGTCCCCAGAGTTGCTGCACTTGGGTCCCTGTGGGGGATGTCTGGGGGCAGCTCTGCTGGGAAGAAAGAAAACAGCAAATTGGTTTGTTAATTAAACTATTTCTTTGCTTGCCCCAAAGTTGTAGAGGTCAGCTTGAAATGTTCTTTTTTTGCAGAATATCTTACCAGAATGCACAGCCAGGAGTTTGCAATCAAAAGCTCCTTCTTTAAGTCTTTTTTTTGCCAGAAATGTTAGGAAACTATACTGATTGTATTTTTAATATTAAGTAGCATTCCTGAAACTTAAAGTACCACTTTCCTCTTCCTTGGAGTTCACTGTATTCCAAGGAAAGTGAGGAATGTTGGGGAATAAAACCCCATTGATACTTATTCCACTTCCTGATTAATTTTTTCAATTTTTTTCAATTAGTTTAATTTCAACATATTTCATATTTTTACATGTCAAATCTGTGTGCTTTTTGAATGTTCTGGATATTATTCTCAGATGATCCCAATTGGAAATGTGTGAACAGGAAATTGCTTTTATTGATGGTTGATCTTGACAGCGTTGAGTTCTCAGCTGAACTCAGGGGGCTGAGGAGGCATTTTTGTGGGTTATTGTATTTATTGGTGAGTTTTGGTAAATATACAGTCAGGTGTGACAGTCAAACCTTGACAGGTGCCATAAGTTCTCGTGTTTATGGCAGTGAAAGCAATCACAGAATCATAGAATGGATTGGGTTGAAAAAGACCTCTGAGATCATCAAGTCCAACCCTTGGGCCAACTCCAGTCCCTTTACCAGATCATGGCACTCAGTGCCACGGCCAAGCTCAGCTGAAAAACCTCCAGGGATGGGGAATCCACCCCCTCTCTGGGCAGCCCATTCCAATGCCTGAGCACTCTCTCTGCAAAGAAGTTTTTTCTGCTCTCCAACTTCAATTTGCCCTGGCAGAGCTTGAGCCCCCCGTGCCCCCTTGTCCTATTGCTGAGTGCCTGGGAGAAGAGACCAACCCCCACCTGGCCACAACTTCCCTGATGTGGCACTTCCAGACAGTGCTGAGGTCACCTCTGAGCCTCCTCTTCTCCAGCACAAACACCCCCAGCTCCCTCAGCCTCTCCCCACAGCACTTGTGCTCCACTCCCTTCTCCAGCCTCCTTGCTCTTCTCTGGCCCCGCTCCAGCCCCTCAATCTCTTGCCTCAACTCAGGGGCCCANGCAATCAGCCCATCTCTCCAGTCTCTCCAGATCCCTCTGCAGAGCCCTCCTGCCTTCCAGCAGCTGCAGTGCTGGAGAGAGCAAACTCCTGGATGAGCAGATGGAGTGGTGGGTGTGGAGCTCTCAGCAAGTTCCTCAGGACATTCCAGACATTTCTTTGTGTGAAGGGCTGCAGGTGGAGGCGTTTCTGGGTAGGACTCACCTGGCAGGAGTGGCCTTGGCGTGTCCTGGCACCGCCATGCAGGTGCCCCGTGCTCTGGTCAGAGGGTCTGCAGGGAGGGGCTTCCGGGGAGGGCTGGGCTTGGGGGGCTCCTGTGGCACAGCAAGGGCAGGTCAGGCTGCAGGACTGGCACAGAACCCCTCACAGCAGCAACTGAGGCAATCCCATAGAGGAACAGCTGGGGTGGCTTGGGAGGGACCTCAAAGCCCACCCAGTTCCACCCCTGCCATGGGCAGGGACACCTCCCACCAGCCCAGGCTGCTCCAAGCCCTGTCCAACCTGGCCTGGGACACTCCCAGGGATGGGGCAGCCACAGCTTCTCTGGGCACCTGTGCCAGGGCCTGCCCACAGAATCCCAGACTATTCTGAGTTGGAAGGGACCCACAAGGACCATCGAGTCCAGCTCTTCAGTCAATGGCCCACACAGGGGCTTGAACCCATGACCTTGGTGTTATTACAACCAAGTTTTAACCAACTGAGCTGATCTCAGGGTCCACTATCCCATATGAACCCAGCGGAAGATTATTTTGAGGTAGCTGTGACTATATATCTTTAAATGAATAAAGCATGACTTGTTTTTAATAAGCAGTCACTTCTATTTAAAACCAAAGGTTTAATTCTGTTTTTTTTCTTAATGCTTTTGTTTCTTGTCTCTAGAAATACAGGGTGGATCTCTCCTGGGGTCGATGATTAATTGGTGGGAAATGCAAACAAAGCCTGAACACAGAACTTGCTCAAAGCAGTTGTACAGGAAGATGGAAGTGCTGGAAATCACTGGAAAATGGAAACTCAGCTGACCACAAACCCAAACTGCCCCAGCCTGGTTTGCATTGGGAGCATCTGTGCAATTGGTTTTTTTATTTAGAGATGCTGCTGTGCTTCCATTCTGTGGAATTAAAAGGCTTCATTAATAAGGAACAGAATCATCTGCTGCCAGGCCTGAGCCAGGGGCTCTCCTGGGTGGTCCCTGCCTTGTATGAAGAGCTGGGACAGATTAAGTGGCTGTCTCAGGGCACACAAAAACTCTGCAGTCCATCCCCAAACTCCAGGCAGATCCTTCTCCCCTTTGAGCTGCCTGGCCATGCTTTTCCATAGGAATTGGAGACTTTATTTTCAGCTTGCCATAACTAGGAAAAGGGAAAGGGCAGAGTTTACAAGGTAACCTGGTTAAAGATCTCCTGCAAGATGGAATCAAAATAAGAGCACCAGTGGCTCACGAATAAAGTACTTTTCAGTCTTTGTTTGGGGCATCCCTTTGTTTTCTTGTTTGTTGTTCCAAGAAGGAAATGGAGGTCGACTGTCCATAGGCATTTAAAATACAGCTCCAAAGACATCAGGTGCATGAAATTCCATTTTTTCCCCACTGATTTTTCAATAAGCACCTGGAAGGATGTTCTTGCCTGATGTGCAGCTCAGTGTGTTTAGCTGGGACCCTGATTTGTGTATCAGAGGCAGCAACTGGAGGCTGAGAGTAACAAACCAAGGGAAGAATTCACTGCCTGGGCTGAACCCAAGGCCAGGATAAACCTGCACCTCCAGTGGGGCTGTACTGGTTTATACTGACTGTGAATCTGGCCTGGAAAGAAAGTGTGTTTGCCTTGCAAGAGCATCAAAAAGAAGAAGAAGCTGTTAATCATTCAGAAGATTATTAAATATTAAGCTTGGCAACAGCTCATTTGCTAAGGATTTTTTGTTTGGTTGGTGTTCTTAAGCTAATTTACTTCTTGTAGGACTTGAGGGAATAAAATGTTAACTCCAGAATAAAAGATCCTCTCCACCTACAGTCCCCTCTGATACAAAAAGTAGCTCTTTCTGACATTGTTGAGATTATGGGGACACAGTTTTGAAAGAACCATTTGAAAGAACCATTCCTGCTTATTCTCCAGGTTGCCTGGAGTTGATCCCCTGATTGTCCTACTCCTGTTCCATACTCTGCCTGATGGAGGAACTGTCCCAACTGATTGGAGCTGCCCAACCAAAGAGCTTCATGGCAGTCTCAGATCTGTCAGGCTTTGCTAATGGTGGTCCTGGAGGGCTGGAATTCCAGCCTGGCCTTTGGCTGGGATTTGGAGCATAAGGCACTCAGGAGGGTGAGCTGGAGGGGGGCAGATGCAGCACCACAATGAGAAATGGTTACTTGTTCTTGGAAAGCCTTTTCTTCCTCTCTGTTCTGCTCAGGAAACACAAAAGCACTTGCACCTAAAATCTTAACTTGACCACTGTGAATTATGCAGAATGTTAAAGAATGCAGGAAAATGAACAGTGAAACCACTGGAGATAAAGACAAGCAACACAAACCAAACCCACTTCAGATGTCTTATAAGATTGATTTTAGAAAGAATCAGTATTTCCCTTTCCCTGAAGAGGAAAATGACTAACAAGAGGGACAGGGGAAGAACAAAAAGCTTAAATACTTCAAAAGCAATTAATAACTGGCCACACTTGCAACAACTGGTCTAACCTGAGTGATTCAATATTCAAACTTAGAAAATAAAACTAGAGGCACTTCATTTGCTGTCACAAAACATAAGCAGCCTACCATGGCAGCTCATGCTGCCTCAGAGGTCACAGAGTGGTTTGGGATGGAAAAGACCTTAAAGATCATCATGTCCCACCCCATGCCATGGGCAGGGACACCTCCCACCAGCCCAGGGTGCTCCAAGCCCTGTCCAACCTGGCCTGGGACACTCCCAGGGATGGAACAGCCACAGATTCTCTGGGTCAACCTCTCCCATCCCTGCTTGTTTCTTTTTCCAACCACTTTTCAAAGCACTGAGTCTCACACCCAGATCCTCTCCATCACTGGGAAAGCATCTCAGGGCAGCTCCCAGGAGACAGCCTGGTGTGAACAACACTCACTGTATCCTAGTACTGTCCCCAGAACACACAATGTCCACAGAGCACACCCTGCTGGGGTCCTGCTCTCCTTGCTCAGAAACACTCACACTACAAATATAGAATCATAGAATCACAGAATGGATTGGGTTGGAAAAGACCTCCGAGATCATCAAGTCCAACCCTTGATCCAACCCCACTGTGATCACCAGCCCAGGGCACACAGTAGAGTTGGATCAAGATGTGGTGGATTCTCACTCAGTGCCACGTCCATAGAATGACAGAACGGATTGGGTTGGAAAAGACCTCAGAGATCATCAAGTCCAACCCTTGGGCCAACTCCACTCCCTTTACCAGATCATGGCACTCAGTGCCACGGCCAAGCTCAGCTGAAAAACCTCCAGGGATGGGGAATCCACCCCCTCTCTGGGCAGCCCATTCCAATGCCTGAGCACTCTCTCTGCAAAGAAGTTTTTATGGCCAAGAGAGAGCAGCCAGTGAGAAGAAAAGGGACTATTTAACACAGACAACTGCACAGACAACTTCATCTGTCCTGAGATGAATCTCATTCAAAAAAAAAAAAGCTTTAGCACCTCTATTTCAACACTGCAATGAAAGGTGTGTCTGCATGGGCAGTGTGGGAATTCCCAGCCCATGCACCCCTCGGCAGAGCAGCAGCACAACAAGCTCAGCCACCTTTGGCTCCTGCACATCACACCTGCAAAGCCCCTTCCCAAACCCCAGCACTGTGTTTGGCACCAAACTGCAGGTTCTGGTGAGATGAGTAATGCAGAGATTGTAGCACTGTGTCCTCTGAATGGGGAAAAGAGAGTTCAGGACCCTCAATTTTAGTGTCACAACCCAAGTTGCCATGAAGCAAAATATTTACCCTGCATTTCTCAACTCACACAAAGTATAGAGGAAATCCTGCAGGAAAAGGGCAGCTGGAAGGTGGGAAAACACTTCATTTCTCCTCTCCACATGCAGATACTCATACAGGAAAAGGTAAAGAGAAGACAATCAGTGGTTACCTGGGAGAACCTCAGTGAAGGCGTAGCTGGCAAGGGTCTCTCAGGCCCAGCTTGGTGGCCTGGCAGCTGGGGAAGGGGTGGCAGCACTCGCTGGGGTGTTTTTAGTGGTGGCACAGGGTGTGTCTTCACAGGGTCGCTGATGTCGATGATCTGATAGGGCAGAGGCCGCCTGGGAGGGCCATCCCTCTGTGGGAAACAGCCAAACAACAGGGATGGACCTCAGGAGGTGGCATGGAATGACAGGGTATCACCCAGAGGTGGCATGGGATCACAGGTTATCACCCAGAGGGGGCATGGGATCACAGGGTATCACCCAGAGGGGGCATGGGATCACANCGTGCCCCCTTGTCCTATTGCTGAGTGCCTGGGAGAAGAGACCAACCCCCACCTGGCCACAACTTCCCTTCAGGCACTTCCAGACAGTGCTGAGGTCACCTCTCAGCCTCCTCTTCTCACAGGGTATAACCCACAGCTGGCATGGAATCACAGGGTATAACCCAGAGGGGCAATGGGATCACAGGGTATAACCCAGAGGGGACATGGAATGACAGGGTATAAATGTCAGGAACTGACACAGAACCACAGACTGGGTTGGGTTGGGTTGGAAGGCACCTTAAAGCCCATCTCATTCCAGAGCAGGGACACCTCCCACTAGCCCAGGTTGCTCCAAATCTTGTCCAGCCTGGCCTATTCCCACTTTAAAATCCCTGTTAATCCCTTGCTTTTCCCTCCTATTCTCTTCCCATTACCTTCCACAGCTCTGCAACCAGAGAGGCAACCAAGAGGCTCCAGAGTCCTGCTCAGCCACCAACCCTCCCTCACCCAGGTGTCCTGATGCATAAACTGCCTCTATCCTGGACATAAATCCATTTATTTTCTGTACTTGACACCTCTCTTAAAACTAGAAGTCATAAATGAATTTTAAAGCCCACATCTTCCCCCATTTTACTTCCTGTTAGCTCCACTTATTAAGTTCATTGTGATATTTATATTGTAATAAATCACTTGAGATCCAAAAATATATGATATGAAGGATTTTCTTTCTCTCTTTTTTTTTAAACTATTCAGGGACTCACCTTTTGCATGGTTGTATTTTGTGGCTTCATGAGGAGATTTTTACTAATAGATGTGTTATGAACATGATTAGGCTCAGATGAGCTGGAAGGTCTTGCTGGACTCACAGACCTGCAATGCAAACACTTATTTGTTGAACACAACATTCTGCATTTTAACATATTTTAGCCTCTTTCCAGAATGAGATTTTGCAAGGACTTTCTGATTTGTTATTACAGTAAAGAAGGAAAGTAAAAATTGTCTGGTGCTCCTGCAAGAATAAAAATAAATATTGATTTTTGGGAAACCAGCAGTCTGTTAAATGAGCTCCTGCAATCTGTGGAAATGCAGCTTTGGAACCCCCAAGAGACTGTTCTAATGAATCCAACATTTAAACAGTAATGACCTCAAACAGGAGAGTTTCAGCTCACTCTCCACTGAGTTTGGATAAAAGGCCACACAATGTAATGAAACTATTTCAAGCAAATGAAAAGAAAGGCAATACTTCCATCACTGCTTCGTTTTTTGTTTTTATCCCAAAAGGAAAAGGACAATTCAAAGCAATACCTCCATTATTTACTGACTATCAATGAAATTAAACTCACCCAGGGAAAGCACTGCTGGCAATTCTTGGTGCATGTGTTAGTCAAGGCTTGGTCGGAAATATTCCCATTGCTGTGTTTGCTGCCCCTTCCCCCTCACATCTATTAAAGCATAATTAGGGAAAATCATCTCACCTTAATTTCTCTATTGTTGTCTTCTTGCTTGTAAACAACCATCTCATCAAAGCCTTCCTTTTGAGGTACATGATGGAGCCAGCAAAGATGAGGCACAGGATGGTGATCAAAACTCCTACGGTCAAACTCTTCTTATCTGCCACAAAACACAAGGAGAGAAATTCTTTTCAAGCCTCACCTTTCCCAAATTGTGGTGTGGATGTTGGGCAGGACAGCACAATAATAAATACCTCACCAATTAATTCCTTTCTCTACCTACAAATAAATATTTAAGGCTTCTCTGTATGAAAAATAGTGTCAAACACGTTGGTTTATTGTAACTCAACTGGGTAAAATCCAAGCAAATTCCTCTAGAACTCTCCATGGTTTTTATTCACTGAATCATTCACTGTCTCTAGAAAAAAAAAATGGTGAAACTAAAACACTACATTAAACTAATGTTGAAACAGTTTTCTGTTAAATTGAAGTTTTTGTGCTTCCCAAACACAAAATTCAAGAATTATCAAAGCACAAAATGTAAAAAGCATCAAAGATGTCACATATTTGCCTTCTCCAGTTTCTTAGTTTTCAGGTGAGCTGAAAAAGGACTAAAATGCTTTAAAGAAAACCTTAAAAGGAGACGTTTAACACACATAATGACATTTGTTCAGTGCCTGACCGTGGTTTCTCTGCTGTCTGGTTCAAAAAGGGATCTTTCAACAGTAAAATTATAAAGTGAAACTTTGTCATGGAAACGACCATGATGTCACAAATCCAGGGTTGCAACTCCCAGGCATGTGGAGACAATCCATTCTGGTTTATAATGACATTATTCATATGAAAACAGACATTATTCTCCACCAAGTTTAATTTATTTATATGTATATGAGTAGGCTGCTTGTCCTGGCACATCATAAATCAGAAACATCCCCATGAAAGTCCCCAAAGCAACAGGACTCCAGGGAAAAATTGGCATGTGACTATCAAATCCCATAAAATGAACAATGTGTGCAAATGATTCTCTGTGAGGTTGGCCAGAGTGAAGTGAGAAACCATAACCAGCATTCTGCTGACCCAACAAGGGGAAATTGGAATACCAGGTATAGAAAATTTATGTCTCCTGCTGCTATCACAGGTGAGGGCAATTCTAGGAAATGTGTGGAGATGTCTATAGAAAGGAGTTTTCATTTGGTACAGCCAGAAATCTGCTGTTTTCCACAATACAAACCTCCTTAGAAGAACAAATAAATTAGATTTCTGACCTTTGATGATGCAATAATTTTGCATTTATAGACATTTCAATACCCACTCCTCGTTAGGCACAGAACTCCAGGAGCAGACGGTGTGTCCAACAGGGATTTCCATCCTGCTGCTCTCAGGGGGAACCCCAGAGCTTGGCATGTCTCAGGGGGAATCCAGGAGTAGTGCCATGTCCCTGTGCCAGGGCAGCAGCACCCAGAGTGGGAGTCCCTCCTCATCCTTGGCTTCAGGCAACCCACCTCCAACTTAGCAACCTTGAATCACAGAACCCCAGACTATTCTGAGGTGGGAGGGACCCACAAGGACCATCAAGTCCAAATCCCAGACTATTCTGAGCTGGGAGGGACCCACAAGGATCATCGAGTCCAACTCTTCAGTCAATGGCCCACACAGGGGATTGAACCCATGACCTTGGTGTTATTGCAACCAAGTTTTAATTGACCATGCCTCTTGAAAAACAGAAAGGCAAAGAGCCCTCCAAGACTACTTTGCCTGTAGTTCTGCAAGAAAATTGATGCTCTCATCCTGCCCTGCCTTTGCCTCCAAAACTTCCAAGCTGGTGCCAAAGCATTTGGATGAACCCATTTGATTTACTGATTTATTTTCTGTCATGCACACTCATCACTTACAAGATGACATTTATTCCCACTGTTTATCTTGAGAACAGCAGGTCCAAGGGGGATTGGCACTGACCTGCCTGCCTGAGGGGCCCACTGTCCACGCTGCCACCAAAGCCAGGGCTGTCACACCACGGGGGGGCCCAGTCTGCCTCGCAGTGACAGTTCTTCTTGTTGTTGCACACCTGCAAAACAGGGCAAAGGGCTGAGCAGCACAAGGGGCACCCTCTCCACGCCAGGGCAGCCTGGCTGAGAGGGCTCTAATCAGGCAGTGACACATCTCAGAGCAATCAGACTTGCAGGAGGAAAGAGAAGTGCTGGTATCTGCCTGTTGGCACAGAGCTCCAGGGATCCCAAACAACATTATTTGCTTGGCAGGTGATCGTTGGAGTTGCCCAGGCTGACAATGTCGGTAATATCAGGATAATCAGACACCTCTCTTTGCTTCCAGCATTATCTGCCTTCTGACTTCTGCTTCTTGTGCCTCCACAGGAGCAGGAGGCTCTGCGTGCTGTGCAGGCTGTGCCAGCCACTCCTCTCCATCGAGGGCTCACACCAGGCTGTGTCCTGATTGTTCCACTGCTCCCACTTGTGCAACTGGATCAGAGCTGAGCAAACCCAGGGGGAGCTTTGATTTCCCACCTGCACTCTCTGTACAGACACAGCCCTCCGTGTTCTGGTGGCTTTGAGCCGAGTTAAAAGCAGCTTGTAAAGGCTGATCCATCCACTGCCCCCTGCAGACCCAGAGAGCTCCACAGGACTGGAGCCCATCACTGACATCGACCTGTTCCCACTGAGCGGAGCAGGAGGAGTCTGTGGGCTCATGGATTTTCCCTCAGGAAGTCCCACAGTCCAAATGCTTCTTATTTCCTTTTGCTCCCCACCCCGGGAGGGGCTGTGTGGTTAAAACAGAAGTTAAAGTTCTGCCCTGAATCCACAGAATACAGAGAATCATGGAATTGTTTGGGTTGGGAAAGTGCTCTGAGGTCACTGAGTCCAACCATCCCCCAGCACTGCCAAGGCCACCTCTGACCCATGTCCCCAGGTGCCACATCACCAGGGCTTTCAAATCCCTCCAGGGATGGGGACATCCACTGTCCCAGGGATGGGCAGTCCTTTCCAGGAAGGGATTTTCTCCAATATCCCACCTGAACTTCCCCTGGTGCCACCTGAGGCTGTTCCCTCTCCTCCTGTCCCTGTGCCCTGGAGCAGAGCCCGACCCCCTGTCCCGGCTCCCCCNCCCCTTCCCAGCACCATTCCCTCCTCTCCAGCCCCTTCCCAGCACCATTCCCTCCTCTCCAGCCCCTCCGTATCCTTCTTGTCCTGAGCCACCCAAAGCTGAACCGAGAGACGTCACAGCCAGATGGAGAGGCTCAAACTGATTCTAACAGGCAGTTTTTAGGCTTAAGGCTCATTGTCAATACATCCTTAACTCTGTGCTAACCCTGCCCAGCCCTGATCTACCCACAGCACAGACCCATGAAGGGCTTTCTCAGGAAGACACAAGTCATTCCATGGGAATTTGGGTTATTCTGAACCTGCATTTGTGTGGTCAGGTCAGCTCTCAGCAACACCCCCCTGGCTGTGTCTGCAGGGGAATAAACACCATCCACAGAGCTCAGCCTGGCTGTGGCCACGTGAAAATAAAAAAATTGAAAGATTTACTTTTCAAAGACAGGAAGATAATTAAAAATATCCTTTGTTAAGCATTGGTTGGTGAATGAAAGCGCTGCAGGAGTTGCCAGTTGCAATTCCACACTGTCATTTTTTGCCACTCAGGAGGCACCAGAGTTTCTCCACTGCTGCTCCTTCCAGCTCAGAGATCACAGGCAGCACCACCAACACTGCTCAGGTTGGCAAATTCGGGGGGATAAAAGAAGTGAAAGCAAATTCAGAGCCTTTCTCAGGAGAGGACAGCTAGTTTCTGTGGCTCTCCCAGTGTGGCTGGCACAGCTTTTCACAGAAACAAACAGCTCATCAGCAAATCAAGGTTAATAAGGCAGAGCTTGACATAATTAACATTATCATACCATCCACTGGGTTTCAAAACTGATATTATCAAATGATATAATGAATTTTTTCATCCTGCAGCCCTTTCATGCCATGAAACTCATCAATATTGTTCTGCTTTATTTTAATACTTTCAGAAATGCTTTTTCATTTGCCTCTCAATTCAAATGCTTCAAATGCCCAATTCAGAATTTTTAATTTCTCTGTATCTATGGAGAAACTGGATTTTTTTAACTATTAATGGGAATTTTTCATGTTGCAAAGTCAGACTTAAAACTGCTCTGAAGATGACAGAACTCCTTTGGATCATAGCCTGTTAATTAAGAACAAGATAATTGCTGCCTGATAAACATTTCTTTGTCAAATAAAAACAATTTCAGATAAAGGACAAGGAAAATGGAGACACAGAACAAAAAAAGACTGCAGTGGTTTGACTGCTCCATTACAAGCAATGCCACAGAGCCTTTCCATGAGGTGACTCTGAAATGCTTACTCCTCGTCCATGGCACTTGGTGGCACATCTGTGGACCCCAAAAACACTCGTGTTCTGGCACCGGCGATTGAGGCAGATCTGCAAAACAAGGGAAAAGGGTTTGAACAGGGCTGGTGCTCCCAGGGCATCATGGCCCTCCCTGCCCATCCCTCAGGGGCTCTTCTAGCACTTAAAGGTTTCCCAATGCCCATATATATATATATATAATTATATTGATATAAAGACATTAGGATTAGGTGTCATCGTCGTCTTCTTTCTTCTTCTGCTTAATTTTCTTCTTCATCTTCACCATCTTCTTCTCCTGCTTAATTTTCTTCTTCATCTTCACCATCTTCTTCTCCTGCTTAATTTTCTTCTTCATCTTCACCATCTTCTTCTCCTGCTTAATTTTCTTCTTCATCTTCACCATCTTCTTCTCCTGCTTAATTTTCTTCTTCATCTTCACCATCTTCTTCTCCTGCTTAATTTTCTTCTTCATCTTCACCATCTTCTTCTCCTGCTTAATTTTCTTCTTCATCTTCACCATCTTCTTCTCCTGCTTAATTTTCTTCTTCATCTTCACCATCTTCTTCTCCTGCTTAATTTTCTTCTTCATCTTCACCATCTTCTTCTCCTGCTTAATTTTCTTCTTCATCTTCACCATCTTCTTCTCCTGCTTAATTTTCTTCTTCATCTTCACCATCTTCTTCTCCTGCTTAATTTTCTTCTTCATCTTCACCATCTTCTTCTCCTGCTTAATTTTCTTCTTCATCTTCACCATCTTCTTCTCCTGCTTAATTTTCTTCTTCATCTTCACCATCTTCTTCTTCTGCTTAATTTTCATCATCATCTTCATCTTCATCATCATCATCTTCTGCTTCTGCTTCTCCTTTTCCTTCTTCTCAGCCCTTTCTGAGTCTTTCAGATCCAGCTCTGGAATTCTGCTCTCCCAGCCTCCTGCCCAAACCTGGCTTTCCCACACAGCCTCCATTTGTTGGGATGCTGAGCCTGTGTCAGGAAACCCTCCCAGTGTCCCAGGAGTGGAGCCAGTGCTGAACCCTTTGGGTTTGGGAGGTTTTTAAGCCAATTTAAACCCCACCAATTTGCATTTGCAGCAAAACTGAGACCTTTCTACAAGTTTTCCCAGGTTAATCCATTTTTTTGGTGCCAAATAGGAGCCAACCATATTTAAAGTTTGATGATTTCGAAGGCCATGGAAGCAAACAAATAGCACATGCAAAGGAGAAGTAAACAAACAGCACATGCAAAGGAATAAAACTCAATTTCTTTTTTTGTTTTCCAGTCATTTCAGGTAAACTTTACTGGGCCAACAGAGCTGAAAATTGAGGTACAGCAAGATTACTGCCTTCTAATAATGCCATCAAACAACCCAACAACTGATGAGGATGTCAGGAGGGAGAAATTTTCCTACTCCAAAAGGAATTTTCCTACTTCCAAAAGGAAGTTTAGGACTGGAATAACTGTTCCTATGTTATGGCAGTAAAAAATAAAAGCTCCAAACCCCCACACTGCACAATTTTTCTCGAGTTTCACTGCAGTGCAGTTCAGCAGTACTAAAAGTCAGTCCCAATAATTAGCATTAAACAGGGAATAGTGTTGAAGGAGGCGACAGGGATGCTTAATCAGGGCACTTATCCCCTGGGGAGAAGGAAAAATGGGAAGGAAATTAAGAGTGAATTGGCATCAATATGCACAGACAGAGAATAGGGGCTGATTGCAGCAGGATTCCCAATTCTCCCAGAGCAGCTCCCGGAGTTCTGAGCACAGGGAAAGAAATGGCTGCGTTTCCAACTGAGCAGCCCCAGCTCAGGAAACCCAAGAATATTGAAATGCATATTCTTGATCCATGCTACAAATGCACTAATGGCCTCAAAGTAAAACATACAATTTCCTAAGTATCAGCCCGTGCCTTCTGCAGTGTGGATGGGTATGATTAGAGAGATTAGAAAGATTAAATACTCATTATCAAAACATAATGGGGTGCTTTCCCAGCACTGAATTTGCTTTGAAAAGGCACTTTATGACAGCCTGACTTAAAAACGTTGGAAGGGTTGTGTTGCTGCCCCAGGAGTGGAGTTTCACTGGGGATGTGTTTCCAACCTGCTCCCAGAGCAGGGCGATGAGCCAACAGAACTCAAAAGCCTTCAGGAATTCAGAGGCTCACTCGGATTTACCACAAATCATCAAAGCACTTGGTTTTTTCCCTTTTTGCAGGCAGTCCACTGAGGGTATGGAAACCTCCTTCATTTCAATAGTTCCTGGGCTCCTTTCCATCCCTCCCCCACTGTGAACTCATGGCTGCCTCCCACCTTTCTCATTCCTCCTCTCACAAAAGGCTGAGAAGGAGAAAGCCACATGAAATTTGGATAATTCACAACGTTTGCAAAATGAGATTGCAAAAATCACGTTTGGTGCCTGAGCATCACTGGCTTTATATTCTAAGACACAGTTATTTTTTCCTGCATGGGGAAAAAAAAAAAGAAGTGAGGAATCATAATCAGCAGATAAAATACACTTTGAAACCTAAAGTGAAGTTAATCACAATTTTGCAATGCCAAAGTGGGAAAGTGGATGCATTGAATGTTGGAATTCATTTAAAGCCTCTAATGTACTTTGCAGAAAATCTCAAGCCTACACAGACAGAAACTTGGGACTGTCCTCAAATATAATCAC
Source organism: Sakesphorus luctuosus (assembly GCA_013396695.1). NCBI lineage: Eukaryota > Metazoa > Chordata > Aves > Passeriformes > Thamnophilidae > Sakesphorus > Sakesphorus luctuosus. The sequence continues at coordinate 448,882 of VWZD01003741.1, forward strand.
AGAATGGTTTGGGTTGGAAAGGACCTTAAAGATCATCTAATCCCAATCCTCCTGCCATGGGCATGGACACCTTCCACTAGACCAGGTTGTTCAGATTTGTATCTGAAAATCTATAATCCAGAAGAGTGGCCAGAAGAAGAGAGTGAAAATCTGACCCAGTTTGAGCATGAGAAGCAATTACTTTGTGAGAAAACAAACAAAGAAAGAAAACAAGAAGTCAGTTCAGCACAGAATACTTGGCAGTGTGAGGGGACTGATGTTCTCCCTGGCTGGGAGGATCTCAGAATCTTACTTTGCCATCTTCACACTTGGTTCCTGCCAGCACCAGGCCAGGGTCAGGCATGTCATCCCCCAGGTACACGTGGGTGCCCCGGCACAGGATCTTGCCCCCCTCCTGCAGGGGGATGTTGGTCTCGATGGACACGGCGTTGGTGCCGATCACGGGGCGGTTCGCTCCGCCTTGGCACTGGATCTTCCCACATTTGGCATCCCTGGGGGAAAACAGCAAACCCAAAGAGCAGGTGAATAACTGGAAGTGTTCCAAGCCCTCTCCCAGCTCCATCTGTGGCTGGGGGGACAGACCCTACCTGGGTTCACACTTGGCGAAGGAGCTCTTGGAGTCCTTCCCGCAGTTGCCGTAGGGATCCCCGGCAGAATTGACTCTCTCAAAGCAGATCCCAGGAGCAGGTTTGGCACCTGAAACAAAACCTGATCAGAACTTTCTTCCCAAACAAGGTGGTTTTTAATAATTCCCTCTGAGCTGCACTGGTGTTTCAGGGGCAGGTGGGGTCTGAGCTGTGAGGGGATGGTGCCCAACCAACCATCCTGATGGCAGAGCCTGGATGGGTGGGATGTCCCCTGCTGTTTGTCTCCTGGCAGTGCTGAGCAACACACACTGCAGGATTTCTGGAGATGCTATCCCTCTGCTGAATCCTCCCAGCACACAAGAACCTCTAACAAATGCTAGGTGGAGACAGACAAAGGCCAGCTGGGGAGTTAATGCCCTTCTTTTTACAGGAGTCCACATGGTTCCAGTGAGATCCCAAAGAAAATTCAAGAAAGGGCTGTCTAAGTGCAGACCAGAATGAGAAAACCAGCAAAAAGGTAGCTGTAACCTGCAGTGCTGTGTGTCTGTGAAGATCTGTGACTTGAGGAGGGGAGACACAGAATCACAGCATGGATTGGGTTGGAAAAGACCTCCGAGATCATCAAGTCCAACCCTTGGGCCAACTCCACTCCCTTTACCAGATCATGGCACTCAGTGCCACGGCCAAGCTCAGCTGAAAAACCTCCAGGGATGGGGAATCCACCCCCTCTCTGGGCAGCCCATTCCAATGCCTGAGCACTCTCTCTGCAAAGAAGTTTTTTCTGCTCTCCAACTTCAATTTCCCCTGGCAGAGCTTGAGCCCCCCGTGCCCCCTTGTCCTATTGCTGAGTGCCTGGGAGAAGAGACCAACCCCCACCTGGCCACAACTTCCCTGATGTGGCACTTCCAGACAGTGCTGAGGTCACCTCTCAGCCTCCTCTTCTCCAGCACAAACACCCCCAGCTCCCTCAGCCTCTCCCCACAGCACTTGTGCTCCACTCCCTTCTCCAGCCTCGTTGCTCTTCTCTGGCCCTGCTCCTGCTGTTCCCTCGGGGTGAGGGGCTGGACAGCAAAGGGAACAGTCCCCACCTGGATCCTCAGCACATCCACCCTGAAAGGAAAGGCTGACAGGCCATTTCCACCCTGGTGGTACAAGTAGGAATTTGGGAAGACAGGCAGCATCTGTTTCTTATCTGCTGTGGCCTTTCTGATGGAGACATATCCTGACAGCAAAGGAACTTCCCTGGTGGGAGTGGGGCTGGGAATGTTTGTGCAGGCAGATTAGTCAGCCCTGGGTTTCACAAGTTAAAGGTTACTAACAGAACATCTCTTCTAATGTTTTAGGCAGAAATCTGCTGGCCATTTCCCCCAGGTTATGACCAGCTATCTTCCAGGGGCAGATGGATGCCTTCAGCTGGAATGTGGGAGAGGTGGAGGATCTGCTCTCCTGCTGCAACAATTAATTAGTCCATGTTTAGAACTTAATCCCTTTGTTCTCCTCTGAAGTGTGGCTTTTATTTCCAGCCAATAATTGCTGCTCCTTGCAAGATTAAGAGGCCCTTTGTTAGGGCTCTTAACTTGCCCATATTTTCTTTCCACGAAGATAATTACCAGCACAATCAGGTCATTCCCAACATTTCAGCTGCTCCAAGAGGGAGGGTGGCTGGAGCAGACAAGGTGCTCAGGAGATGCCCTGGCTTAGAGACCTGCCAGCCACACTTCTGTGCTTCTGATGCATCAGCCAAACTGCAGCAGAAAGGACTTGGCAGCAAATGATGTGATGGCCTAAAGGCTGAGAACACACCATGTCTGTGCTCCTGATCTTTAACAGAGACACAGTATCTGATCTGATGCTGCTTTTTGTCAAATGTCTTGAGCCCCTTCCAAGTGTGTGTGTGCCTCTAACTGTGGGTAAAGCACAGCATTTATTTGAGCCAGCCTGAAGATTTCCTTTGAAACCCTTCAAAGAGGAAAATGATCCTTTTTTTTTAAATTAAAAAAAAAGAGGGTCAGATTCCTAGAGAAGAAAATACAAATATGATTGTAAAACTTTGAGTCCATGTGAATCTTTTCACCAATAACTCCGAAATTAAAACTTCAATTAATTACCTGCATTTCACAGGCAGAAGCTTGACTAATACTACCTAGTGCTGAACAGCAATTTAATGCTATTCAGAACAAAATACTAAAACTTGGAGAGGCTTAAGATGGCACTCCTTTTTCCTTGCAACATTTTTACATCCTAAAAGTGGAAAACTGAGAAACAAAGGCACAGAAGGAGCAGAATCTGAGCTGTTGGTTCCCTGGAGAGAAGGACAAGAGCTTGAAATTCTTTGCAAGATTACCATCAAGCTTGCTGAGTTCTGAATATTTTTTCAAATCTGGAACTGTTAAAATGGACTCACACAGGATTCTTTCAATTCTTTTCATTAAACTACAAGCAAGAATCAAAGAATCAACAAAAGCATCCAGACAAGGCACTGTGCAAAAAGCAAAAACCCAAATTTCCATTTCCAACATGTCGATTCCTCCTCATCTTTCCAGGGCAGGCACATCAACCATTCAGCTTGAGACAAACATGAACATGTGCGTGTTCTGTGCCAGCTTTGGGAGGGAAGGGGAGGGAAAAACCAGGCTGTGAGCAAGGGGGCCAAGGAAAACTGCTCTTTCTAAAACTGAAAAATCAAACTGAAATGAAAATCAGAATGAATGTTCATGTCCCGTGCTTTGACTGCAAGGACATAAAAAGGTGTAAAAAGGAGAAAGGGCTCCTGAAATACTCAGAGGGTTTAAGGTATTTATCTTCCTCTTTCACCTGCTTAAAGCCTTTTGGCCTGGCTGATTTTTTTTTAAATGTAGAAGGCAAGATGTGCAGGTGATGGAAAGAGCAGGAAGGGAGACACATCAGGGGATGGAAAGAGCAGGAAGGGAGACACATCAGGGGATGGAAAGAGAAGGAAGGGAGACACATCAGGGGATGGAAAGAGCAGGTGATTGGAAAACAGCAGGAAGGGAGACACTTCTGCAGAGTCCTTGAGGGCTCAGCCAGAGCTCCAACCCCAACCAGGAACACCTGGCAAGGAAAAACATCTCCTGGAGCACAGGAAAGCTCTCCCTCCCTGGGTGTGAAAACACCTGGTACCCAACGATGCTCTGTGCCCTGGAAACCAAACCCAGCTCCAGGTTCTGCCTGGGGTGGCAGCAACACAACCAACACACGCCGGGGCTCGGCATCTTGGGGGCTCTTCCCTCTCCCAGCTGCCTCCTCACAATATTTGGCCTTTCTACAGATGATAACACAGCAGAGTGGAAGGTGCTGAACAGATGGAGCTCCCCAGCTGAAAGGAGGTTTTCAGAGGGTGCCTAAGGAAGGGAATTGTAATGTTGTGTTTCTGGAGGAAACTCATTCCCCATGGTTGCACCACCCAGGCTGGAGCAGAAAGTCCTGTCCTCCTTCATTTTGCTGCCTCTGCAGGCAGAGGCAAAATGATTTGTGAAAGATTTCTGGTGGTTATTAAGTGCTCTGAGCAGGATGAGCTGAGTTTATTTCACTTTGCTGCTGGTAATTACAGTATCATGACCCTGTAATTAAGGTCCTGTCAGGCTTTCCATGCCAAGTCTCATTCCAGGGATTAAATCAGCCACTTGAAGCTGCACAAGGTCAGAGCTCAGCACTGCAGTTGTCAGCCTGGAGACTGTTTTTTCTCCAAATGATGAGCACACTTCCTTCCCTACAGAGTTGCAAGAAAGGAGAAAAAAAAGCAGCAGAGATGTTGTACACCTTGGGAGTGGAACAGAAATGCTGTGACATGTCAGAGCTGCTGCCAGGAGGAAACACCATCAGGGGCTCCCGAAGGCAAAGGGAGAGATTTCTGACCATGGTGCTGATTCCAGGAGAAGAGAAACACTCACAGTCAGGCTGGCAGCAGAAAAGGAGCACAGTCCAGTCCAGTTCCCAGCTGTCTGTGGGTGTGGAGGGAAACCAAATTCTGAGAAACAGGCTGGGGTTCTGCTGCTCAGCCTGTGCCAACCAGGACCACGAGCTGCTGTGCAAATAAACATCAGCATAAAACCACAGTTCTCTCTCAGGGGGTCTGGATTCCATCTCAGTAATGTGTTTTACTGCCCTGGTGATGCAAAGCAAACCTTCCACAAGCTCCTCTTGGCCTCTCTCTCCATCTTGGTCACCCTGTTGGTCCATCTGTGCAAGAGCAAGATGGGCCTGAGCACTTTTTGCATTTAGGGAACATGATGTCCCCACCTCTGAGAACTTACTATCAGTTCCACTTCCAACAGAACAGGCCTGGCTATAAATCTGTGATGGGCAAACCAGATTGGTTTTACTGAATTCACATCTCTTGGACAATTAGGATTTTTCCAGCCCCATGGGCAGATACTGAGATGGGCAGTCCACATGTCTGTAGAGGTGGTGCCTGGCAAAGTTCTCACACCAGTGCCAGGTCTTTGTGACAAATATTGACATTAAGAGAGTTCCTGCCTAAACAAAAGGCCAGGTCTGTGCAACACATTTAAGTGTGTTCTAATTATCAAGGCAATGATTTTTTCCCTCCTGGGGAAATGCAGGAAAACACCCTGACAAACTTCTTGCCTTCCCTAAAGAATCCTTTTCTTGTCAATGTAGGAAAAGCCAGGAGTCTAAAGCTGAGAATCTTCCATTCCTTGGGGACCAATAATTTCTCTAAGTTGCTTTATCTGTGTGTGTGTTTTCCTGGAAAATGCTAATGGAGCAGGAGACATGACACAAAGGCTCCTGATGTATTTCTGTCCCTCTCCTATCAATAGGTCAGATCGGTGCAATCTGATTTTTTTGATTATGAAACAAAAAAGGTCACAAGCAATTCCTGCATGTGGCTCCTTAAGGATAAAAATGACATGAATTATGGTGAGAGAGAGAATAGAGAAATATGTGTGTTCTGGGAGCAGAATCTCCTTGGTCTCCAAGAGGAATTTATGGCTCTTTTCAGAGACCCCTCCCCTCTTTCCCACCAAGCTTTCCATGCAGAGAGGAAATATGAAAAAAAAAAATTCCTCCATTTGATTTGATTTTATCTGTAGAAAGCACCAAAAACAACCCCAAGGAAATGCAAGGAGTTCTTTCTGGAAACAGGTTCCCCTTGCCCAGCCTAATGTAAACAAGCTCTGACACTGTTCATCATTATTCTGTAACTGGATCTAAAAATATGAAGATTGACATTTATCATTGGGCTCCTGGACATGTGGAACCTGATGAACAAAGAAAGATGTACAAAGGAAGACATTAATAAGGAACTCAATATACCCAATGTTATTTTGGGAAAAGTTATTGCATTTTGTTCTGCTTGGTTTTCTCCTACTGGGAAGAGGAAAAATAAGAACATAATAAAAATGAACTGTGATCTGTTTTTTCATTATGGGATAGAATTTTGTTTTAAAAAGCACAAAACTATTTCACTCCAACACAGGCAGTTGTTGAAAACAATTATAATCAAATACAACTGTCTGGTAAAAGGTTCCAATGTATATTTTTGATACAAAGTCCAGAGACAACATCTTGGAATGTCAAGTCCCTCTTTGTGTTGCAAGGAAGGCTGGAAAGATTTTTACCTTTTGTTTTTTGTCTGTACAATGACATTTTTCCAACTGCTTGGCCCACCTGCCCCTCTTCCTATTCCACCCACATCTGCCAGCTCATACTTCAGTCAGATATGTGATAAATCAGTGGATATTGATGTCCCTAATCTTTAAATTCAGATTAAAGGAATTGTCTCAAGTGTCCCAGGCCAGGTTGGACAGGGCTTGGAGCAGCCTGGGCTGGTGGGAAGTGTCCCTGCCCATGGCAGGGGTGGCACTGGATGGGCTTTAAGGTCCTTCCAACCCAAACCATTCTGGGATTCTGGGATTATTTCTAGGTTGTACTTCCAAAAACATGACAAGAATTAAGACTTTCAGTTCAGATTTGGTCACATCCCATCTTCCTGTTTTCAAAATCCTCATCCTTGGGCATACCCAAGACACAAAAAAGGTTATTCCAGTGAAAGTCTGCTTGAACCCTGTTCTGAACAAAGCATCTTCCTCCCCAGCAGCCCCCAGAGCCCTGCCCAGGGGAGAGTCCATGCACAGCAGTGCCCACACTGGGCAGTCCCAAGGGAGAAGCCAAGGAGGAATCAGGGTTTGAGGGACTTGCTGTGTCAGGAAACACTCGTGACAAGGGACCTGCAGCAACTCAGCTCACTGACCTTTGCAGGAGTTTTCCTCAGCCACTGAAATCATTAACTGACTGAGTAACCACCGCATGGGAAGCTGCTTCAGGAGCAGAGAAAATGTCTCTGTGTCCTGGGGATTAGAAGTCCCAGCATGAGTAAGGCTGGAGGCTGTGATTGTCCATGCCTGGCTGAGCTCACTCTGGCTCTGGGATTCCAGGAGAGGATCCATGCACGGTTTGTTCCATTTGAGGAGTCTCATTTGGAGCTGCAACTCCTCCTGAGCATGTTCTACACCCACATGGCCAAGCTGACCTGATGTCTCCATCAGTGCTGTTGGTTCTTGAGGGGCTTTAATGCTTTTTTTAAAGAGAAATTGTGACTGGGCCACAGCCCTGGGAGTACAACTGACAAATTCTTCAATGGGCTTCTGAGGGGGTTGTGACCAAGGGAAACATCTGTGTGTCATTACACTGAGAAGTTTTGGAACAGAGTTAAAGGCAGAGAGATACTGAACTGAGAGAGGCTAAAGCAGCTGGAAAAGTCAGTTTAAAAGACATAATTACATCTATCTCTAAATAATGCTTCTCCTCAGGAGAGGGAAAAGTGATTTTCAAACTTTAGATAGAGTTATAGAATCATAGACTGGTTTGGGTTGGAAGGGACCTTAAAGATCCTCTCATCCCACCCCTGCCATGGGCAGGGACACCTCCCACCAGCCCAGGCTGCTCCAAGCCCTGTCCAACCTGGCCTGGGACACTCCCAGGGATGGGGCAGCCACAGCTTCTCTGGGCACCTGTGCCAGGGCCTGCCCACCCTCCCAGGGAAGGATTTCAACCTAATATCTAATCTAATTCTCCTCTCAGTTTGAATCCATTCCCCTTGCCCTGTAAACAAGCCAAGTGAGATGCTGCAGGAGACCTGACTTGGCCACAGCCCTGCAGGAGGCTGAGTCAGTCCTTGCATTTCAGAGGAAGGGCCACAGGGCTTTACAGAAAGGTGGGCAGTTTTCCTGGGATGTATGTTCAGGCTGGCTCAAGAACTCAGGCCATTAGATTTCTGCACAAAGGAAGTAAATTCGCACAGAAGAATGAAATCCCTTTGTGCCTCAGCCCTGTCAGGGGGCAGGTTTGTTTCCAGGTAACCCCAGCGAAGAGAACATCCCCCAGTGACACCAGAGCCTGGTGTTAAGGTCAGATCCTGAGCCCTGCTTTGGGATGGAGGCAGACACACCTTCTGCAGATGAGCACAGCGGGAAGCTCACACACAGCCTGAAAGGGATGTGATTTCACCCTGCCAAGAGCATTCAGCCCTTTGCAGGGCGACATAAGGCCATATCAAAGCCAGTATGAAATGATTGGTCTGTGCTCACCGCCCCATTTTCAGCCTGTTGCAGAACGAGCCTATTTACTGTTGCTCTCTGCCTCCTGCTGCAAGAAAGGAGCACGACAGCAAAGCAAGGCTCCAATGATTCCCAGTGATATTCTCATTATTCAGCTCTCCCTTGCAGAGAACAGACACAGACTGGTGCTGTACAAACCCCCCCAGTCACAGGGTTTGTTTCCCCCCCATTCTTCTGTGCCAGTGTAGGAGTGACAGGCTGTGTGTGGATCCCCCAATGTCTGAGATAATTGGTGAGTTCACCCTTAAGGACCAGAGAGGACCTGTAGAATGTGAGATAACTTGTAGCCAGTAAAATGTTTCTATGAATGTCAGCTGACCTGACTAACCAGTAGTGTCACCACATGTGTCTTGGTTTTGTTTTGGCTTCCCAGCCCCCGAGCTGCCCCTCCTTCTCCCTCTGCTCCTCAAAGCAGGGGAAAAGAAAAGGAAAAAAAACCTTGAAAGAAACTGAATTAAATCAGAGTATATATGTACATTTCTAAATTATTACAATTATATATACACAACCTCCAGTGGGAAAGGAAAGGGGAAAGAAAAGGGGAAAACAGGGACAACAAAGGGACAAAACAGAATAGGTACAACTAGACACCCCCACCCACCCCCCCAGGCAAACCAGTACAATCCAATCCTACCAACAACTCTCAGAAGAAGCCAGCTCTTTCTCACGCTCTATAACTCCCTCTCACGTCCTTTCTCCGATCTCCTGTGTGGCTCCAATGAGGGACTGAAAGCACCAAATTCCCTGCTCTCAACCCTTGCCCAAAGAAGAAGAAGCCCAGCCACTTCCTCTCTCCCTCTCTGATATCCTCCCTTGTCACGTGGGAGGGAAAAAACAGGTGGGGAACACCTGGGAGATGAGCCTTTCCCTGGTTACACCTGGTTATCAGGGAAGGCCTGGATCAAAACTATCACAACATGTTGGGTACAAAAGTATATAAAAAGTGAAGCTGTAACTAAAAATAAACTCTAAGCCTTCTGATCAAGCCTTCTAAGACTGAGACCCTGAGATTAGCTCAGTTGGTTAAAACTTGGTTGTAATAATGTCAAGGTCATGGGTTCAATCCCCTGTGTGGGCCATTGACTTGAGAGTTGAACTCGATGGTCCCTGTGCGTCCCTCCCAACTCAGAACCATAGAATGGATTGGGTGGGAAAAGACCTCCGAGATCATCAAGTCCAACCCTTGGGCCAACTCCAGTCCCTTTACCAGATCATGGCACTCAGTGCCACGGCCAAGCTCACTTTAAAAACCTCCAGGGATGGGGAATCCACCCCCTCTCTGGGCAGCCCATTCCAATGCCTGAGCACTCTCTCTGCAAAGAAGTTTTTTCTGCTCTCCAACTTCAATTTCCCCTGGCAGAGCTTGAGCCCCCCGTGCCCCCTTGTCCTATTGCTGAGTGCCTGGGAGAAGAGACCAACCCCCACCTGGCCACAACTTCCCTTCAGGGAGTTCCAGACAGTGAATAGTCTGTGATTCTGATGCTGCTGTGCCTGATCTCTTCAGACTGTCATTAACACACCCCTTACCCCTCCAAAGGGTGACCCCGATATTCCAGCCCCTCTGCTCTGCCCTCACCTGGGCCCCAGAGGGTGATGCATTGCTGCTCGTGGGTCTGGCAGATGCCATTGTAGCAATACCCATCCACGCCGTGGCACGAGTGCCCATCGTGCAGGTACACGTTGGCCGGGCACTGCGCGCTGGCGCCCGTGCAGAACTCGGGCAGGTCACACGAGTTGCTGGACTCCCTGCAGGGGATCCCCGCTGGCTTCAGCTGCAAAACAAAGCCCAACTTTAATGCTGTGCCATGGCCAGAGCAGCCTCACCCCAGCCCACTGCAAGGACTGCACAGCTCCTCGATGACATTGATGTGATACTGCCTGGGGAGGGGTGGGCAGGGAGGAGGACCACGCTGAAGCTGCAGCTGCAAACACAGCTCAGGGCAGAAGGTAAGCCCAGCCCTGATGCTTTCAGGGTGGCTCCTCCATCAGGGGTGAACCCATGGGCACAAAGACACCAAGGATGGTCTGTGGCACTGACTGAAATCGCATCAGAGACCTCTCTGCCCGTGGCAGTGGCAGCACTGCAGGGCCAGGGCAGCCAGCTGGCCATGGGACACTGGGCTGGGTTAGGGCTCATGAAGCCGCCTGCCCACTTGACTCCAGATGCCTGATGATTTCCTGGGATGAAAGGATGGGCTGGATGATCTTGGAGGACTTTTCCAACCTTAAGGATTCTGTGGAGTTACATTCCCTTGTGGAAATGTTGCTGTCATGGGCATCATGGTCTTCAACTTCATCAGAGACTTCTTCTTCAACAGAGGAGATTGAGGAGAGACCTCATTGCAGGTACAGCTTCCTCAGGAGGGGCAGAGGAGGGGCAGGCACTGAGCTCTTCTTGACAGGACTCCAGAGAATGTCCTGGAGCTGTGCCAGGGCAGGGACAGCACCCAGGGAAGGGCTGGAGCTGTGCCAGGGCAGGGTCAGGTTGGATCTCAGGGAAAGGTCCTTCCCCCAGAGGGTGGTGGGCACTGACCAGGCTCCCCAGGGCAGTGGGCACGGCCCCAAGGCTGCCAGAGCTCCAGGAGTGTTTGGATGATCCTCTCAGGGACAGGGTGGGATTGTTGGGTGTCTGTGCAGGGCCAGGGGTTGGACTCCATGATCATTGTGGGTCTTTCCAACTCAGCATATTTTGTGATTCTATGAACTAAATTACCCAGTTAATCCATGTGATTGTTCCTGTCCTGTCCCAGTTTCCCTGGAAAACTGCCTTATTTTGGAGCTGAAGGCATCTGGGAGGCAACACTGGAATGTTCCAGTGTGAGCATTCACTCCTCAGCACCAGCCACAAAGAAGGGAGTGCTCTGGGAGCAGCCCTGAATTTTAATCCCTTCCCCTTTGGTAAAAAGCAAAGAGAAATGAAGATTGATTTTGCTAAACAGCTTTTGCTCCCTGTGGTGAGCACTTGCTGCTCTGAGCTCTTGGGCAGGGGGTTGCCACAGACACCAGGGGAACTCCTGAATGCTTTATTAGCCCATGTGCAAGGGATGGCATGAGAATTCAGGCAGGTAAATGCCTGTGGCAAGTTGGCTTTTAGAGTATGTTTGGACACCACAAGAGCTGATGATCTGCTATTAAAAATACATATGCTGTTGGTAGAATTAATATTTTAAGAGCCTTCCCCAAAAAGGCAGTTCAGCATTTAATGACTGCTTGCCATGTAAGCATGGGAAAAATCAAGGAATGCAAAAGCTCAGGAGAAAAAAGAAGTTCTGTGTGAGCAAAAGAAGAGGCCACAAATAGCACAGATACCATTTAAAAACTCTGTTGATCTTCTCCTTTTGTTTTTTTGGTTTTTTTTTTTAATTACAGCCCTGACCTGCAGGTGTCTCAAAGTTTATTGATAGCACTTTTCTTGTTCTCCATACGCTCTGCAGGTGGAAAACCCTTGGAATTCTGCCCCCCCCAGCCCAGAGCAGGTCCCTTTGCCAGGCTCACCTGGCAGTCCTGGCAGCAGAGCCCGTGGGCACACACGGCTCCCGCTCTCAGGGCACAGGTAGTGGCATTGCAGCACTGGTTGGTGCATTCCTGGGGAAAAGCAGAGCACACATTTAGAGCAGACAACCCTCAGTCCCAACGAGCCATAAATCAAGAAGCTGCCCATGGCCCTGCCGAGGAAAGCCAGGCGTGAAATTGTGAATTATGCATGAAATTCGACAACTTGATCCAAACAGCCTTGTCTGCCCTTGGATTGAACAAGCCCAGGCAGTGCAGGAAGCCCAGGGAAGCTGCTGAGGGAACCTGCTTTATGCCAGCTCTGGAGCTAATCCCAGATGTCACAAACAGCTCAAACACCCTGACACCAATGCTGATGCAGCACTGGAGGGGTTGTTTCCATTGATGCCTATGGGGTTTTTAATTTCTTCCATTTTTATAAATTTTAGAAGTCCTTGTAGCAGTAGTAAAGAAGCACATTTAGTGTGTTAATATTTCTAGCAGCTCAAATTCATTGTTTATGTATCCTAATCCCTACCACGTATCAGTAGCTCAAATTCTTTGAGCTGTTTAGACTTCTTTTCAAGGTACAAGGTTGAAGAATATCAAAAGGCCTGCAGAACAAGGCATAAAAATAAGCCAACAACCTTGGGTCTAAGAACACTGGAAAACCTCCAAGAGCCCTGTGTGTGCTGAGGAGGAAGAGAATGATGATCGGGTCCCACTGACCCCAGACTCAAATCCTAAGGAGGTGTGACCAGGAGCAGGATGGGGCTGGACTGAGAGATGTGTGAACTGGAGATGTGTGGCTGGAGAGCAGCCAGGCAGAAAGGGACCTGGGGGGACTGAGGGACAGGAAGCTCAAGAGGAGCCAACAGTGTGCCCAGGTGGCCAAGAAGGCCAATGGCATCCTGGCCTGGATCCAAAGTAGTGTGGCCAGCAGGCCCAGGGCAGTGAGCCTTCCCCTGGACTCTGCCTTGGGGAGGCCACACCTTGAGTGTTGTGTTGAGTTCTGGGCCTCTGAGTTGAGGCAAGAGATTGAGGGGCTGGAGTGGGGCCAGAGAAGAGCAACGAGGCTGGAGAAGGGAGTGGAGCACAAGTGCTGTGGGGAGAGGCTGAGGGAGCTGGGGGTGTTTGTGCTGGAGAAGAGGAGGCTGAGAGGTGACCTCAGCACTGTCTGGAAGTGCCACATCAGGGAAGTTGTGGCCAGCTGGGGGTTGGTCTCTTCTCCCAGGCACTCAGCAATAGGACAAGGGGGCACGGGGGGCTCAAGCTCTGCCAGGGGAAATTGAAGTTGGAGAGCAGAAAAAACTTCTTTGCAGAGAGAGTGCTCAGGCATTGGAATGGGCTGCCCAGAGAGGGGGTGGATTCCCCATCCCTGGAGGTTTTTCAGCTGAGCTTGGCCGTGGCACTGAGTGCCATGATGTGGTAAAGGGACTGGAGTTGGCCCAAGGGTTGGACTTGATGACCTCGGAGGTCTTTTCCAACCCAATCCATTCTATGAGTCTGTGAACTGGGGATTGGGTGGACATCATTATAAAAGCCATGGAAATCAGTGTTCATGGGGGTGTGTCATCGTGTATTCCTAACAGTCCTAAGCCTAAACATCAAAGAATCTCCCTTTTTATCTTACCCCACACTAACTTGGCCAGAGTCTGTTTTGTTGGGGTCTCTCCCGGCATCCCCATGGAAAGCAGTGGGAATGTTTCCACTGCTCCCAGGGAGCATCCAGCACCTGGGGGGCAGCTGTTGAGCATCACGACTCTGGTTTGTGAGAGCTGATCTCTGGGGCTGCCACAGAGACAGATGGTGACCCTGCTCCCTGTAACCTCTTATCAGGACACACCAGTAACAGAGCTTGGAGAAAGGCAACGAGTATGAATTGCACTACCTGATACATCCCAATTTCACACTTAGGGATTAGATGGTGCCATGTGTGGGCTTTGGCAAACTTTATTCTCAGCAGAACGAGGTAATAAGGAGTTTCAGAAAAGAATAGATTTGTTTTTTCCAAGGTTATTCTCACAAGCTGCAAGTTACATCAGCTGAGCTGGAATCTCATCTCAGGAACAGAAATAGAAGCAGATAAAATTGCTCTTCAGCTGTGTTAAGTCTGTTTGACTTAGCAAGGGATCACTAACAATACAGGGAACACAGGAAAAATAAATGGGTTAGAGTGATGTTCACAGCCTCTTGTCACTTCTTTGGCTTCTGTGAGGCTTTCCGAGGGGAAGGCAGGGCCAGCTCTGCACTCCCAAGTGAAGAGCAAAACGGTTCTCAGCATCTCCCTGTTTTCTTAGATAATATCTTCCTCAGATAATATCTTTTTTTGGATAATATCTGCCAGGATGTACAAAGCTGACTGTGCTGCTCCCAGGCAGTGGAACAACTTCCTGCCCCTATTTTTGATCATGCTGGAAGGCAGCAGGATATGGAAATGTTCCTGTGCAGCTGCTGCACTTAAACACATCTCATAATTCTCCTCAGAAGCAATCGGAGAAAAGCAGAGTGGAGGAAAGCAGTGTCAGTCCCAATTAGGTCCTTCTGAAACAGCTCCTTTGCCCCTGCACCAGCCGTGGAGAGCAATCAGCATTCCAGAGGCAGGTTGGGATAAAGACCCAGCTCTTTGAGTGATGTTACAACAGCCTCTGAATTTTCCAATTGCTCACTCACTTATTCCTCATTGTAGGGAACGAGCTTGGTAAATGGTTTTTGTGCCTGGGCTATCAAATTGTCAGGAATGGTTTTAACATAAACAGGCAAACAAACAGGAAAGGCTCTCCAGGCTTGTGGGGGAAAATGATTTTTTGGAGAAATGACTGCTGGGCTGTAGTTTATTACTATTAGTTCTTGTTGGAAAAAGCAGCAATGATGGGAGGGGGTTGGAGCTCTCCTGGCTCCTCAAGGCCACTCAAACAGATTAATGCCAGAGCAATTCCAGTGTCACCTGGGTGATGCCAGAGACTCTCCTGTAGGCAGGACACCTTGTTTTCAGCCTCTCTTTTCTAAGAAGACAAGACAGACCCCCCTGGGACAGCCTATAACCCTCCTCTCCTTGTTTTCCCCTGGCAGCAACCGAGGACAAGAAGGTGAGCAAACAGATGAGGCACAATTCCAACCTCCTGCCTTTCCCTTGGCTCCAGGGGGACTTTTAGCCCTGTAACAGTCAGTGGAAAGGAACTTGTCTCTAATCACCACAGCCAGGGGAGCAGCTCCTTCTGCTTGTTCCAAACCTGCCCTTTTCTAACTTCATTTGCACATTTCTTGTGGGGGAATTTGCTCCTCTCTCACCTTTTCCATTTTGCTCATGATTTGCTCACAGTTTTGTCAGATTGTCCTTAATTTTTCTCTTTTCCAGCCAGAGCCCCTCCAAACCTCTGAACCATCTCATTGCTTTCCTTTCAATCTCTTCCACTCTGTTTTATCCTGCCTGAGATCAGGGAGGGGAAGGGAAAACCTGCCCATGCAGTTCCAGGCACAGCAGATTTATGGAGCTCTGCTGGTGCTTTGTTTTGTTTCCCTATTTCTCCCCTAGTACTTTCTAACAGCCTATTTACCTTTTAGACCACTCTGGAGCACTGAGCTGACATTTTCATGAGACTATTTATTGCAATATGAAGTCTTGTTCCTCTGTGGTCAGAGTCAGCTCTGAGTCCATCATCTACTTTGTGATTTCTGCAATGTGCATCCCTCCTCCCCGAGTCCCATTCCTCATCTTAATGCCTGGCCCAGCTGCCTCAGAAGGTTTCTCTGCAGTCCTTCACAGCCAGATTTCATCTCTACCAGCCTAACTAATACCAGCAGCAAATTCAGACTGTTCTTCTTCCCAGGCTGTTTATGAAAGCCCTGAATTGTGTAGTCCCCAGGACACATCTCGTGGATACATCACAGCAAAGCTCCTTCCACTGCATAAAATGGGTGATTTACACCTGGTTGTATTTCCTACCTTTTAAACCAGGTTTTGCCCATGCAATTTTCTCTCATCCTACATCTACCTGGTCTCCTAGAGAGGCTTTGCTGAAAGCTTTGGTCCAAAGCCTCTCTGAATTCCTAAAAGGCTGCAGTGACAGCACCATCCCTTCTCCATCCACTTGGTAAGCCCTTTGGGGCACTGAGAAGGGTTTGGAAGACAAGATTTCCTAACACAAGATTTCCTAAAAAGAGATTTCCTGACACAAAAGCCACGTTGACTCATCCCTGGCACGTCACAGCTGTTTGGGCAGGAGCTCCTCATTACATGTGGAAATAATTTGTCTGACTTCTGAGTTACCAGTTTGTAGTTCTCTGATCCTCCTTGCAGATGGTTATAAAAGTCGCCACTTTTTCACCTTTCAAGGGCCAGGGATTGTTAATTCTCTTCTTTCTTTTGTCTTTCCACCTGTAATCTACACTAACCCTCCTTCCACAGACACTGGAGCACATCAGACACTTTTGGTCACGTAATCCAAAATTAAGTTAGAATCAAAATCATAGAATGGTTTGAGTTCCAGGAGACCAAGGAATATCCACTGCCACCCCTGCCATGGGCAGGGACACCTCCCACCAGCCCAGGCTGCTCCAAGCCCTGTCCAACCTGGCCTTGGACACTCCCAGGGATGGGGCAGCCACAGCTTCTCTGGGCACCTGTGCCAGGGCCTGCCCACCCTCCCAGCCAGGAACTCCTTCCCAATATCCCACCTAAATTATAGAATGGTTTGGGTTGGAAGAGACCAAGAACTCTTTTAGTTCCAATCCCCCTACCATGAGCAGGAACAACTTCTATCTATTATACAGAATGATATTTAACTCTGATTCCTGATAAAATACAACCAGTGTCTGTTATTGGACAGCTTTCCATGCAATAAAATAGTGCAACACTATTGACAAAGCTCAGCTGGTGTAAAGGACTGAGCAGTGAATTCTTAGCTAATCACAGGGGCTCTCTGGAACCACTTGGATTACAGCAGTAAATCCCAAATGAATTTAATTGCACCCAATCTGTTGATTTCCAATATAATTAAAAAAGAAAAAAGACAGAAAGAAGAGGCAAATCAAGTCAGGGCTTGCTGACATTAAGTGGCTTTGACTCAAAAAGGCATCACTAAAATTCAGAAATGAAACCAAGACAGATAACGGGGTTAGAAAGACATTTGCAAGCTCCTTGCACTCCATTGACTTTAAACAAGATGATAAGCCTGTTCCCTCCAGCCTTGTTACCCTCCAGAGGGAGCGAAGTGCCAGGAAATCCTTGTGGCCTGGGTAAATCCAACACTGTGGGAAGGATGCAGCAATGCCTTGGGGTGGGAAGTGCCCCATCTCTGGAGTCTGCAGAGCTGTGTTTGGCACAGGAAGCCAATCCCTCCTCTGAGCTGCATTCAATTCCCATCAGCACAGGGAGGTTGGACATGGGCAGTGAGGGGGCATGTAAAAGGGATGAGGATGTCAGCTGGGATGGGGTTTGACTCCCAGGTGTGCCCTGTCTCCTCCTGCTCTGAGGAGTCTCTGACATGGCCACTGAGCTAAGTGGGATGATTCTGAAGCAGCAGCAATCCCTCTGGGGGTCAGGGAAGGGGTCCTGGGAGTCAGGGGAAAGAAACATCTCATGGTGAAGGAGGGAAAGGTCTTGTACCCAAAAACTGAAGCTGCAATGAAAACAATACATGGGCAATATTAATATGGATAGAGTGTTGTACATAGGGGTGGGCAGGCCCTGGCACAGGTGCCCAGAGAAGCTGTGGCTGCCCCAGCCCTGGGAGTGTCCCAGGCCAGGTTGGACAGGGCTTGGAGCAGCCTGGGCTAGTGGGAGCTGTCCCTGCCCATGGCAGAGGATTTGGAACTACAAAATCTTTAAGGTCCTTTCCAACACAAACCATTCCATGATTCCAAAATTTCTATGGTTAAATTGATATTAATATAAATATATGAGTGACTCTTACAGATGGAAACAAACCTTCCATTAACACATTGTGAGAAATTCAGGCACAATTTGGGCAGGAATTCTGTTCACAAGTTTGAGTTTGGCTGATTAGCTGATACTTCCAGGGATTTTTCTTGTGAGGAACATGATGGTCATGGGCAACCTGTTGGACAAGCCATGAGAGTTTGTTCTCTAAGGACGAACTCAGAACATTCTTAACTCAAGCCCTGCCTGAACTTCAGCAACTTGAATGAAGGTCCAGAGAGACTCCCTGCACTTCTGAGCACTCCCAGGTCCAAGTTGATGGAAGAGAAGCAGAGAAGGGAGAATTCTGCTTTACACCAGAGTTAAACCCACCAAACCAGTCCCTCAGTGCCCAAAGCTGCAGGCAGGGGGTGGGCAGTGGCTCCCAGGGGGGTCTCACCTCGGGCTCCCCACAGTCACACTCCTCTCCATCCTCCACGTAGCCATTCCCACACTTCTGGCCACCAAAGGACTCCTTGACTTCGGGCAGGTTAAAGAGACACATTCCCACTCCTTTTTCCAGGCTGTTTTCCAGGTCCTTTCTGCTGCAGCTACTGAATACCATGGGAAATGGATAGCTGGGAGAAAAACACACAGAGACAAAAAGGAAGGGGAGGTTATTGGATGGAACCCTCTCTCTGCTCTCACACTGGTGACCTTTCAGCACAACTGTGCATTAACCAGCAGATTGTGTGCACTTTTTGTCACCCTTTAACACAAGATTGAGATGTAACAATTCACTGCAAAATTGAGCCAAACACATTTATAATAATTCCTGACAATGATCACGGGATTTTCCATTTTTTTTCACTCCAATTTGTAGCTGCTGTTAAAGATTGGAAATGCTCACATTAGAAATTCCTTCTCCTTCTTTGCATATGGAGTTATAATGCAAATTTTTATCCTGAGCCTAAAGAAATGCTGGGCTTGCAAGTGGTATTCCTGCACTTACAGGACTGCAAAACATCCTAATCCTTCTTGGAAAGCTCAGCCTCCAAAGGCAAATTCATTCATCTTGCTCTGCAGAACAGCAGATTTCCTGCACTTTTCAGGAAATAAAAAGAATAAAAGAAAAAACTACTGTTCCCTGGTAAGAGCCTCAAGTGATCAAAGTTGAGCTTGGGAACTGCATGATTAAAGCACAGCCAGGTTTTATTGTAAATCAGCATGTGAAGGCACTGCTGCCAACACCCAGGGTTTGAATCGCCCCTGCTGGGTGCAGGATTGGGCCCTGCTGGGCAGGCACAGGGTGGCCTGGGTGTCCTTTCCAAACACACAGACCATGGGGACACAATGATCTGTGCACTGCAAACAGCAGCAGGTAATTGGTGTTCTGCTTTGGGAGTTCCATTTTTGCTCATGAATGTTTGCAGAGTGACTCCCAGAGAAGAGGCAAAGGGACACCTGGGTCTGGCTGTCACTGGGGTGTCTGTCTTGGGTTGAGCTGGCAAATTGCTGTCTAAGTACAGAGAAAAAAGGGTTCCTTCTCCCCCTAACTAGCTAAAGGGAGAAGGAAGAGGGAGAGGGAAAAAAAACTCTAAAACTAGGTTTATGCTGAAACTAACTACATGTATTTATACAGAAAAGAGAGAATTAAGAGAAAACTACAGTAGAACACACTCTTACACAAGTTTTATATAACAAGAAATAACTTCTCACTCTCTAATTAATACGAAGTCTATTACTTTAAATTCATAGGCACTCTAAAAGACACTTAGCAAGAAACAGAAAGAGTAACAACAAAATATTTCTACTTCCTTGAACTCAAACAAACTGCAAGCAGCGGCAACAGCAGGAACAAGGCCCACTCCAAGGCAGCAGCTGCACCACGTTCGGCCCGCACCTCAGCCATGGCTGAACTGAACTAAGCCAGTCCCACACACTGGATTTTACCCCTTTTGAGATGATGTAGGATGGTATGGAATACAATATTATTGGCTAGAAGAAGTCAGCTGTTAGCTAGCCCAGCCCAGCTCAAGGCAGCTGACAATTCTAGGCTTAATATGATCTTTAAAGCCTAAATTTAGGCCCACTTGGCTAAACCATAACAGGTGTCCCAAAGGCTGCCATGCCCTCCCTGCACTGGGATGTCATGGAATCACAGCCTGGGCTGGGTTGGGAGGGACCTCAAAGCCCACCCACTGCCACCCCTGCCATGGGCAGGGACACCTCCCACCAGCCCAGGCTGCTCCAAGCCCTGTCCAACCTGGCCTGGGACACTCCCAGGGCTGGGGCAGCCACAGCTTCTCTGGGCACCTGTGCCAGGGCCTGCCCACCCTCCCAGCCAGCAATTCCTTCCTGATATCCAAAGTCCACCTGGTCATGCTGAATCTGTATCCCAACCACGCTGTACAACAGCATCTCCCCCAAGACTTGGCACCTCCATCACTGCCACCCCCTGGGCCAGCAGCAATTCACCATTTGGGCAGCACAGGAGCCAACCTGGGGATTTTATTTTCCTCACTTTGCTCACTAAATGCTCTGTGTCTCCCACGTGCCATTAGCACTGTTATCTCCACAGACCAGCCAGATAACGGATGGAAATTCTGCTCTGCTGAGCTCCAGACTCCCATCAATCCACTGCTGTTTCCAATGTCCTGAAATGAAAAGCTTGGTTTGGGAATGATGATGCCTGTAGGTATCAGAAAGGGATCATTTCTATTAAAAGGGAAGAGCAGTTTGACAACTCCAAATGCAATAGAGCTTCCCATGCTGGCATAAGGAAGTTAATTAGGATCTTCCAGAAGGTTATGGGTGCCTTACAGAACAGAATTTATTTTGTGCCTATTTAAAATTACCTCTTTAACAGTCCCTTTTGCAATAAAACAGTCAGCTCTTTGGAAAAGAACATTAACATGACTCTGAAGAAGAAAATAATTTTTCTGTATCACTACAGGGCTTGTCAAGGTAAACTAAACAGTTCTGAGTTTAACTGACTTATGACTTCAGAAAGTTAAAGGCATCTCCATTTAAAAAGCTGATTTCTGGAAAATATCAATGTTTCAGCAGAATGACAGAGTCTGAGATAAATAAAGACATTTCAGAAGAGGATGAGGTGGGAGCCAGGCTGGACCTGCAGCTCTGGGCCCTGAGGGAGAACAGGGAGGTACTCACAGTAATGGAACAGCAATAAAGGCACTTGGAAAACCTCCTGCTGACCATGTTGTGTTGAGCTGTTGTGAACAGGACACCACAAGCTCTGCCCTGCCCTTACTGTGACTGGAAATAGAGCTCCCCAAGTGCTGTGAACAAGGAGAGGGATGTACAGCCCTGAAACACCAGGGAAAACTGGAAAGATCTGCCTGAGAAATCCTGCTGAGAGCTTGATCAGACACTGCTCACATCAAAGTGTGAATAAACAGCAGCAGCAGCAGCAGCCAGGCAGGACCCTGCCCCCAGGGGCACAGATTGCCTTGGAGACCCACTGAGGTGACACCAACACCACTCACAGGGACTGAAATCACTCAGGATCACAATTAGTGTGGTTTGCCACCTCCCAGCCACACACAGATCATGGGAACAGCTCCCAGTCAAAGCTGTCACCTCTTTAAGGCTGTTCCTTTGCATCCCTGAACGCTCAGGACCATTTGCAAGGGTGGGAGATGTGCCAGTCCCTCAGCAGGCACAGAATGATCCCTGCCCCGTGCCAGAGGTGAAACAGGGGCAGTGCCAATGACTGAGGTTTGTGTTTGCCCCCAGAGGAACTCCAGGCTGTTTCCTATTTTGGACTCAGACATCCATTCATCTTCTGGCTTTTCCTGCTCCTGACACTGATTTCCTCAGCTGCCATCAGTGCAGCTCATGTGACGGGAGGGCACTTGCTGAAAATACTTCTCCTTTATCAAGGAAACTTAAAATAAAGCAATAAAACCCCAGACAAATGGAAACAGAGCAACTGAAGGGCAACCACACCATGCAAGAAAAGATCCCACATCAGTTGATGCCAGTTGGTATTTCACTGGAAACTTGATTGATCTTTAATGCCATGATATTCTGGCACACAACCATTCTTCATTCTTTTTGACAACCCCCCCCCCAAACATCCCCCATAACAGCCATAACATTTGGTTGCTGTGATTTTAGGCTTCATTTTGGCTGTGTTTGCCATTTTAAAGCTGTTTATCAGAAGCACGAAATCCCTGGCAGGTGGGAAGGGAAGCCACAGGAGCATTGGGCACAATGTTGGAGTGAACCTGGAGCTTGGAAAGATGGCAAAGCAATGGTGATGTGAAAGAAACTCACCCTCTGGACAAATGTGACAAGTCTCCTCACACTACCCTGTTAAGGGGCTTCTGACCTCACCTGGAAGGAGCTGCCTTTGGGTGGGAGAAAACAATGGGCTCTCCACAGAAAGGTCAGTCCTTGACCTGTCTCCAGGATTCCAGTCCGTGTCAAACAGGGTGTTTGTGCTTCCTGTGCTACTTCAGACACTTGTCCTGCTGGAAAACCCTTCAACTACCAGCTCATGGACACCACTGGAGAACCTTACAGAGGGACAAAATTCATTTGTAATCTTTATACTCCATTATTCTTCGCTCAAGACATTTTCTTTTACAGATCATTATTTTTTCTGCACTTGGAAAGCGAAAGGAAATTTTAGCCCAACCTGATTCTTCTTCTAAAATGCTGAATATCCCACATGTTTTTTACACTCTTTGAATCTGCAGATTTAATACACTGTGGATCATTCTGTCAAACTCTTCTGGCTGTGGGTACAACTCTGCACAACTCCAATGGTGCCAGCTCTGCCATCAGTCCCTTCAGTGTGTTTACAGCAAGGAAAAACATTTCAGTCTGTCAATCCCTCTGGAATCCACAGCATTCCCCTGTGTGTCCTTGGTCCTTAAAAGATGTGTGGAACCCCCAGCAACAAATCTCCTCCTTCCCAACAAAACCAGCTTTGAGTGCAGAAAGAGAATCCCTGGGAATGGATTCCTTTGGAAACAGAGCCTGGTCTTTCCCAGTCATTTATATTTCAAATATTCCAGCCATCCAAGTGCCACTTTCCCTTCTGTGGTCTCACATTTAGCCTGTGGTGGATGGTTCCTTCCATTAACCAAGGGAAGTGGCATCATCTCTGAGTTAAGTCCCATTTAAGAGCAGAGGATTCTTTGCACCAGCACTTTGCCCTGCACAGAGTTTTTGGACATGAAATATAAAAGCTCATTTCCATCATCTCCATTTCAGAGGAATTCTCCTTCCTAAGGGAATGCAGCAATACCTCAGCAAAGTCAGCTGAGGTGGAACTCCCCTGGTTCCTCCAAACAACCTCTGCAAACCTTTTTGGTTCCTCCAAACAACCTTTGCCATCCTTTTTGGTTCCTCCTTTTGGTTTCTCCAAACAACCTCTGCCATCCTTTTTGCTTCCTCCTTTTGGTTTCTCCAAACAACCTCTGCCAACCTTTTTGGTTCCTCCAAACAACCTCTGCCAACCTTTTTGGTTCCTCCAAACAAACTCTGCCAAACTTTTTGGTTCCTCCAAACAAACTCTGCCATCCTTTTTGGTTCCTCCAAACAACCTCTGCCATCCTTTTTGGTTCCTCCTTTTGGTTTCTCCAAACAACCTCTGCCATCCTTTTTGGTTCCTCCTTTTGGTTTCTCCAAACAACCTCTGCCACCCTTTTTGCTTCCTCCTTTTGGTTTCTCCAAACAACCTCTGCCAACCTTTTTGGTTCCTCCAAACAACCTCTGCCAACCTTTTTGGTTCCTCCAAACAAACTCTGCCAAACTTTTTGGTTCCTCCAAACAAACTCTGCTACCCTTTTTGGTTCCTCCAAACAACCTCTGCCATCCTTTTTGGTTCCTCCTTTTGGTTTCTCCAAACAACCTCTGCCATCCTTTTTGGTTCCTCCTTTTGGTTTCTCCAAACAACCTCTGCCATCCTTTTTGGTTCCTCCTTTTGGTTTCTCCAAACAACCTCTGCCAACCTTTTTGGTTCCTCCAAACAACCTCTGCCATCCTTTTTGGTTCCTCCCAACAATCTCTCTCAACCTTTTTGGTTCCTCCAAACACCCTCTGTCTGCACCTTCAGGGCTGCAAACATTTAGCCCTTGGACCCACCTCCTCCCTGTTCCTCCACCACCAACCCCCACCCATTCTGCTGCTTCTCCAGGAGCATCTCTGAAGGGGTAACCCCATCACTGCTTCTGGAAATTCTGTGTTTTGCACAGGAGGATAAAGAACAGGTTCACCATATCTTGAAAACCAACATTTTGATTATTGTGATTATCATTATCCAATCTCATGTTTTATTTCTCATTCAAAAGCTGCAGGACTTTTATCAATTAACTGCCATGTTCTCTCAAAAATGTTGGTGTAAACAGACACACATCCACTACATGTGTTTACATCTCTATTTATAGGGTTAATTTATTCCAGCTCATCCCACAACCTGATTATTCAGCATTATGGCAATGTTTATACAGAGCCTTTTACCAAAAGCCCCTGAAGTGTTTTACAATTATTCACTCAATTAAAATGCACATTAAGTACCACCAGGCCTCCCTCCCTGAGGTAATATGATAATTGGAGATTACATGAATTTTAAAAGGGGCATTTTGATTTTCTGGAGAACACTCACAGAAAGAACTGTTGGCCAGCTGACCTCCAAAGGGGCAGAAAACTGGGATTGGGCTTTGCATTTTTTCCATGGAAAAAATGGCAGTAACATAAGAATAAACCTCTAGATAAAACAAATCAAGCACCATGAATGTTTCTGGACCCAGTTGATTTCCAGGAACTGTGACAATTTTCCAACCTCCTCTAGTTCCTGATCTAACTGATATGATTCTTTCCCACTGAAAAGCACTTCTCTTGGGTTTAACCTTCTAGACATCATTACTGCTCCTCACCTTTTGAAACCAGCTCTTTCTGCTCTCCCAAGAGGGATGACCCCACCAGAATAAAAGTGAATTTGCTCTTAGATGACACTTTTTGCCACTGCAGCATTTGTGTCAGTGGATTAGGCATGAAGAGCTTCACAGAATTAGGTGTCAAGCAGGGGAGAAAATCCATTTTTCTCTGATACTGAAAAAGGTGTTCAAATACTGCAGGTCCCTTCATGGATCAAGTTCTGTCATTACAGGTTATTTCCTACCCCTCATGTTTTAGCAGCAATTGTTTGAAATTAGACAAGTGCCATAATGTGGAAGGACTTTTTAATCCATTATTTAACCAATGTCTTAATTTCTAAGTACTTCTGAGGGAGAAAGGCACAAATGCAGATCCCACAAGCACAATAAAGGGTGACCTTAAAGGTGTCTGCAGGTTGTCTCACAGCCAGAGTTTTCCACATGGCAAACACACGGGAAAACCGGGATGAGTGGCTGAACCGGAGGACCTTTTTAGGCTGCTGGAAGATGTGGAAGCAGCACCTGGCAGAGCTTTGTCCAAGACACAGCCCAGAGCTGATGGGACACACCTTTATCAGCAGCACTGGAAGGATTTAGCTAAAAGTCTAGACTGGTTGTATATGTATATAAAGTATTTAAATGGGAAGTTGGCTTCAAAAGGCAGGAGATGTCTGACAACTCACAGTTATTTTTCTAGCCTATTTTTCACTCTCTTGCTCCTCTTTTATAGCTTTAATCCCTAGAGCATCAATAAAGTGGGGCACAGAATTGGGCCATGTAGTTCTACATGACATCAAAGCTCTTGCTGTCTGAGTTCATGGTCAGTGACTGAAACACAAGCCCAGATTTCTCCTACAGCTTTTGCCACGGTCACTACGTGGTAGTTTTTACACTTGCCATAAATATCTGTGACTGTATCACACTGGTGGGTCATTTAATTGATGTGTGTTGGTTGGCTCGTTGTGCTCCAATGCAATTCCCAGGGTTGGTGACAAGAGACTCTTTCCAGATAAATGTTTAAACTTTGCACACAAGAGCTTGAGGTTGGGTTTAATCTGGCCCTGGGGACAGAGCAGGTTCCCAAAATGCATTCCTGTCACTCCCTCTGGCTCCCTACTGGACTGTCACAGCCCCAGCTGAGCTTGACCCCTCCTGTCACACCAAGGGGTGAATTTAACCACCTGGAATATTCCAAAAGGCAGATTTATACTGTTGGAGGAGGGACTTGATGGGTCCCCAAACCCCCTTCTGCCAGGGCAGAACAACCCTGAGTGGCTTCCCAGAGCACAGCCTGACGTGGCAGTGCCAACACTGCCAAAGAAAACATTATCAGCAGTTACTTTCCCTTTGACAAATGGACAGCCAGAGAAGTTTTCTCTCATTCAGAGGCCTGTTGTGACTTTCTGGGGGTGAAGCAACACTGAACCAATTTATCAGCCCTGACAGCACTCTGACTCTGTGCTGGAGTTATCTGCATTGCAAAACTCCCTGGGAATTGAACTCAGACAACTGTTCTTCCTGCTGGCAGCACAGAGCCAGGGAAAGGAGCTGGAATCGCTTCCAGTTTGCCTCTGGCTCATCTCTTGCTCTGTTTCCTCTTAGACCACTACCTCATTAATAAAAACCTACTGGATTGCTGAGAGTTCAGGTTTCACAATCTACTGCTTGGGAGTTGAGGGGGATACAATGCTGAGTGCAGGGAAAGTGAAGAGGCAACACAGGAGGGATGGAAAGGGCAGGCAGGGCTGTCCCAGGCTGAGGAACAGCTGCCAGCAGGGAAGGAAACTGTGGATAAGGAGCATGATCAGAACACCCTGAGTTTAAATTTGAGCAAGGGGGGAGCAAGGAAAGGCAAATGTCTCATCCCCTGGCTCAGAATATCTTGCTGGAGATCAGCTTCCTACTGACCCCTGGGCAGGGAGGAGGCACTTCATTGAGTTCCCAAGACAACTGATAATCTGATGTTGTTCCAGGCACTTACATTTTGATTTTTGCCCTTGTCAAAACTTGGGATTGTTTTATAAATGGGCCAGGAACAGATCAGGAGGAAAAGAACAATCTGATTTCAGCAACCGGACTGTGGGTACTTGGCTTTTGGGTGAGGAGGAGCCTGGGCATCAGGGGAGCAGATCAAATCATAGAATGATAGAATGGATTGGGTTGGAAAAGACCTCCCAGATCATCAAGTCCAACCCTTGGGCCAACTCCACTCCCTTTACCAGATCATGGCACTCAGTGCCACGGCCAAGCTCAGCTGAAAAACCTCCAGGGATGGGGAATCCACCCCCTCTCTGGGCAGCCCATTCCAATCCCTGAGCACTCTCTCTGCAAAGAATTTCTTCCCGATACCCAACCCAAACCTCCCCTGGCAGAGTGCAAGCTGTGCCCTCTTGTCATACTGTTGGTTGCCTGAGAGAAGAGACCAACCCCCACCTGGCTACAACATCCTTTCAGGTAGTTCCAGACAGTGCTGAGGTCACCTCTCAGCCTCCTCTTCTCCAGCACAAACACCCCCAGCTCCCTCAGCCTCTCCCCACAGCACTTGTGCTCCACTCCCTTCTCCAGCCTCGTTGCTCTTCTCTGGCCCCGCTCCAGCCCCTCAATCTCTTTCCTGAAGATGGCACCAAGAAGGGCACCCAAGGAGGGCTAAACCCCACCAGGAGGAATCCAGGGCAGCAAGAAGAGATTTCATAGAATCAAAGGATATCCTGAGTTGGAGAGGAATCACAAGGATTATCAAGTCCAGCTCCTGGCCCAGACCAACCCCAGGAATCAGGATGGAGCTCACAAAGAAGGTGTTTATGGGAAGAGCAGCAGCACCAAGAAAATGAAGCGTATGGAAATGCCATCAGTTGGTGCTGGAGGAAAACACCTGAGCCCAGCAAAATGCTGGAAATAAGACACTGCTGGGGCACAGCCCATACTGGTCTCAACACCTGAACTGCCTGGGCCCTTCATGAACCAGGACTGGAGGCAGGACTGGCTGACTTGCAAGCTGCAAGGCTCAATCTTTTTCCTTTGAGAAGATCCAAAGGAAAGATAAGTGAGGCACAACAGTGCCAAAAACCAGACTACATTTCCCCAGCATTTCCACTTTTCCTTCCTCTGTTCAAAGGGAAATGCAGTTTGTCCCATATCACCTAAATCACCTTGACAAATGGAAATGGAATTATTTTAAAATATATATATAAAATAAGAAGGAAAAACTTCTTTTTCCTGCTTTCCTTCTCTTTTTCACAGAGCTTGAACAAAGAAAATACTCTAATTAGCAGCCACAAGGTATGTAACCACAATTTCAAGCCATGAGAAAAGGATGGATCCAGCCATGATCTGGGACTTAGGGATCATTAGGTGAGCAAATTAAAACTTTCACTCCCAGGAATGAAAGGCTTCTGATAAATCTGAAACACCCCATATGGATCCTGGTGAAATCCTGATCTTACTAAAGCCCACAGGAACTTTCCTACCAACTCTGAGGGAGCCTGGATTTCACCCCTTGTGGTGGTGGCAACCAGTGATGGAGAGGGACACAATTCCATGGGGTAAGAAGCAGCCAGAAAGGCTCTGTAGGACACCAGAGTTATTTCACCTCTTCATTTGCAGTGACTTTACACTCAAATTGGTGGTTTTTTTATCTTCATTCACCACTGGGGTGTGTCATTCACTTCAGAGCTGTGTTTCTGCCCCCAGAACCCACAGCAAACGTTTCCAGGGCTTTGTGATCAGCTCTGACATCAGAAAAGAGAAAGAATGACTTTGCAGGAAGGAATTGTTGGGGTAAAATGGACCTGTTCCCTCTCTGAAGTTCAAACCTTTTGCACATCTATCCCAGGCACAAAGGACTCTGTGATTCCCATGACAACTGTGGCAATCATTCAATTCCAGGGATTCAGCCTCCCAAGCCACCAGCAGGTCCTGCAGGTGCTCCTGGCCAGACAACACATGATGAAAAGGAGCATTCCAGTGACCTGGGGAATGTGCCCTTTAAGGGATGTTGCTGTTATTACACTGGGAATTTGGAATTCATTAACACCAATTAAAAGTGGACACTGAGCTCTGTCCTCGCCACTCTGCAGATTTCTCCCTGCAGGTTGGGAAGTCTAGGGCTTGCTTTGGTGAGCCAGAAAGCTGAGATAAAGGGAACTGCCCTGCTATGATTTGTGCTCCTGGGCCATGGCAATAACAGCCCTGCAGGAGACAAATGTCCCTCCCAGAGCTGTATTTCCTGTGGATGTTACAGGCACAAGACAAAAAGCAGCTGAGCTCTCCCAGCCCAACATCCAGTTAAAGTGTTCCCATTCTGGAGACATCTCAGAGCAGAACCCACCACTTGTCCTTAAGTGTTGCTATAAATAACCCCACCAGGAGTAAAATGGGCTTTCATTTGAGAAGTCCCCTCTGTCCTTGTCAGCTTCACTTACAGCAAAGTCCTCCTGTCAGTCTGGGCGAGTTCTTGAGAGTCCAAACAACCAAATATTTTCATTCTAACAGCACATCTACTGAAATGGGAAAGACTAAACTAAATAAAAAGCAATTATTTCTTTTGTTTGTTTGTTAAAGACCTGCCCCATAGCTCTGAGTGCTCATTTTTACCAGTGACCCACTCCTGGAAAGGACTGGGAAAAATTAAATGTATTTCAACCCCCGCTGCTGATTCTTCACCACAGATCTTATTTATCACAAAAATTAAAATATCTGCAAGGTATGGAAATTATTAACAAAAAAGAAGGTCAAATGCACTGCAGACACGGGGCTACTTGGAGAGAAGGGAAAGACTGACATAAATCTCTGCTGGAATCTCGTGGCTCCTTCCTACTGAAGGAAGGAGCAGAATGCAAAGTGCTGCATTACTGGGGCAGAGGGATATGTTGCTTAAGGGTTTTTTTACTAAAAAAAAAAATAAAAGCAGTTGCACTGCTGGCACAACAGACCTAACTCTGTCACAAGTAATTTATTACATCAGTATATCAACTTATTAAAAAAAGAAAAAGACACCGAAGGAGTCCTGTCTTTGAGCCCAGTTTGGAAACATAAACAGCTTCAGAGTTTAATTAGAAACTGTTTACATCTGGAAGATAATTTCCTTTGCCTCCAATTGTAACAGAGGTAATTCCAGATAGTTCTGCTGACTCCATAGTTTAATGTCTGCGAGCTGCCAGACTGAGCAATGCAAAGTGGGGGCTGGACAGCTGAGAACTGACTGAGGGGTCAGGAGATTCTGTGCCAGTGGGTGGATTATCCAACACTTTCTGGCTCTGCAGCTCCAAGATGTTGGGAGATGTCTGGAAGGAAAAAACCACAACCCACAACTGGTCAGCAAACTAAAGTGTCCTTTCCCACACTCTGTTTCAGATTTCTGTCCCATTTCCACCATGACCTTTTGCACCTTTTAAGCTTTCTAGATTTATTTATTTATTTTCCCATCTTGTGAAGTGTTGGAATAAGTGGTTTTCCCTTCCAGCTGACTTGGCAGCAAAGCCAAGGTGCTGCTTTCCTGGCATACCTGACTGTCCCCTGGAGCCAGGGAGCTGCAAATCTCTGCAGGGTGTGCATTTTCATAACCCAGTAACCTCCAGTCCAAGGGCTGAATGGCCAAAATGAAGGTGACTTTATATCCTGCCTCATAAGATCATTTTCCAAAAAGAAGAACAGTGATTGAAACTAATACTTTATACAACAAATGCCACAAGTGATTTCCTAACTTGTCCTTAATAGGTTTTAGTGATGTTTTATGTATTTAACTGCATGTTTATAATGTAGTTAAATAAATATTCATTTGTGTGACAGTTCAGAAATCAAACCAAAGCAGAGGACAAAATAACAAGGCTCCCAAGAAACCCCTTGGAGAACCAAACCCTCTGAGCAAGGCAGGTCTCCAGGAGGCACCAGCCCCTCATCTAACATGCAAATACACACTGGTGGAGTATAAAATCAGTGTAAATGTGCTGCTGCTGGCCCTTTGATGTGCTCTTTAATGGGGATGGGGCATGCCCGAGGGAAGAGCAGACCCTCAGCAACAGGACAAGGGGGCACGGGGGGCTCAAGCTCTGCCAGGGGAAATTGAAGTTGGAGAGCAGAAAAAACTTCTTTGCAGAGAGAGTGCTCAGGCATTGGAATGGGCTGCCCAGAGAGGGGGTGGATTCCCCATCCCTGGAGGTTTTTCAGCTGAGCTTGGCCGTGGCACTGAGTGCCATGATCTGGTAAAGGGACTGGAGCTGGCCCAAGGGTTGGACTTGATGATCTCGGAGGTCTTTTCCAACCCAATCCATTCTATGATTCTGTGATTCAGCACCAGCAGGGACATCAGTGTGGGACACACTTTGCTGTCCCCCAGACACTGCCCTTGGGGGTGAAGGCAATGGAGAAGCTGCTGAGCACCCCCTGGCCCTGACCCAGCCCAGAGGCACCAGGATAACTGGGCAGCCAAACAGACCACTCAGAACTCCCCACCAATGCACGTTCCTCTGGCTCCACAAACCTTGCTTTGGGTTGGGGTGACTCCCACCCTCGGGGTTCTCACATACCCCACAAAATGCTCTTCCACTTCACCTGAGGGGGAGGCAAACTGCAGCCCAGGAGCCAGCCAGGTACAGACCCACAGGGCAGCTCCTCTGCCCAAACCCCCATGTCACAGAATCCCAGACTATTCTGAGTTGGGAGGGACCCACAAGGACCATCAAGTCCAACTCTTCAGTCAATGGCCCACACAGGGGATTGAACCCATGACCTTGGCATTATTACCACCAAGTTTTAACCAACTGAGCTGATCTCAGGCCCTTTCATGGGCTTAGCCAGAAATATCAGATGGATTTTGGGTGGATCCTGGACAAGGATCCTACAATTCACACACTTGAGATCTACCACTCAACTTTTACAGAGAATATGTAACTACTCTGAGTTGGGACCCCTCAGTGGCTCTGGGGAGCATTTCCAGGTGCATTCCCAGACCCCAGCAGTTTGGGGAGGAGGGAATGCACTGACTGCTGGACTCTGAAACAACAGCTACATGACAATGCTAAACCTTCTCCCCACCCTGCCCTGCTCTGAGCAGGAATTCCAGAGAAACCCTCAGCCCCTGAGCACTGCAGAGTCTGAGGCAGAGCATTTGCCCTGGGAAAATCAGGAAGACCTTCAACAATGCAAACCAAGCAAGAAATGGGGATGGGAGAGGAAGAGAGAGCAAATAAATGGCTGGTTTAGAGATCTATGATAATGCAGTTGCTACCACAGAGGCTGTCAAGGGAGAGGAGCCAATAAAACCTGGGTTTCTCTGCCAGCAGAAATGGAGGTTTATTTATAAGACAAAACAAAGTGTAACGCACCTCTCCTTGGCCACTGCAGTAAACACATCAAAGGGAAGCATCACATGGAGCTGTTCCCCTTGCAGATCACACAGCCCTGCCCTCCCAACCCAGCTGGGGGATCAGCCTGTGAGTGCAACACAGAGCAAGTTCCCTGAGCTGACCCTCTGACATCTGCACCCTCCCAGAGGAGCCCACGGAGCAGCCACTCAGCAATGGGGCAAATAGGAATGGTCACACTCATGGAATCTCCCGTGCAGCTTCCTTAGGGTCACCTTGGAGCTGCTCACATCCTCTGGAACCATTACTCTGGAAAAAAGAGCTCTGTTTCCACTTAAATATTGTATTTAGCCTTAATTATGACTGATGTACTCGGTGTTCGGTGCAGAACATCTAATTGCTCCTGGAGGGAATTCCAGTCCAGGAAGGACCAGTGCTCTTTTCCAGGGGTATCTGCAAGGAGCCCACCTGGTGGTCCTTCCCACTTTTAATTTGTTCCCATTTGTCCTCAGCAGTGCTTAGATGGAGTCAATTAGTTTAATTTGGGGCTGATTCTTAAGAGATCGCATTTTGTTCTCGCTCTCATTCACAAATGTGCAGCTTCCCATTGGCAGTTTGCTTTAATTCTAACATAAAGGTTTTAATTTTACTTAAAAACCTACTGACAACAGCAGGGTTTTTTGGAGTGGGTAGAGAAATGTCCTCTCCAAATTACAACATAAATGAACTGATATTTTAATACGTATGATTTCCACTCTGTGCTCTTTCTGTGTTCCTAATTGCTCTCCTCCCCCAAACCTGGCCTCCAAAAACTCACTAATTAAAGGGAAATTGTGTACTGAAAGGCAATTACTCAAAATTAGCTGCTCTTTTCTACCAGAAGGCACAATTCCCCCCAAATCCTCTAAAATAATGATCTATAGCCGAGAGGTTGAATTGATCTCATTTCTCCTTTCTCTTCCCTTCTGATCATCCCTGCACCAAACACTGGAATTCCCCCAGCAGTGGCACAGCCCGGCCCCACTCCCCTGGAACACACTGAGATTTATCTGAGTAAATTCAATTTAAGATCTGACTGAATCAGAAAGACAGAGTGACTCTAAATTCTGGCTGGGAGAATGGAAATGGTAACACAAGATCCAAGATAAGAACAGAAAGGGCAAAGACACAGAGATCATCAAGTCCAACCCTTGGGCCAACTCCACTCCCTTTACCAGATCATGGCACTCAGTGCCACGGCCAAGCTCAGCTGAAAAACCTCCAGGGATGGGGAATCCACCCCCTCTCTGGGCAGCCCATTCCAATGCCTGAGCACTCTCTCTGCAAAGAAGTTTTTTTCTGCTCTCCAACTTCAATTTCCCCTGGCAGAGCTTGAGCCCCCCGTGCCCCCTTGTCCTATTGCTGAGTGCCTGGGAGAAGAGACCAACCCCCACCTGGCCACAACTTCCCTCTGGTGGAGAGGGCAGAACAAAGGAAGAGCTGCATAATGTCACCAGAAAATGCCCAGAAATTTCTGCCCTGAGTTTCTGCCCTGAGTTTCTGTCCCTGTATCCATCCCAAAGCGGAGGAGCTGGAGCTGAACCAGGAACTCAGCTGAGACAAGCAAAGCTGGAGAGCCCCTTGCAGGAGCTGAGGACCAGCTCTGCCTGCCCACTGCTGCCAGCTCTCCCCTCCCCTCAGAGCCTGCAGCACCCCCAGTTTGCCCCCCCAGTGGGCACACATGCCCTGCCATGCTGCAGGATGCAATTCCATAGGGATAATCACTACCTATGGTTTCAGAAGGGCCCAGCTATTGCTCTTTTCCAGACTTAGAACTCCCTCTCGTGCTCCTCTCTTTTGTTTGTCTCTCAGCTGGCTGTGTTGGCCCCTGGCCAGGGTCCCCTCTCTGCCCTGGGGAGGGTGACAGTTTGCCTTTGAAGGGAGGCCAAGGCTGCTGTTGGTTGAGCAGAAGGGAGCAATCCAGCCCAGCACTCCCTGGCCTCTCCCAGATCACTCTCCTCCTTTCCCAGAAACATTCAGCCACAGAAAAGGCAGAGGTTGAGCCAATCACAGTTCCCAGAAGAGGTTTTTAAGCAACAGATGAACTTTAATCACACAGAGGGAACACTGCAAGAGACATCAGGAGATCATCCAGACCATGCTCTTGCCCTGAGGCACACCCAGCTGTACCTGCAGTGCTGCAGATGTTTGCCTGCCTGGTCCTTCCTGGCTGCCAGGCACAGGCAGGGTCACTCCTGCAGGGAGTCCAGCCCAGCACATCCCTGACCACCAGAGAGCTTTGGGAAATCTGTTCCCTCTTGCTGCAGTTTAGTCCTGTTAGTTCTAGTCTGGGTGTGGACCTGGACAACTCCTTCATCACACCCTTCACTTCCAACAGTCTGAACCACAGCAGAGCAGGCTCTGACTGGGCACTCTGCTCAGGGGGCCTGGACTTTTGGTGTCTACAAAACTGCTCTTCTCCCCCTTGACACTCTGCCTTTACCATCAGCAGGGCAACCCTCAGAGAACCATGGAATATCCTGACTTGGAAGGCACCCACAAGGGTCACTGGTCCTGCACTCAGGGAGATGACCACAGGTTTACTGGCTTTATTTCCCACTGGCTTTATGTTTTGGAAGATCTCCCTCTGGCCAGGGCACAGCCCCACTCCCACTGACCTCACAGACTGAATTTGCTCAGGTGCTAAAACTGCTCCACTCTTCCCACAAAGGGGGAAAGGCAAAGGCTTGTGCAAAACTAAAACCCTCCCCTGCAGGACACAAAGGCTTTGCAGAGAGCCCAACAGTGCATTTCCTGCACTGCTGCATTTCCTACACACTCATCCTTGCCTTGGCCTTGGGATGTTGCTCATTTCCTCTTGGCAAGAGGAGAAAAGGTGAAATTCTCATTTTGCTTGCTTGTGGTTAGTTTGTTTTAATTACCCAGTTGCTTCCAACACGTTTGTCTCTCACATTGGTGACCTGTCAATGGAAAGGTGTGGTTGTGCTCCAATAACACCTTCAGTTGTTTCAGTTTAAGTGGGTAACTGTGAGAGGATTTGGCAGATGTTGAAAGTTTTTCTTTTTTCACCTTTCAGTGTTCCTGAGACGCAAACTGAACCTCCAGAAATCCCATCCCAACTGGAGCTTGCCAGTGTTCCCCCTGCACTTACCCAGTCGAGGGGTTCATGATGCAACCCCCTCTCTCTGTGGATGCTTTGCAGTTACAGCCTCTCTCCAGGGTGTCGTGGTTCATCCCAAAGTTGTGCCCCAGCTCATGAGCCAGAGTGACTGCAGCACCCAGAGGGTTTTCTGAGTGATCCTTCAAGAAAAACCCACAAAAGAGTAGTCAAGCCAACACAGAAAACCAATGCAAAATACACATTCCCCATCTAATCATAGCATTGTAGAATCGACTGGGTTGGAAAAGACCTCAGAGATCATCAAGTCCAACCCTTGGGCCAACTCCAGTCCCTTTACCAGATCATGGCACTCAGTGCCACGGCCAAGCTCAGCTGAAAAACCTCCAGGGATGGGGAATCCACCCCCTCTCTGGGCAGCCCATTCCAATCCCTGAGCACTCTCTCTGCAAAGAAGTTTTTTCTGCTCTCCAACTTCAATTTCCCCTGGCAGAGCTTGAGCCCCCCGTGCCCCCTTGTCCTATTGCTGAGTGCCTGGGAGAAGAGACCAACCCCCACCTGGCCACAACTTCCCTTCAGGCACTTCCAGACAGTGCTGAGGTCACCTCTCAGCCTCCTCTTCTCCAGCACAAACACTCCCAGCTCCCTCAGCCTCTCCCCACAGCACTTGTGCTCCACTCCCTTCTCCAGCCTTGCTGCTATTGCTTCTCCTCTGAGATGTTCTATAAACTTGGCTGCAGTCACTCTGTTTAATTAACTCAGTTTTAAAGTCATCCACATACACCAAGTGCAGACTGGGAATTGCAGGACACCCAATTTCCCCAGCACAGCAGACCCTGGAGGCCATGGAGCAGCTCTGAACATCCTCTGGGGTCCAAAATTCCCTGCTCAAGAAATCCCCCAAACTTCCAAGCCAGTGTTGGAAAGGATAATTATTTATGGGTGAGGATGAGTGTGATGTGGGAAAAGGGAGAAGACCCTTCATGTCAGCAAGAGATTTCACTTGGCCAATTTAAAGTTCTTTAATATCAGAATGTCCAAGGTCTCACAAGCTTTGTAAGAAAGGCCAAGTATCCTTGAAAAGCCCTTTTTTAAAAGGAAAGGCCAAAGCAAGTGAAAAATCTCCCATGGCCTCCTGTTAACACCTATGAATATTCCAAATGTTGCAAGTATCAACTGGAAATATTAACGTTAATCCTGGTTGAAATACTGATTTTTGGGACAATTATTTCTGAGAAATTCAACTCATGATCTGACCACAGGCTGCTGATCCAACTGATGTCTTGGCTCAGCCACAAATCACAGACCTTTCCACAGTGATCATTTTCCTTGAGGGAAAAAACTCCACTGTGCCTGTATGAAAGATTCCCCTAAAGGCACAAACATGTGATATAAATGCATGATCCACTATTTATCAGCCAGTAAGTGGAATTACCGTGTGCAGCTGCCTGTCCTGAAAGCTTGTATGAATATATTCACTTTAAATAACTCTTTTAGTATCATCTAAGCCAAACTCCAGACTAAAAAGACAGGTAAAACTGCCTGAAGCATTATCTGTGTATTAATGGAGGTTTAATACACGACTTGGGGTATATTTAAGAGCTTCTTCTTTTATCTGTCTGGGCTATGCTTTTTTTCAGTAAATCATTTCTCAAACAGCAAACAAAATGAAAAAGAGAATACAGCCATTCTGAAAACAAGAAACTGCTCTCTCTACATTTGTAATAAACATAAATGTCTCTCTCTTTTTTTTTTTTTTAGTTTCTTCCTGAATTTTAAAATCTTAATATAAAACCTTTTGACAGGCAGTTTGTCAGCAGTTTGTCCTGCACATGTCTGGTTATGGGGGTGTCCTATCTAAGTACAGGTCAGACACAGATGGATTTATCTCTGTACACACAGTAATTTATGGAATATTTAGAGAATTCACATGCCTGAATATGGGGATGTCTTATCTAAGTACAGGTCAGACACAGATGGATTTATCTCTGTACACACAGTAATTTATGGAATGTTTAGAGAATTCAATGTAATTGAACCTGGTGTCATAAAAAGAGCACAGCCCCTCACTCAACTGGAAAAAAACTGCAGGAAGAAAGATTAAGAAAACAGTGAAATAATTCCATATAATTTCCTGCTGACAGGTTGGATGATGCCCTGAAATTAAGGCTATCTGGTCAAGGCAGAAATTCCTCTCAATACTGAGCTACCCAGTCAGACAGCAAACTGAGCTCAGATTTGATTTTTCCAGCATGTCTTCTACTTACTGAACAGTGATTCTATTTATCTGGATAGTCTAAAGCTGGCAATTAAAACTACAGACAAGAATTCACACAGTCCACTCCAGAAGTGGAGCAATAAATGATGTGAAATGTAATTTGGGGCTCGAACAGGCAGACAATGATTCCAGCCCATGAGGTTCTCATTACTTGCTCAGACCCACTTGGAATGCAATTTTATCAGCTTCTAGAGGGGCTGTTTGGAAGAAGGAATGTGATGCCTCAGCAAAAGAGGTTATTTGAAGACAGCATAAATG
The DNA here is from genome assembly GCA_013396695.1 of Sakesphorus luctuosus. Lineage (NCBI taxonomy): Eukaryota > Metazoa > Chordata > Aves > Passeriformes > Thamnophilidae > Sakesphorus > Sakesphorus luctuosus. The sequence goes on from VWZD01003741.1 coordinate 486,288, forward strand.
AAGATTATCAAAACAAACAGTGACATGTCCCATTTGATACCGAGGCCATTTAAGTATCACGAGGACTAAAGAAATGAATAGCAATGTGACTTTGATTTATTCCACCAGGGTCTTTTAAAGTTAACTTGAGCAGTAAAAGTCATTACCCAACAGTTTCCCAACCCCTGAATGAGCAGCCCTCGACTGTGGAGACATTACAAGCTGTTGCACAAAACATGCAGCTGCTCAGCCTGCTCTGCTCCATCCCACCCAGATGCCAGTCAGGACCTGATAGTGGAACACGGGCACCTACAGCCACAAACCCCCTGAGCCTGGCACTGCCCGTGCTCCCTCAGGTCACAGGGACACAGAATGGGTTGGGTTGGAAGGGGTTTTTTAAAGCCCATCCCATTCCGCCCCCTGCCATGGGCAGGGACACCTCCCACCAGCCCAGGCTGCTCCAAGCCCTGTCCAACCTGGCCTGGGACACTCCCAGGGCTGGGGCAGCCACAGCTTCTCTGGGCACCTGTGCCAGGGCCTGCCCACCCTCCCAGCCAGCAATTCCTTCCTAATATTTAATCCAAATCTCTCTTCTATTAGTTTAAAACCATTCCCCTCTTGTCCTATCACTCTCTGCCCACATAAAAAGTCTCTTTTTTTCATACAGCAAGCTTGGAATATTTTACTTTTATATCCATGCATTCAGTGGGTAATCTTTTCAAATAGAGGAATGATGACTGAGTGGTGTGTCAAAGACTTGCTTGAATATCAGCTTCTCTTTGGTCTATTTTATGACACTACAGAACCATCACAGGAAAATGAAATTATGATGGTCTTGTTAAAGCTTCTCCCTACTTTGAGTTCCTCCTAAAACTGGTGGGAGATGGGGCGTCCCCTCCTGAGAGAATGCAGCCCTACAGGGAAGGAGAGCTGGGCAGCTCCTGGGGAGCATGGCAGAGGAATTCAGATCCCAGGGCAGAGCTGCCTGCCTGCACAGAGAGTCAGGAGAACCAGATCAGACCAGGATGGCTCCAGGGTTTGCATTCAAGTGTCAATTCTGACGCAATCTCTGGTTGTCTCTTCTTTCAGCACCGTGTTTGGAGTGTGGGAGCTGTTGGTGCTGAGGGTTTGGGGTGCCATGGTAAGAGGTTGGTGAGTTATGAGGTCGGCCAAAGGTTCTGCTGCCTGCTGTTGAGACATTTGAGCACTTCAGCTTCCCAGCTTAACAGTTATTACTTTTTTCATAGAGCCACAAAATCTGTTTTAGGTTGGAAAAGACCTTTAAGAACAAAGAGTCCAACCATTCCCAGCACTGCCAAGGCCACCCTGCCCCATGTCCCCAAGAGCCACATCCACAGGGCTTTGAAATCCCTCCAGGGGTGGAGACTCCACCCCTGCCCTGGGCAGCCTGTTCTGGTGCCCAACCACCTTTTCCTTGAAGAAACTTTTGCAACTCTCCAACCTAAACCTCTCCTGGAGCCGCCTGGGGCTGTTTCCTCTTTATCTGCATATCTTCCAAATGTAGAGCTCCCTTCTGTAGCTACCAGTGCATAAAATACCTTTTGTATACACCTGAATCCTCTCTTGTTCTCTCAGGGGGAAGGTTGGACACCTGCCCAGGTGGGTTTGGGGGGGGTGGGGAGTGTTTGCTTGCTTTGGATTTGGCTCATTTTTGAGGATTTGCTTGAAGAACTGGAAACCATTTCTAGTTATTCTCTGCAAACCTCAAGTTAATTTGCACCCTAAAAGCTTAAATTCACTGAGGTGAGAATGTCGCAGTAACTTCAGGCTCCCCTTCATGGCCAAAGCTGCAGCCTGGCCCAGGATTCACACACAGACACCAAGTTTTTCCTGGACTTAGAAATCAGCCCCTTCTCTGTCAGAGCCCTGAGAGCACTCCAAAAAAATGCTGATTCTTGTTTTCTTGTTACTGGAATGAAGTATTTAAAATTGTTTCTGTTTGAAATGACAATTTCCAGAGTGAAGAGGACTGACTGGGCAGTAAATTACACTATGGAGTATTTTAAAGCTTATGTTAAAATTAAAAGGACAAAAAAGGCATCATTAAGGTCCTCTCTGACTGCAGATAAAGCCAAGGCAGAGAGTGAAGTGGATAAAATGGGTCTCTCTGCCTCATAAATGACTTTACCAAGACTTGGAAGTGCCTTTGGAGACTCCTACAGTTTTTCCTCTTCTTTCCCTCCTTTTCCTTTTGTACCTCTCCCAGGAACCCATGAATAGCTGTAACAAACACCAAGTACAGACTCGGCTTCCAAAGCCTCCAAGAGCCTGAAACCTTCATCTCTTCTACAACTTTGATAGGATTTTTTTCCAAAATGATGTTATTTGATGGTTTTTTCCACCTTCCCCTCCCCCTCAGCTTCCCTGCTGGCCTTGCAAATTCTCCCCATCATCTCTCTGGGTATTCATTAAGAGGGAAGGAAAAGCAGGAGCTCCAAGGGAGTCCATCCCTGGAATTACCCTGCCATGCTGATTGTCTTGAGGCAAAAGCCTCAGGGTCCTGGGCTGCAGGTCAGCCCATGGAGCTTTGAAGAACTGGGAGCTTTGGGACCATCCAAACATCAGATGTTGTGTGTTCCTCAGCTCCCACCTCATTTATGTTGGATGTGCAGAGCTGGAGAGCCCCACCACCACATCACCTGAGGTGCTGGAAGTCCCAACAGAGCTGTAGGAAACACCAAGGGTTTCAGCAGGCCCAGGCTGAGCTCAGACATATCAAAAGAGGATTCAGGAAGGCCACATCCAATTTTACTTTTTCTACTGTAAAGGTTAGTTAATTAAAACTTCTTGCCCCTTAACTCAGCACAAAAACCTGTTTGAAATTTTAAGAAAAATTAAAATTCTGAAAGCAAATACTGCAGAACTGCTTCCAAATACTGGCCAAGGTGTATTAATTGTGTGTTCACCATGTCTAACATCTGACAACAGCCTTCCAGCAACAGTCTGTGAGAGGCTGAGGCACAAGAAATGCTGCCATGGTTTGTTCTGGCTGTCTGGCAGGGCAATAAACCCACTGCTGCAGAGATGGAAACCAAGGCCTAACACAGGAAACTCCATAAACAGAGAATAAAATCAATATATTCAAAGATTCAGGACAGACTGTTGCTGCCTGTAACACAAGTACACCCAAGTGTATGACAAGCACATCTTCTGGCTCTCATCCTTGCCAGCCCCTCAGCACCTGATTCCCTGACAATGAGGAGCACAAACTTCCTGCAAAGAGCTCAGGCTGTATTTTAGTGCAACAGTTTGATTTTCTTCACTATGGGAACTACCATTTACAGGCAGTCTGGATGGGGATATAAATAACAGTGAGACAGAAAAGGGGGCACGGGGGGCTGATGTTCTGGCTCAGGGCTACAGAACCTGAGCTGGTGCTGCCCCAGTTGGGCCAGTTTGGGGTGCTGAGCTTTTCCCACTTACCATGACGACTCCTCCAGACTGCTCTGCAGTGCACATGCTCATGATGGGTGCCATGCCAATGGTGGTGCCCTGGAAGTACACCCCGCTGCAGGAGGGTGGCAAAGAGAGCAACAATCACAGTCAGTGCCAAGGAACCTCCCCCTCCCTCCCAGCCTCGTGTTTGTGCCACTCTCAAGCACAGATCCCATCCCCAGTGTGGCAGCACAAGGGACACAAGGGACAGCCCAGACTGGCTGTGCTCACCCCCTGAGCTGCCAACAGCAGCATTTCTGCTGTGAGGAACATCCCACCCATCTGAGCATCACCCTTTGGGTTTGCTGCCACAACAGGGCCCTTCTCTCCTTCCTTTTTTTATCCCTTCTGAAGTTTGGAACAGAAACACAAACATAAAAAGAATGTCTCCAGCTTGAAGGAGGGTTATTGCAATGCAGTGGGAAGTTTATATGCTGCTTGTTATGATACACAGCCTAGAGTGTAATAATTCCAAACCAAGTGTTATTATACATAGAGAGCAATCAAATATCTCATGAGAGACAGTTTGGAAGGGCTCAATTTGTTCTTACACAGCTAATGGAAGAAATGAAGACCTCCTCCTAATTACTAAGACATCAGGTATGTTTGTCTGTTAAATGTTAATTGATCAAAATAATACTTGATTGGAGAAAGAGGGTTTCCTCTTACTTTTTTTTTTCTAAGAGTGCTTTTACTTTCATAGACTCACAGACTGCTTTGGATTGGAAGGGACCTTTATTCAGTTATTTAATCCAAAAACCAGCAGCAGGGTAAAAGATGTGTAGGACTCAATTTCTAAGTCACAAATGCAAGTGAAATGTCCAATTTAGGTTACATTTTAATGCTCACTGAGGTCTTTCCACTAAGACTTCACACAGAGTTCCCCCAGCTCTACATGTGGGCGAGGACAGGACTGACTTTCTAGGAACAATTCAAGCCCAGTTTAAACGCCTGGAAATTCCCACCCTCAGGCTGTAGCAGCTTATTCCACATCCACTGTTCTACCTCAGTCGTGTCCAGGAAAGGCTTTGAGAGTGAGGGGAAGGAAATTCCTCTGAAGCACCTGCTGGAGGGCCCTGCAGAGCTTTGTTATGTTTGGTGCTTGGAGAGGGGAAAGACAAACCCTCAGGAGTCCAGATGTTGCTTCCAACAGTGTGGCAAGTGGGGAGGGATCCAGGGCAGCTGTTCCCAAATGCCCACATGGAACCCACATGGAACCCACACGGAACCCACATGGAACCCACATGGAACCCACATGGAAGCCACATGGTGCCAAGTCTACCTTATCAGCTGGGCGTTGTCGTGGGGCTTCCGAGGCAGCAGCTTCAGCTTCCTCCAGTCCAGAAACTCATGGAGGCTGGTGAAAGGGTCCTGGGAGATGGAGCACTTGTCCATGTCATTCCACACCTCCACTCCCACCAGGGCCACTCGGATATTCAGGGGCCTGTAGAACTAATGGGGGGAGAAAAACAGACACGAACCCAAAAGCCGTTTGAGACCACACAGGATTAGGGTATTTCAACAGAAACAGGAGGAGGTACCTTCCCTGTGGAGGTTAAAACAGTGTCCTCTCCAGGGCAGGAGTGAACACCTGACAGGACTGGCTCAGCCAAAGCAATTCCATGACATCCAGAGGGGAGCCAAGGCAACATCAGCAGTGGAGCTGAGCTAACAATCCCAATATGAGGAAGGATTCCAGACTCAACAGACTGAACAGCCTGAGAAAAACATCCCCTAGATCTCTGTGTGGTTCCTGTGCACTGCAGTCCCTTGGAGAACAAACTAAGCATGAAGCAAAAACCACACTGCAACATGAAAATGAGTTTGGAGCAGGGAACACAGAAACACCTCCCCTCCAGCAGGGAGTCAGCAGGACAATAATGGATGAGGCAGAGGTGTCTTCAGCAGCTTGTTTTTCATCAGGAATGCCTCTCCTTGAGCTATTGCCCTTGAAGGATCACTTGATAAGTTCTCAGCTAAATTAAGACTGTCTCAGTTATAATTTCACTATTGGACTCCCAATGCTTTCGGGCCATACAGCCCAACAGAAATTAATTTGTTCAAAAAACACTGTAGAGGACTCGTAGCCATTATTGTCAAGAAATTACTTCAAAACAAACAAACAAAAAAATCCACTGTATGTGTGTCTCTTATTGCTCTCACTCAGCCATCTGCTTCCTTGAACACCACATATTTTTAATTCTGCCATTTTCCTTGCATTATATCTACTATTAACTGTGTCTTCACAGGTCCTTTGTTGGCCTTGCAGTCAGACCTTCCCCTGTTCAGCAAATCATAGAACCATAGAATGGATTGGGTGGGAAAAGACCTCCGCGATCATCAAGTCCAACCCTTGGGCCAACTCCACTCCCTTTACCAGATCATGGCACTCAGTGCCACGGCCAAGCTCAGCTGAAAAACCTCCAGGGATGGGGAATCCACCCCCTCTCTGGGCAGCCCATTCCAATCCCTGAGCACTCTCTCTGCAAAGAATTTCTTTCTGCTCTCCAACTTCAATTTCCCCTGGCAGAGCTTGAGCCCCCCGTGCTCCCTTGTCCTATTGCTGAGTGCCTTTGTTGCTGCAAAGGACTTTGTTCTCCAAGTTTATCCTTAGAATAATCCTCTTATTTTCCATAGGTGATTATCCCCACCTCTTCCCAGGCGGATAAAGCCCTGCCTGTCTTTAGGTACATTTCTCCCACAGATCCATCCATCCCATATCCAGCAGGGCAGAGCTCCCAGCTTTGAATACCAAAGGGAATACCAAAGGGTTAAATTTACTCATTGGATTTTACTGGTTGGAGAGAAACATTGCTCTGAAATACTGAAGTATTGGGAAAATAAACATTAGGAAAGCTCCTTGAAAAGGTGATCAGGAGAAATGGGGGAGGTTGTGAAAGCTGCTGATCTGAGCACAGTGTCTTTCTTAATTTACCAGCAGAAGAAACAGATTTCACAGCAACATCCTTCAGCAAGGTTGGGAAAAGTGAGGCAAACCTCCTGTTCTTACCTTATCAACGTAGTTTGCAATTTCTATCAGCCTCTGCTTGATTTTTTCCACATCTTTGCCTTGTCTCTGAAACTTGGAAGGTAAAGGATCAATGAACCAGCAGCACAAGTTCCAGTTTCCCCCTAGCCACCATCTCACCCCGTGGGTGCCTCAGGGGGGTTTGGGGATTACAGAATGCAGCCAAATCCACCAGCAGACTCCTGTTGGGTTCATGGGACCATGGCCTGCCTCCGGATAGGCACAGCCTATGGGAAAGGATCAGCTCAGTTGGTTAAAATTTGGTTGTAATAACACCAAGGTCATGGGTTCAATCCCCTGTGTGGGCCATTGACTTAAGAGTGGGACTCGATGATCCCTGTGGGTCCTTCCCAACTCAGAACAGTCTGGGATTCTGTGATTTTGGATCTCAGGAAAAGGTTTAAAAACCACTGAATATTACATAGGAGTCTATTAGGGAGTGATGTTTTGGGTGAAAAGGCTCTTCTCTTAGCAGGTCTTGCAGCAGAGTGATTGCAACTCCCTGACCAGCAGTGGCCAAGGACACAAAAAAAATTACTGGGCAAAATAATTCAAACCAAGATTTAGCTCTTTGCTTCCCCTCTAGTTCAGGGGAACATTCCTACAGCCAGTGCTGGTTCCTGGCCTTGGAGCAGTCTGTGGAGCCATGGGGAAGGCAGGGGTGTTCCAGTGGGATAGGAAGGTGTTCCAAAAGCACTGACAGCCCCACCGAGGGCAGAGGGAACAGCAACCAAACTGACCTTGCTAAAAAGAGACCCTGGGCAGTGAACTCACAGAATCATAGAATGGATTGGGTTGGAAAAGACCTCCAAGATCATCAAGTCCAACCCTTGGGCCAACTCCAGTCCCGTCACCAGATCATGGCACTCAGTGCCACAGCCAAGCTCAGCTGAAAAACCTCCAGGGATGGGGAATCCACCCCCTCTCTGGGCAGCCCATTCCAATCCCTGAGCACTCTCTCTGCAAAGAAGTTTTTTCTGCTCTCCAACTTCAATTTCCCCTGGCAGAGCTTGAGCCCCCCATGCCCCTTTGTCCTATTGCTGAGTGCCTGGGAGAAGAGACCAACCCCCACCTGGCCACAACTTCCCTTCAGGCACTTCCAGACAGTGCTGAGGTCACCTCTCAGCCTCCTCTTCTCCAGCACAAACACCCCCAGCTCCCTCAGCCTCTCCCCTCAGCACTTGTGCTCCACTCCCTTCTCCAGCCTCGTTGCTCTTCTCTTCTCACTTGGGCTGACCTCTGAGATCATCAAATCCAACTCTTGATCCAACCCCACTGTGATCACCATCCCAGGGCACAGAGTGCCCTGGGCTGGTGATCACAGTAGGGTTGGATCAAGACATGGTGCATTCTCTGTCCCTGGAGGTGTTTAAGAGGACACTCAGTACCACATCCAGTCCCTTCTCCAGCCTCGTTGCTCTTCTCTGGCCCCGCTCCAGCCCCTCAATCTCTTGCCTCAACTGAGGGGCCCAGAACTCAACACAACACTCAAGGTGTGGCCTCTTCTTCAGCAGTGACAGATACTGCTGTTTGAGAGTCAAACTCCATGAAGTATTGCAGATCCTTTTAGAATTGACTCTCAGTATTGGCGTGTCTTAATGAGTCCTTCTCTTACTCGGGGAGGTGATTTACTTCTGAAAATCATCCTATTATTGACTGGAGCACATTCCTGGCACTGCCATGGTAACTGGGCTGAGTTCCCCATTTCCTGCTCGTGCTTCCCATCACTTTTTGGGTTTTATTTCCTTACCTCACGATTATCTGCCACAATAACAAGCTCCACGTACTTCGTTGTCTTCAGAGTCTCCCTCTTGTGCTGTCAAAAAAATCATGAAAATTGTATTTTGTTTCCAGCCTCAGCACAACCAAGTGCTTGCAAGAGGAGATGCACAACCCCTCCCATTTCCAAAGACTTCACTACACACGGATTTGCATTGTGCTCCTTCTCCTCATGGAAGTTTTCCTCACTTACAAAGACCCCCAGGGTTTGATCACAGAAAGCAGAGAGTGGTGCAAAGTCTCTCCCAACCTTTCAGGTTTCTGCAGCTGAAACGTTCGAGTTTTCTTTCCCCACAGGAGAATCTCCCCTCTAGCAGAGAGACCTTTGCTGTTTCCAAGGCACATCTAAGGAAGGGATGAGATAACTTCTAACAAACATTTCATACAATAGACAAACTGGCTACTAAGGCAAAGGAGAGATAAAGGGATACTGAGTGAAGCAGAGAAGAGGTCAAGGGGTCAGCTGATAAATTATGGAGGAAGAAAAACCCAGGAATAAAAACTGCAGAAGAAAAGCAGAACCAACCGTCAGTGTCTGGAGAGACAAACTAATACTCTGAAAATGGAAGGCATACACTGAATTTTGTATCTGCATATTCATATCAAAGAGCTGGGCATGATCCTTGACATTCTAAAGGAAAAAAATCACTGGAGAAAGTGAAATGATTCTGTAATAGTAAAAATCATAGCACAGCTCCTCTGCTACCCTCGATTTAATGACCTAGTAATGCCTGTAAAAGTTCTGTGATTTACAGCAGCTGAGCATCTATTCTCTCATTCCTTCCATGTGTCTGGAATAAGAGGGAAAAGAGATCTCAGCAGAGTATCTGATCTTCCTGCCAGAACTTAAGGGGCTTAAGTAGATGTCTGACCTACTACTGACCACGATGGCTTGGACTGAACCAGTGCTCTGTAACCTGAAACATGACTAAAGCTTTCCAGAGAAAACTGCTCCAAGTCAAACTGTGTGATCCCCTAAGCTCAGCTAGAGCTGGACATCTCCTTCCAGCCAAATTTCACAAAGTTTTCTTCCCATTATCAAAGTGTTCCTCTCCATAATCTGCAGATAGATGATTTGGGGTGTTTTGCAAGAGACCTCGTGGTCAGAGGAAAGGGAACAATGTTCTCTTTGATTTTTAAACTCATGTTTAATAGTGTCAAACAGCCTTCAAACTGCAGTAACTGGCAAAGAGTTAAGTTCCAACTGGGCAGCATTTATGAACAGAGAGAGCAGCAAAAGCTATTGATAATGAACTAAACATCAATATACAAACCCTTCAAAGGATTGCACTTATTAGGGGGGGTGGAAAACGAGCTGAGGTAGATGCTCTTACACCTTGTGCTGTTTGGGCTCTCTGTCCCTCTCTCCTGCTCTGCCAGAGCCAGCTGTGCCCTCCACAGGGTCAGGGTGTGTGCATGGCCTTGGTGACATGGCCCTGCCTCTCCTGCCACTGCAGCAGTGCCTGGGGATGGGCTGGCTGTGAACCAGGACACCAAGAAGTCACTCTGTCCCCTCCTGCACTCCTGGAGCAGTGGCAGAGGCAGCACAGAGGGCCTGGCATGTCTTAGGGGACTTCAGCAGAACCTACACTGCTCTGGCAGGGCTTGATAGCACAGAATCACAGAATCATCTGGGTTGGAAGGGACCTTAAAGCCCACCCAGTGCCACCCCTGCCATGGGCAGGGACACCTCCCACCAGCCCAGGGTGCTCCAAGCCCTGTCCAGTCTGGACTTGGACACTCCCAGGGCTGGGGCAGCCACAGTTTCTCTGCTCAACCTGTGCCCTGCAAAATCCATCAGACACAAGTGAGATGCCGCCTAAGGCAAAGGGCCATGTGGGTGTGGTTTGTGATGGAATTGATCTCTCAGACACTAAAGTCAAATTGTCCTCAAATTTATCATGAGATCCTGGAAAGAAAAGAGCCCCCAGGGTGCCTCCCATCCTCTTCCAAATGAGGAAGAAAAGATGACACAGGAGAATCCACGTGCAAAGATACAGGCAGAGCTCTGGCACAGCAGTCACTTTAAAACATTTCCTTTTTGCCAAGAGGGAAACTGTTTGGAGAGGAGAGAGTTTGCTGGAGAGAAACTGGCTCACAGGGTATCACCACAGAAGCCTCTGGGACTGCCTTGAATAACAAGTGTGTCCCTGAGCTTTGCCCCAGGGCTCTGTGCATTCCTAGGACACAATATTGGTTTGTAAATCAGACCCAATCAGGAGTTGTGTCAGCTCTGCACAGCCCAGTGCCTGGGTCAGTCCCTCAGAGCCAACTGCACAGGCACAGCCAGGAGAGATGCACAGATGGGGCACACTGTGCACTGTGCTTTGCTCCCCTCACTGTTGCCTTTCTCCTCTGCTTCCCCCACACCTGATCCCACCAGGAGACTGCTGTCCCATGAGCTGTAGCCTTTCCTCGTGCTCCCCTGCCTGGGAATTCACATGGCTTGGATCCACCCTGCAGTGGTGCAGCCTCTGTCTCTGTTATCCACTTGCCCCAAAGGACTCCCCTGCCTGAGCTGGGGGCCACCAGCACCACCAAAGTGGTTTTTTGTGCCTACAGAGCAAACTGCACACTGCAGGGGCTGCCTTGCCCATCAGGCTTGCTCTCTGTAGGGTCCTATCTCAGCAGAGCTCAACTGGAAACACACTCCCTGCTGCAATTTGAGGGTCCACTGAGTCATGAAATGACCAAGCACTTCCAGAGCCCCAGCTCCAACGGGGCAAACCGTGTCTGCAGAGCCCTGTGCACCCCCTGAGCTGCTCTGCTGGAGCTCGTGGTTCCACCTGGGAGGCTGAGGCTGCTGCTTGTCCCACGGTTTATCTGCACTCACCTCCAACCCAAAGGTTGGGATAACTCTGTGATACTCTGATCTCACAGTTCAGCTCTGCTCAACAAGGATTTAGTGCAGGGGGGAAACACTGAACAAGAACCTCCCCCTGAACCTCAGACGATTTCTGAATAATTCTGTCACCCAGGGGAGTCAGGAGCAGCCTTCTGCCTCCCTGCTTTGCAGGTCATCTTTATTCAGTGTGTCCTGATGACAACCCTGAAATATGAAAACTCACTCCATTATATTACATTTGACAAAATTCCTGCATCAGAAATGTATCCAGCACACTCATTATGTATATATTGTACCTATCCATATGATGTGACTGTTGACAGGGTTTATAATTATGTCCACTGAACCACAGCAAAAATAGTTTTCAGATATTTAAAGTGAATTCTGGGATGTAGTTGAAGCCATCAACAATATGTGAGAACCACAAGGGTAATAATAAAATGGCTTTGACTGTAGCAGCTTGTTATGTGCACACATTTTATTTCAGTGTTGCATTGGTTGCCTCAGTGAAATTCAGGCAAAAGTCACAAAGAATTTGGGCAAACCTTAATGAAGTAATGAAAAGTACTTTTCCAATGCTTTCAACCTACAGGTATTTATAGAAATGTGTTTAATTCTTAAAACAGTATATGGAAGGGCTAATGCTTCAGATGTAGTATTTAATATCCCTGAAATATAAAACAACTTCATTCCACTACACAAATAATATTTAGGGATGTAATTTAGGTTGCTTTCCTTACAATTGACCTGATGCACAGACTTGGTCCTACATGCAAGTACAAATCCCCATCAGTGGCATTTACTAAATGCTGAGGGCAGATTTGTATCATTATATAATCCCTCAACACCTAAACCAGCCCTTCCTACAATCCCCACCCAACATGCAGACAAACTTATCACAGTATTTCCTCTTCCTGATTTTTAGCTCATTTAATTTCCTACAGGTTCCATTAGCATTTCACATTAAGTGCATTTCTGCCTACATAAAGGCAACTACAATAATACACCTGTAAAATAATAGGCTGAGAATTTCTCTGCATAAAAGACTTTTCCTTATAGAAGGTAAACTTTCAAAATCTGGTAATAACACAGCAGCACAGCTCTCATGTTCTCCTCCACCTTGGGTGGGCAAGAACAGCTCTCATGTTCTCTTCCACCTTGGGTGGGCAAGAACAGCTCTCATGTTCTCCTCCACCTTGGGTGGGCAAGAACAGCTCTCATGTTCTCCTCCACCTTGGGTGGGCAAGAACTTTGCCACAATATTCTTAGAGGGTCTGAAATTCTGGGTACAATCATACAAGAACCAAAATATGCCACCATAACAGGATGAAAATAATATGTTGAAAAGAAAGCAAAAAGCAAGCAATGCATGCAGGATGGAGAAAAGGTAATAAAGCTTTACCAAACCCTTTCAAGCCTGCACTTGAGCAGATGACACCACTGATGATGTTGTGGGTTAGTGTTTTGCTCAGAACCAGAGTTCTGCCAGGCAGCACTATGGAAATGCTGCCAGGGATGTACTCAACCGACCAGACACATAAAAACTCATCCTCCACCTACCCTGCCAGCCTGGGAACGCTGTACTGTGTCATTGGCATCAGCTCTCATGGCAGGGATGTCCAGCTGGTGGCCACAGGATCCTGGGGCTAGTTGCAAATTCTCTGCTCTGTAGATCTTGTGTTCACTTGTAGCACCTTCTAATGGCTCCAGAATGTAGCTTTGGTTTCCCAGCACAATAATTCCCCTGGGACACAGGAGAGCAGAGTAAGATGCATGGTTTGGAACTACAACAGAGTTACAACAGGTTTAACAGTGATGGAGTCTGAGAAAGCAAACTGCTGATTTACAGTGTCACGGGCGAGCGGAGCAGCAAACATCAGAGCTGGGTATTTGTCACTGCACACACTTGACTTGAAAAAAAGCTCACAGAAAATCTGTCTCTCCTGTAGTGCTGCACTGCAGAGCAGAATGATATTTGTGTTGGATTTGTTTTCTGTTGTGCCAGTAACGCGTGGCCAGCGCCGAGCAGAGTCAGCCACAGGTGCTGGCAGGGCCAGTGGCACAGGGGAAGGAGCCACAGCCTGGGGAGCTGCCTCTGGAGGGACAGGGACAGCCTGAGACCATTCCTTCTGGGCTGCAGTGTGCACCCCACCTCCCACGTGAAATGCTGGTGGCTCTGCCTGAGGAAGGAGGCAGGGCAGTGTCAGGACAGGTTGTTATCAGGGAAGCTCAGACACACCACCAGTGGGTTCCTGTTTAACTCTTCTTACTGCCCCAAATAAGAATTTGGACAGCAATAGAATCATAGAATCATAGGATCGGTTGAGTTGTAAGAGACCTCTGAGATCATCAAGTCCAACCCTTAATCCAGCTCCACTTTGATCACCAGATCATGGCACTCAGTGCCAGGTCCAGTCTCACCTTAAAAACCTCCAGGGATGGGGAATCCACCCCCTCTCTGGGCAGCCCATTCCAATCCCTGAGCACTCTCTCTGCAAAGAAGTTTTTTCTGCTCTCCAACTTCAATTTCCCCTGGCAGAGCTTGAGCCCCCCGTGCCCCCTTGTCCTATTGCTGAGTGCCTGGGAGAAGAGACCAACCCCCACCTGGCCACAACTTCCCTTCAGGCACTTCCAGACAGTGCTGAGGTCACCTCTCAGCCTCCTCTTCTCCAGCACAAACACCCCCAGCTCCCTCAGCCTTTCCTCATAGGACTTGTACTCCAGTCCCTTCACCAGCACCTGCTCTCTGAGGAGCTGATTTTCCATCAGTGAAAGAGCTCTTGCTGCACTGCTTTAAGCTGACAAGAGGAAAGAGGGGTTAGGAAGAGAAAGATGCTCCAAGAAAGATGTGGAAGAACTCAGGACACATAGACAATTCCGGGCTTCATGAGCTGCTTCCTAATCAAAAATCTCCTTCCCTGGATACTCCAGAAAACACACAAAATAAAAAACCCCTTTCTTTGGTTCTTGTGCTGGGTCCTGGTCTGTTATTCTGAGATGCTACAGCAAACCAAGGTTGACAGAAGGTTGGATATGTGACAGTCTGAGAGAGCTGGGGTTGTTCAGCCTGGAGAAGAGAAGGATCTAAAAGGGCTCCAGGAGAGCTGGAGAGGGACCTGAGACAAAACATGGAGGGACAGGACAAGGGGAATGGCTTCCCACTGCCAGAGGGCAAGGCTAGATGGGATATTGGGAAGGAATTCCTGGCTGGGAGGGTGGGCAGGCCCTGGCACAGGTGCCCAGAGAAGCTGTGGCTGCCCCAGCCCTGGGAGTGTCCCAGGCCAGGTTGGACAGGGCTTGGAGCAACCTGGGCTGGTGGGAGGTGTCCCTGCCCATGGCAGGGGTGGGATGAGATGGTCTTTAAGGTCCCTTCCAACCCAAACCATTCCATGGCTCTGTGATGTCTCCACTTCCAAGGAAAGTGCCCGTCCAGCTCAGCACAGCAGACACAGTGTGGGGTGGGTGTCCATGCCCTGCACTTGCTGGAATAGCATTTCTGGGTCTAGTTGGCACAAAGTAGGACAACCTACAACAAAACCTTTGGAATCCCCCATTGTAACCGCAACTGAAGGACCACAAAGTGAGAAAACTCCTGGTCATGGGGACTGGCACAGCATTAGAAGGCAGGAAGTGGTTCTACAGAAAGGCTCAGGTAGAAATTACTGGGTAAGGAAGGAATTTAACCTTTTGTGCCTGACTTGCACCCTGAGCACATTCTGCCACCCACACAGGAGGGTGTTGGATAATTCCTGCATGGGGCTGGACATCAGGCTTTGTTGGGTACCTGTGTGGCCACAGAAAACCCCCCTTTGAAGGCCATTTCTCTGTACTTGACTAGGGACAAACATCTGTTTGTGGGGTGTTGCAAGGCAAGCATTCATCAATTAGGCACCACACTGGACACTACACTTCATTACTAATTGCTTCCCTGACTTTAAATTATGAAAGCTTTGAACCCTTAAGCACTGGCAAAGGTTGAGCAGCAATAATTACAATGTACCAACCTGGAACTCCATGAAACTTTTAATTGGCCATGGTATTCTTCCTCAATTCCTCCTCTAAACTGCTCTATACCATCTATATTTGCTGTTAAACTGCAACCATTTTCAGCCCAAAGCTGGCTGCATTTCATTAGTGTGTCTTTTCGGTGTATTAGAAGTGTCTGCCCTTTTTCTTTCTGTCTGTGCAGCAATAATGGTAAGATACTAAAACCATTATGAGACTGGTATGTGTCCAAATCTTCTGCAGAAAGCTAAAAAAAAAAAAGGAGAAAGACCCAAAAGCAGACTAATGACACCAGGAAGACTGATTTAAAGATAAAAAGGAATATTGCTGGGAAAAAGCTGCATTAGCTGTTCTATTCTTAGCAAGATATGATGAAGGAACTCGAAGCCTTTGGTGTCCCAACCAGTTAAGTGAAATATTCATTCCAAGCTGGCTGCACAGTCTTGCTGCAGAACATCATTAACACAGTTCAACCAACCAACAGACAACCATCCCACTGGTACTGGAACAGCTACAAGTCCAGCAGCAAAAAGGAGACTGCAAAGCCATGGTAATAAATCTGTTCAACAGCATTTGCAAGAGTCTGTTTGACTGCTCTGAACCAAGGCCCGGGGGCTGGGAATTCATTTGTAGCCTCCTGAGCCCCCCTGGCAGATCAGGTAAGACACATCCCTGCCCCCCTGCTCTGCAGGCTGGGTGTGATGGATCACCCCTGGAGAGCAGGGCTGAGTTATCCCAGAGCCCTTGCAGCTCCAGCTCTGGTGACACAGGAGAGACCTCCAGGCAGGGCACCCCCTGGTCTGAGTGACCTCACACCCAACTTCTCAATTACTGTCAGACCTGCCTTACTCCTTGGGGAAACGAGGACAACTTATCCCCTTTACTCCACTAACCAGCAGTTCTGTAATCAGCACAATCAAGTAAGGGCTGTTGTCTTTGCCTGGTGCAATTAATCATTTAATTTTGGAGGCAGCTGCAATGAGCGCTGGAGGCAGGAGTCCATTAGTCACTCTTTGAAATGGGCCAGCCCTGCACTGGCGACTCAAAACCAATAGAAAACCATGAAGGGTTTTATTTTTAACATTAAACTGATACTTCTTAGAACATTCACTTGAAAAATGAGAGACTTAAATAATTGTCTGTAGTTATACACACACTAGAAAGGCAGAGAGTTAGAATTCTGTCTCCTTTTACTGGGTAGAATTCTATCCTTTTTTCCCCCCCTATTTTAAAGCAAGCTTCATGAGTTCATATCCAACACGTGCCACATCAATGCCAAGTCTCCAAAGCATCCCCTGCATACCCAACTACTGTCTAAAACAACAAAACAACAGTTTCTTTACCCCTCATTTTCTTTAGCTGCAGCAGATATAGACAAATGATCATACGCCAGAGAGATGAATTTTGGTTTTTCCTGAGCATATCAGAGTCAGGGCCATGACAGGAGGAGCCTTTAAGGACAGTCCCACACTTGCATGTGGAGCAATCCCATGGCAAAGAAAATCTGCAGATTCGGCACAAAAGCAAAGATATTTCCCATGTAAGGCACACTGATCCCTCGAGTGCTGCCTACAGGATATCAGCACTTGGCTTGGGACCATCTGTAATGAGATAATGAATATCAAATATGAATTTTCTTGGCCAGCTCTCTGGTTTTGACTAATTTTCTTTCCCTACAATTGCATTTTTCTCCCATCCACCAGTGCCAAGCACAGCACCTTAAAAATGTATCTGGTCAAAAGCTATGGTTTCTGTCCTTTTTTCTTTTTTTTTTTGGTCTGAACCAAAAAAAACCCCACCAGTCATTCAATACTAAGAATTTGATGCAAATAAAATAAATCCATAACTTCATTCCACTTCCACTGAGTGTGTTAAAGGAGCCTCTGTTGGTCCTTCACCAGTACCATCCTACAGTCCCCAAAGCACAAGATGGTGCCACTCTTCTATTTTTCAGAAGCCTATAATGTTAAATAATATGGTGTTTTCCATTGTGACAAATAGACAGTAAATTAAGCTACAGCTTCCCAACCAAAAATCATACAAGGAAGCCCAAAGGAACTTTGGGATGGTCCATAAGAACAACTNGTCCAACCCTTGGGCCAACTCCAGTCCCTTTACCAGATCATGGCACTCAGTGCCACGGCCAAGCTCAGCTGAAAAACCTCCAGGGATGGGGAATCCACCCCCTCTCTGGGCAGCCCATTCCAATGGTCCCCAGGTGTCTATTCGTGGCATCTCTGCTTTCCCCAGTCCCAAACCAAACTGATGCAGGGAAATCAGAATAATATTGCAAATGAGCTGAGCAGGAAAGGAAGGAGACAAGCCCAACCTTGTCTAGGACTATCACTCTGGCTTTTTCATCACTGGTAGCAGAGAGGGAGGAGAAAATATCTCTACCATGCAGCATGTCCAGACAGTGGGTCACAGGCTCGGGGCCAGCTGGAAGCAGCTCCAGTGTGGGCTTGAGCCTGAGCTGGTCTTTTTTATTCTGCCTCTCAGCAGGGTTTGATTCCTGCCCATGTCTGGGGGCAGCACCAAACCCACCACATCCTCGTTGATGCTGATCAGCTCTGGACATGGACAACTCATTGGTCTTTGTCTCCTGTTCTCCTTTACATGCCATATGGACACATGGGGAGTGTGCCCATGAGATTGGAGAACTCTCTCCACCTCAAATAAAAAGAAATTAAAGCATAACTTATAGAATTAATTCGGTATTAATTGCTCTTTAACTTGCCAGGAATCTCTCAATCAGGGAAATATAATTTTAATGGAATAATTCCACTATTTAAACTGTCGATAAAGTGATATTTTTTTCTTTTCTTTAAAAGAAAAACCAAAACAAAACGTAAAGCAAGACCAGTCATATTTCATAAATCAACAGGCTTTAGGAAATCTCAAAATATAAATGGGATTTTTCTTTTCCAACTTGTCAGCAGAAGCAAAGGCCCTGCCAACATAAACCATCAACACATACTTGTCTGAGAAATTGTGATGCTGAAGCAAAACTTGGCTAAAACAGCATTATATGAAACTATGAAATATTATTCTGCTGCACTGAACAGGGGAAGTTAAATCAATGATAAACCTGGGATCCACGACTGCAATTAAACATTTGGTTTGAATGAAGCTCACAGTTATTCCTAAACAATACTAATAAAAAGCTCGATTACCACTGCAAGAGGAATGTTCTCAGTTTGTAAGGAATCCATTGGAGGCCTCTTGTCCTTACACACCACACGCTCTCAGACACTGCAGTGCTCCTGTCCCACCTCCAAACCTCCAGGACCTGCATTTCCCAGTTCATGTCACAGCTCCACAAGGAGAGGGGCTGATCCCACAGCTGTGCCAGGGATTTCAGGCAGTCTGAGCTGTGGCCCTGGAGCTCAGTTCTCACGGTGCTCACAGTGCAGCAATCCCTCCCGGCAGGGTCTCCCCACAGCCACCACCCCAGGAGGGGATCCACACACTGAGAGGGTATTGCTGTTTATTTTTCTTCTACATTCTTCACTCTCAGGACTTTGTCTAACAAATTCCCAGGCAAGTAAGCAGGCAAACAAACAAAAGAGGAAGAAAAATGAAGTGGTGAAGGAAAACTTCACTTTCAGGCTGTTTTAATAAGATGCAGATGAATACGAGTGGGATAAATGAGCAAGATGATCTATTGACTGTTTTTCTAATGGGAGAGCTGATATTTAGATATTTCCCAAATGGTTTGGTCATTCTGTAACTTTAAAGGACTGGGAAATACAGAGAATGGGAACTGAAATCTGAAGTAGTCCTGTCTCCACCACTGCCTCTGGAAAGGCAAGTTGTGTCTTCAGCATCAGTTCCTCACCTTTAAAATAGAATCACAGAATGGATTGGGTTGGAAAAGACCTCCGAGATCATCAAGTCCAACCCTTGGGCCAACTCCAGTCCCGTCACCAGATCATGGCACTCAGTGCCACGGCCAAGCTCAGCTGAAAAACCTCCAGGGATGGGGAATCCACCCCCTCTCTGGGCAGCCCATTCCAATCCCTGAGCACTCTCTCTGCAAAGAAGTTTTTTCTGCTCTCCAACTTCAATTTCCCCTGGCAGAGCTTGAGCCCCCCGTGCCCCCTTGTCCTATTGCTGAGTGCCTGGGAGAAGAGACCAACCCCCAGCTGGCCACAACTTCCCTTCAGGCACTTCCAGACAGTGCTGAGGTCACCTCTCAGCCTCCTCTTCTCCAGCACAAACACCCCCAGCTCCCTCAGCCTCTCCCCACNCACAAATGCTGGACATGAAATTGCATTTATCACTTTCCTTTGAAGTAAATGCTTAAATTCCAGGCACCAGAAGTGCAGACCAATCTGCCTTCACTCTGGGCAGACCTGTCTTGTCCTGAGAAAGGATTGAGTGTGTGCTACAGCAGCTCTGGCCAGGGCAAAGCTCCAGACACTGTGCTAGAGAAAACATTTCCAGGTTAATGAAAGACATTGGCTGAAGTGAAAGCCGTGTGAGTAACGACCTGTCTGTGTGAGAACCCCTCTACCACCTTTGCAGCCTGGAAACCCAGCAATGCTCCTGCTTTCACCTTCCTTTGGGGTGTTGCCCCTTGTTGATTTGGGTCAGATTTGTTATGTTAAAGGGATCCCGCTGTGCAGTGCAGTAGGATAATGGGATTATTTGGCTGTTGTGTTGTGCCCTTCATCAATAGATAATTACAGTCTGTGGTTGATAAAATTTATCCCAGGCACTCAGCATTAGGACAAGGGGGCACGGGCTCAAGCTCTGCCAGGGGAAATTGAAGTTGGAGAGCAGAAAAAACTTCTTTGCAGAGAGAGTGCTCAGGCATTGGAATGGGCTGCCCAGAGAGGGGGTGGATTCCCCATCCCTGGAGGTTTTTCAGCTGAGCTTGGCCGTGGCACTGAGTGCCATGATCTGGTGACGGGACTGGAGTTGGCCCAAGGGTTGGACTTGATGATCTCAGAGGTCTTTTCCAACCCAATCCATTCTATGATTCTGTGATTCCATGAATACCCACCCTTCATGCTTGTCCTGGCACAGCTGTGAGCCCTGTGCAGGTGGGCACAGCCTGACACAGCTGGCACAGCAGGGACAGAACGTTCAGGTGGGATCCCAGAGGTGACTGTGGTCCAGCAGCTGCTCAGCCCTCAGCAGCCAGCACACAGGAGCTGTGAGCACCAGCAACTGGGTGGATTTTAATGCTAAGCTCAAAATCCTCCAGTAGTTTCATGGTCAGATAAATCACAAACCATGTGGGATGTTTCTGTGAGCTAAAAGCTCTTCAGAAAGTATGGAGGAAAAGCACACATCCAAACCAGAGCTTTTCTCAACAGGGATTTTCTCCTAACTTAACTTTTGGATGAAGTCTCCCCTTCTGTGGAGAAATCATGCTTGAGAAATCAGGAGGAATTTATGGTTTTTTTTCTCACTGGTTTCCTACTTCCATTACTTTTTTAAACAGTTGATGTCTGGAGTGTCACATTTAAATCCCCTCCTCAGCTGACTGTGTCTGGGCTGCAGGGACTTCAGCCAGACCACTTGAAAAATGGACGGCTCTGGTATTGGCAGCTCATGTAGCACCACTGTGTAATCCCAGTGAAAATGTGCCTGTGCCCTTCTGGGGCCTTAGCCCATCCCTGTCCCTTTGGACACAAACTCTTGCAGCTGCTGCTGGGGCTGGACAACGACTAAATACATTCTGGATGTGTGGATGGGCTTATTATCTAGGAATTGGGATTCTTAGGGTGTTCAAACACATTTTGATGCTTCAAAAGGAAAAGCCTTCCTGTAAGATTTATGGTTTTAAGCAACTGAGGCTCTTTTGAGAGCACCTCTCAAGCTGCCCCCACCCAGAGGTCACTGCAGATGCCTTTATAGCTGCACATTCCTGTGCCAGAGTCCTCTGCCAGCCCCTGGACCACGGGGACTGTCCTGCAGCTTTCTGTGTTTGCTGCATTCTGCACTCACAGAGAAAGCAGCAAGGGAAAAGTCATTCAAGTCACAACAGATTTATCACACAAGATGTGAGTGGTGGCCACAGGCCAGAATTATTTGCTAAAAACTTGAAGGGCCTCCAGGCTAGATGAACAGAAGGGCATTTCCTGAGGACAGGAAGGAAACAGGCTTGACTTTGTCCTACCTTCACCTTCCCACAAGCCTTGACAATCTGTTTGGCTTTCTTAGCCAGAGGGAGGCATCAGGAATCCTGATTGCCCATTGTTCCCATTCCCTGCATTCAGCATTTACCATCTCCACTCCACCACTCAGCTCCTCCTTCCCCGGAGCAGCCAGCAGGATACAGATCATGGCATGATTCTATTCTCTAACCTGCATTGTGGGCAGCTCTTAGTGTCAGTCCAAGTATTTATGCCATTGTGCTCCTGTGTGAATCGAGGAGCTTGGATGTTGTGTCTGGGAGGATGTAACAGAGCTGGAATACCTAAGTATGTGTGTAAGAAAGCCAAGCCTTCTTCTCACTCCCCTTTCCCTCTCACCCCTCTGTCTGCCTGGTAAATGCAAACGAGCCAAACCTGTCTTAGTTCTCAGATTTCACAGAGAGAAACCACGTCATGTCCCCAAGCCAATAACACATCAAATGCTCAGCCACGTGGTTGGTCTGGAAGGAAGACCTTGATGGTTGCAGTGGGTCAGAACACTCAGCATCTCACCTCAGCCTTGGCAAACAGCAGATATTCAGGGGTGGGATGTAAGAACACAGCAAGCCCCAGTTGGTACCCCCAGCTCTGCCAGCAGGAGTGCCAGGGACGTGTCTGGGTCTGACAGCCCCACAGAGGCTCCCTGAGCTGCCCTTCCCAAATTGTCTCATCTTTTTTGAATCTACTGATACTTTTCACATTGACACCCACCTGTGACAGTGAGCTCCAGGGCTTTGTTATGTGGAGAATAAAAAAAAAAGTACTTTCCTTTGCTCCAAACTTTCATTTGATGTCCCCTAATTTTGGGGTTATGAAAAATCCTCAGTGATTGTTCCCTCTCCAGCGTGACGTTCAACCCTGTCTCATCATGTCCCTGTTCTCGTCATCTCCTTTCAAGAGTGACAAATCCCAGTCTATTTTCTCTCCTTGGACAAAAGCTGTTCCCTGCCTTTGATCATCATTTTTACCCTTCTCTGGGCAAAAATTATGTACCTTTTGTACCTTTTCTGGATATAATGCCTCTTCCTTTTCCAAGGTGGGGATGAGGAGGGGAGAACAAGAGCTACATGCAGAATTCAAGGCATGAGTGCCCTATGGATTTATAAAGTGGTAATGAGGGTTCTTGTTTTATCCTCTATTTCTGTCTCAGTAATTCCTATGATCCTTTTTGCTTCTTTGACTACTGCTGAGCACTGAGGCTTCAGAGCACACTAATATTGGGAACGTTTTCTTTATGACTGGTTTCATGTCTTTTAATGAACTCTGCTAATCTGGGGAATAAGACACAGTTCCTACCTATCCACACCTGGAAGAGTGCCCGAGGTGCCTGTCTAGAGGAGTGGGAGGATATTAGAGCTCTGAGATTTCAGAGGGCTAACAGAGTGCACTTCCTTTCAAGAGATGGTTTTCAGGCACTTAAACTCCGGCTCCACGCTGTGTGAGGTGGATAAATCATTAAATGAATTTCACAGATGGAGAAACTGAGACAGGGAGATTTGTCTGAGTCACTTAGGAACTGTCCCCAAGCCAGGAACAGACCCTGAAAGCCACACCAGTCCTTCCTTGCCCTGGCTTCTGCAAGTGGAATGGCTGCTCCAGGGACTGTCCTCACCTGGGGCTCCATGGCCATGTGGTGTCTCATGTCTGTACTGCTGCACCTTGCAGCCTTCCTCATGCCAGGGGAAAACAAGAATCCCTGCTCCAGCAGCTTGGTGGGCAGGTACATCATCCTTTCCCCTCCCCTTCTCTCCTCTCCTCTCCTCTCCTCTCCTCTCCTCTCCTCTCCTCTCCTCTCCTCTCCTCTCCTCTCCTCTCCTCTCCTCATCCCCGTCCCCGTCCCCATCCCCATCCCCATCATCTCCATCTCCATTTCCATCTCCATCACCATCTCCATCATCATCTCCATCATCCCCATCCCTATCCCATCCATAACTATTCTTTCAAGCCAGCAAAGTAAGCCACGGTGTACTTTTGAACTGTCCCATTTCTCTTCATATTATTTCAGACTGGATCACCTGCAGTAAATCATAGGATCAAAGAATGCTTTGGGTCTGAAGGGACCTTTAAAGGCCATTTGGTTCCAGCCCCCCTGCTCTGAGCAGGGGCAGCTTCCACTGCACCTTTCCACTCAAGTTCTCAAGGGATGCATTGCCATGATAACGTTTTGGTGGCTCAGGTGAACTGTGGGCCTGGTTCTGGGAGATGCCTGGTGCTCTCAGGACCTCAATAAAGATACTTTGGGATCTCACACCATGGGGTCTTTTATTCCTAATCAGTTTTAATGAGAAGACCTGGATGGTTCATGGAGCTGACAGTGCACTATGAAGCCTCTCTAACAGACATCAAGGGCATGACAGGACAAGGGACAAGGGTAGTGAGAGGACAAGGGAGAATGGCCTCAAGCTGAAGGGGGGTAGATTCAGATCACATATTGGGAAGAAATTGTTTGCTTTAAGGGTGCTGAGGCCCTGGCACAGGTGCCCAGAGAAGCTGTGGCTGCCCCATCCCTGGGAGTGTCCAAGGCCAGGCTGGACAGGGCTTGGAGCACCCTGGGCTGGTGGGAGGGACACCCTATTTACCAAGCCCAGCAGCACATGCAGCAGCTAAATGGGCACAGCCACTGAGATACATCCTCAGCTGGTCTCCTGCCAGAACAAAACATGCAATGCAAAGGAAACTCCTGAAACTTTGTCCTGGAAGAGATGCTGCTCCTCTTTTCCCTGTGGAGAAGGAGCCTGACACTGTCAGCTTGCACTCTGGGGATTTGTCTGCACCAGAGAGGAGTTGGAAGTGTCACTGCAGCATGTGCTGCCTTGACATATCTGACTACCTAAAGGTGGGAAATGGCTCTGTGAGCTCCACAATTGGAAAAAGAGCACATTAGAGAAGAAAGAAAATACTTCTCATGTGGAGGAGGGAATTTTCTCCTGAGGGTTATTAATTTTTCAGGTAGCTCTGGAACAAAGACATCAGTGCAGACCCTGTCCCACACGGGGCAGGTTTGCCCTGTGGCCCTTACAGCACTGTGATGCCTTTAACTAAAATACTGAGAGCACTGCATTGTATTTTCCCATATAATTTTAAAAGTTGCACATATTTTACAGTGAGAATGAGAGGTGAATGCTGACTGCCATGGTCCATGCAAGGGTTAATTAGATAAACGTGTGGAAGATGCCACATACATAATGAAGTCTCCATAAAACCCCTGTCTGTGTGGGAATGAGCCAAAGGAATTCCATCCCACATCCTACAGCAAGTGGGTCATTCCCACAGGGAGAGGGGTCCTGGTAAGCAACTCTTTGCTCTCTCTGCTGCTGTCAGTCCCAGAGCTCCCCCATGAAAGCCTTGACAAGAGCACTACTGCACAAAATGCAGAATCAAGGGAAAAAGATTCCAGCTACTCGTGCTGTTTGTAGATAAATTAAACACAGAAAAGGCTGAGACACCTGGAAATCTGACAGGAAAACTGGGTTTTCC
This sequence comes from Sakesphorus luctuosus, assembly GCA_013396695.1. Lineage (NCBI taxonomy): Eukaryota > Metazoa > Chordata > Aves > Passeriformes > Thamnophilidae > Sakesphorus > Sakesphorus luctuosus. Next base: position 511,003 of record VWZD01003741.1, read on the forward strand.
AGGGAGAACGCTAGAGCCAATTTACAGTTAATTACTGTGATTTGGAACAGCTCTGTGAGTAAATACCAGTCTCTGATTGTCCAAGTAAGGAAGATAATTGTTTCCTGAACTGTGTCCATTGTGTACTTAAACTGTTGTCAGCCTGTTCCTTTCTCACACTCGGAAGGGGGTTGGTTTTTGGGAATGGGAACCTGCCACTCTCCTGGTAACAGGCAGCTGAAATCCTCGTGCTGGGCATCGTACCTGCCATGAGCACAATTTATTGAGCTCCACAACTCTATAGATTCTATACATCACAGGCTGAATGGTTTCACAGATTTATAAAGCCCCCTCTCCTTACGATGGGGCTGCTGGACCATGTGTGAGTTTGCAGCTGCAAAGCAGCCCTGACATCACTGGTGAGACAGTTTTGGGGACAGGGAGGACTGAGAGGCCACCAGGCAGTGCCAGTCCACAACTGTGCCAAGCACCACATGGCTGCAAAGGGCACAGGGAGGGATGTGCAGCGAGAGAGAAGGGATGTCTCTTGGAAAACCCCCCAAACTGTGTCATCTATTGCTATTTTTTCCCTTTTCAGAGCAACTCGAGGGAAAATGATTTGAAGAGATGAGACTGACATTTGAAAAAGGGGTAGAATCATGGAATCTGTTATGTTGGAAAAGCTCTGCAAGACCACTGAGTCCAACCATCCTCCAGCACTGCCACTGCCACCACAGAGCCATGTCCCCAAGTGCCACATCCATGTGTCCTGAAATCCCTCCATGGGGAGGAAATCCCTGTCCTGGCCAGCTGTGCCAGTGCTTGACAATCCAACCTGTACCTCTCAACACAACTTGAGGCCAGTTCCTCTTGTCCTGTGACTTGTTACCTGAGCAAACAGAGTGGTTGACCCCCACCCTCCTGGCAGGGATTGCAGAGCCAGAAGGTGCCCCCTGAGCCTCCTTTTCTCCAGGCTGAGCCCCCCCAGCTCCCTCAGCCCCTCCTGCAGCTCCAGCCCCTTCACCAAACCACTATTGACACATTCACTAAAAAG
>VWZD01003741.1:512073-534078 GCA_013396695.1 Sakesphorus luctuosus
AAGGTCCAAAACCCAACAAACGACCCAACAGGTTCCAGGGTGGTTTGTTAAGAAGCTGCTCAAGTGTCACTGAGATGTTGGCCCACCTGAGTCCAGAGCAGGTGCTGAGGCTGACGGAGGAGTCCGGGTGTCCTCGCACAGTGCCATGGTAATAGCAGTGACCCTGGGGCAGAAAGGAGAAAACAGAATCAGAATCTCAGACTATTCTGAGTTGGGAGGGACCCACAAGGATCATCGAGTCCAGATCTTAAGTCAATGGCCCACACAGGGGATTGAACCCATGACCTTGGCATTATTACAACCAAGTTTTAACCAACTGAGCTAATCTCAAGGTCACATGTGTCATAAATAGTCATAAATGCTCTTTGCACTCCATTTTTTTATGTGTTCCCATCCCTTTTATTTCAAAGTGATTATCAGTTTCAGGCTACAGCATTGAGAGTCACACTGACAGCACCTTTCATGTCCCACAAAGCACTCACTGCCCAACCAGTTCCTAAATGGAGACCTTGAGTGCTTCTTAAACCCCAAAGCTTTATTAGAAGTTATTGTTTTGGTTTATATTGGGCTTTTTTAAGAGGGTCAATGTGTTTAATTTATGTGGCTGACCACCTTTTCCTGTGTTATTTTATTTAAAGCTACAATACGGATTGTTTTATAAAATTAATCAGACGAAAGGATCAGCTGCCACATTTTACTTCTTTCTATAGGCACCCACTTTTATTTGAGGGCATTTACACCTATGTGTCCATAGAAGGGGTAGTTATGCATAAAGAAAGATATAAAAAGCCAACCCCAACCCTATAGTTTGAAAATGAAGGGGAAGGGGAACAGGTTGGAAAGGAAGTTTTTTATTGAATTACCCAACCAAGTAGCTGCAAGTTATTAAGAACAACCAAGAATAGGAAGGTCTTCTATTTTGAGAGGCAACTGTCCAATTTAATTTTGTGCCTCGGTTATTGTATTTCTTTAATAATCCTCTGCTTGCAAAAGGCACCCACAACAGAGAGGGTTCCTGAGCACACACACAGATCTGGCTGGAATCAAGGCTCATTTTAGTGGTGACTAAAGGTTATGTTACAGTCCCAATTATGTGACTGGCTGGAAGGCAATGGTTGTGTCACATCCAGTGTCCCTTTTCTTGTGGCTCCTTTCAATGCCACCTGGAAACTAAAAATACTGTTGTAAAAGGCTCCTCTCTTATTAGTGCAGAGGAGAGTTCTCACTCCTGCTGCAGCCTGACAGTCACCTCCCTGTGCCTTTTATAACTTGGTTCATTCACACCCCTCCAGCTGCATTAATTAACCTTTTCCCTGTGGCTTTCATTTACAAAGCCTCACACTGCAGACTCCTAAAGACCACCTTGATTTTGGGAAAGCAAGCCAAGATGCTGGGCCAGATGCAATGATTCACCTGTGAGTTTTCTGCAAGTGAGGTTATACCATGAAAAGTGTTTGTTCAGAGCATCTTTATTTCCAGCATGAGCAACTGAAGAGGGAACAGCCACAACTGGCTTTCTAAATACAAATCTCAATAGAGAAAGGAATGACAGAACCAGAGTAATAGTGTTTTACTCTTGTGTGTTTTTATCATCAGTCCTCATAAAGAGCCAGTAACACATTAGCAAGGACAAAGCCATAACAGAAGGGAGGGAGTCGTGGACTGAGTTTTTTGGGGAATATCCCCTCAGTCACAATTGCTATGCAGGTTAAATTTTCAGTGTGAGTGCATCATTTCACTTTATCTCAATATTATCAGTTATGCGCACCCAGCCGATAAGACAGAAGAAAAATCAACACCTCTGGCCTCAGCCCTGACTCACAGTCACCCTGAAATGGGGTAAAACCAAAAGAAATACGTTTATTGTCACAGCCCAAAGTAAGCAGGAGGCAGAGGTGCAGAGCAGAGCTCTTGAGAGGGCAATCCTTGGGTTCAGCATCTCCAGCCTGGGCACAGTCCCCATGGACGGGCATTGGTAACCAACATCTCCCCCCTGGCAGCCCAGGGGTCCTCACCACAGAGTCAGTGATGGCAAAGGGCCTGATTTCCTTCCCTCTCCACATACAACTTGTCATTTTATTAACTCTGAGCTCCTTGCTGGGGCCCATTTCACAGTTTCCCTGAGATCCACGAGCTCTGTGATACCAGAGTTCAATATCCAAAATGTAAACTTAGCAGAGCATGGCCTGCAGTGGGACTGGGAGAAAATTGATTTCTAGCTCAGTAACTCCACTGAATTGCAGGTTTTTTTTTTCTTCCTGCTATCAAATCCTTTTATTCCTGTAAACTAGGACATAAAATGGATGACCCCCTAAAAATAATTACCAGGGCTGATTTGTCAGACTTGAAACAATACCCTACTCTTGCTTGAGATCATTTAATAAATAGCAGCTTTTGACAATTTTTCAAGTGCTATAAATCAGAAAAACAACCTAAACCCTGACTGGTGTGCTGGAGAAGCCCCCAAATGGCAGCCCCACAAACCTGACTGGCTTTGACCCCCAAGCAGAATTTCACTAAGCAACTTTTCAATGGAAAATCAGATTTGGTTCCAGCTCCAGACTGTATTGATGCCCTCAGTGAAGAAAAGACAGAAAAATAAAATCACAGACACTTATCTTTTCTAAACCACAGTGCAGCATTTAATGAAAAATGGATTCACTGATCTTTCTCAAGAAAATGTCTTTTAGGCAGCAAATTGTCCTGTCATTATTAATCAAGACTTACTGCCATTATGCAGAGATTTTTGAGTAAGCAAACCCTATGATTAGCTGTCCACAGTTCATGGTCATGTTGGTAAATCTCTGCAAGGCTTGTGTGCTTCATTTATTCCCTTTTCCTTCCTTCAGGAGTCTCCCCAACCCTCCTGTTTCTCCACCAAATGCCTCATTTGCACCAAGCTGGTTTTGCAGAAGGTCTGAGCCCCCCTGAGCAGCAGGAAAGCACTGAGAGCTTCCCAAAGCTTTGCTCTCCTTGGGAGCTCTGATGAAGGTGCTTTGTCACAAGTAAGATGTTCTGCACTGAAATAATTCCTTGCACTGATCCCAGCAAAGCCCATTATGGATGGGAACACAAAGCTCGAGGCCTCTGCTGACAGAGGCAATAAATAAATAGCATAACATAACAAATAGGACTCAGGCAGATAAAAGATTAGCTTTGTAATTAAAATAGCTTGTTGCATTATTTCTAATTAGGGCGTTCATGCTGTCAGAGGACAAAACCATTCCTGCCTTAAAGGGTTTATTATTTATATAAAGCAGTTTCTAAGTACTTATTTTAACAGGCCATATTTATATATTTGTATATAAATGTACATAAATATACACATATATTTATATTATATATGATATACTATTTATACACATTTATAAGCATATAAATACACATATATTTAGACTGTTATATATTAATTATGCACACATGTTTATGTACATAAATATGCACTAACATACATACATATGTGTGTATAAAGTATATCCACAACAGATTTATTGTTAAAAAATTAACCCAACCAACCTCCTCTGTGGCTTCCCTGGGGAGAAAAGACACTCCAGCCTTCAAACCTGGGACATGAACTTCTCCACTATGGAAATCAAATATTTTGGGTTTTTTTCCCCAACAGAACCAGGGCTTTCCCCCATAACTGACCTACAATGATTATCAGCCTTTAATGGGTGTATTTCTAATGAGCTGAACAAAACCTTACAAGTGTCAGCAGTCACCTGGTGAACACCTCAAGCTGCCTTTAAAATGTCTCTCTATAATCTCACTGAAGCATCACAAAGGCAGCAATAGAAGAGAGATGCCAGGAGGAGCTCTTCTGTGCCAGGGCTCAGGTCCTGGCAGGGGCACTGTGGGCTCACTGAGGAGGCATCTCCTGCCCAGGGAACGCCAACCTTACCGTGCCATTGCGCCTGAGAACCACGTCGGTGCCGTCGGGCAGGTAATGGGTCTCTGTGAAACCACGGGATAAGAGGCCCCTGGAAAACACAGAGCACAGGGAACATCAGGGCACAGGGAACGTCAGGGCACAGAGCACAGTCCTATGGGGAGAGGCTGAGGGAGCTGGGGGTGTTCAGCTTGGAGAAGAGGAGGCTGAGAGGCGACCTCAGCACTGTCTGGAACTGCCTGAAGGGAAGTTCTGGCCAGGTGGGGGTTGGTCTCTTCTCCCAGGCACTCAGCAATAGGACAAGGGGGCACGGGGGGGCTCAAGCTCTGCCAGGGGAAATTGAAGTTGGAGAGCAGAAAAAACTCCTTTGCAGAGAGAGTGCTCAGGCATTGGAATGGGCGGCCCAGAGAGGGGGTGGATTCCCCATCCTTGGAGGTTTTTCAGCTGAGCTTGGCTGTGGCACTGAGTGCCATGATGTGGTAAAGGGACTGGAGTTGGCCCAAGGGTTGGACTTGATGATCTCGGAGGTCTTTTCCAACCCAATGCATTCTATGATTCTGTGATCAGGGCACAGCCCCTGCCCTTCAGTGGGTCTGGCTGAGACACGGAGCCAATCAGACACAATGGGCACCAGAATGAGGGAAAGGAGGACTCCAAGGAGTGAAGCTGCAGGGCATGAGCACTTCCTGCAGGAATTGGGAAAGGGCTGCAAGTTTCCAGGCTTTTCTCTTCCAAAGGAGGGCTGTGTGCCAGCGTGTTTCAGTTTTGAATCTTCCATCCAATTTTCAACACATTTTACAGTAAGTTGGAAATCTGGGCATTTGGAGTGTGTAAGGATCAAAATTCAACTTCCAGCAGCAAGAGCCTGACAAGCTTAAGCAGTAAGGCAGAGGCTGAGACAAAATCCCTCACTAAGGACAACAAGGCCTGCTGATGTTCAGCCAGGCTGACTGGCTGTCTCCAGCTCCAAGATAGAGATGAATTTTAAGATGAATGTTATCAATTCATACTGAAACTTTGTTTTCTTCCCCCCATGTAAAATCCCTGCTATAGAAAATATTAACTATTTGAGCAACCTAGTCAAAACTTTTATAATCCCCTAGTTAACAGATGTTACCATAATCCATCCTCCTTATCAACATATCCTGGGCCCAAGACCTTTAAATCATGTGTTGTATGTTCAATAAATGATCCCAGTTTTTACCTCCATATCTGGGATTGGTAGTTATTAGACCCTTACAGGGGGGTTGTTAAGTAATGGTGGTTGGTTGAAATGGAAAATCCTGTGTTCCTTATTTTACAAGCTAATCTGTTGCACTGATCAGCAAGTGAGCACCAAAAGGCTGATTTAGCTCTTGATGAATGAAACAAACTTCTTCCATTGACACTCGAGGGAAAACACTTCATGAAGATCACAGAAGTTGGAGCACTGGATTTATTCTGATCCTCTGAAAAGGATACTCATGAATGGAAATCTCAAATGATGTACCAGGAGGTGGTGAAAGACCCTGTGTGTGATGAGGGGTTTTGTTCCCATTCTCTCCACTCTTCCCCTCCTGCCTTTGGCAATGAGATAAAAACCTTTGACTGGTCATTGTCATTTCCCAGAAACCTCCAGAGAGGAGCACGTAGGAAAACTTCTCTTTTTGTGGTAAACTCATGGAACAGGGAAAGCTGCAGCTGCCTTTTTTTTCCAAAAAAAAAAAAAAGCCTTGCTACTGATCTGTTTTTCAACTCCTTATCTAAAGAGCATTTCTAACAGAGCCAGAAGGAAGATTATTCATTCCCTCCTAGCAGAGGTCTTGAGCTGTGCTCTTCAACACACTCCTGTTTGAGTTCTGACAAACATCCTGGTGAAATGCAAAAGCACAACATAGAAGAAACAAAAGATAAATGCCCCCATCACCCTCAGAAAGCTGCACTGAGAACCTGGGGCACTGCATTTCACAGTGTTCTGTTCCACTTCCAGGGCGTGTCATAGAATCATAGAATAGAATCATAGAATGGATTGGGTTAGAAAAGACCTCCAAGATCATCAAGTCCAACCCTTGGGCCAACTCCAGTCCCTTTACCAGATCATGGCACTCAGTGCCACAGCCAAGCTCAGTTGAAAAACCTCCAGGGATGGGGAATCCACCCCCTCTCTTTGGGTTGTTCATTTGAACACACCAGGCCCTTTCTTTTATTTAAAGCTGGTTAATGCTGCACTCTTGCAAATATACTGGTGTGAGCCATCACAAAGTCCTGGGACACATTCCTTGTGCCTTGTAGAAACATTTAAACTGGAATGCAAACAAATTTAATTTTCATTACTCATTAATTTGCAACCCATTAATATCCAATGGCTTGATCAGGATCTAGTTGTGCAAGGAACTCTACAAACCCTTATTAGAGAGAAAACATGTCTTTGAAAACCTATCTTAAGGTAGAAAAAATCAGATTAATGAGACAAGATCAAAACTAAAAAGAGAAAAAAAAAAGATATTAGGAAGGAAGTGGCAAAGATGAAGCCCCAACACAACACAGTGAGGATTCAAGCACAGATTCTCACTTTAAATTTTTAATTTTTCATGCTCTTGTAAAAAGCCCCTCTATATTTCCTACTGTCTCATTATCACACAGAGCAGCTGCTTTCTTAATTATCATTAATATTTATATAACAAAACTGCTAAGTTCTGCACTTAGCAGGCATTAATTACCTTTGTAAAGCCAAGATCCCATCACTGAAGCCAAGAGAGTTTTGCTGTGCACTTGGTGGGATTTTATACAGATGAGGAGTGATTTTTATTTAATGGGCCACCACCCAGGCAAGGGTAAGAGATGTGGCATAAGGGCAAAGGGATTGAGCAACGCACTTTGTGCTCTGCTGTTTCCAAGGTGGTTGACAGCAATGAGGACAAAGGTGACCTTTCTGCTGCTGCTCTTTCTGCTGCTGCTCTTCCTGCCCTCAGGCAGAGATTCAGAAAACACTTCATAGATGCACAGGTTCCAATACCAGAGGGGAGCTCTGTGATCAGCAACCCGACCTGCCCCATCACAGGGGTCACCAGGCTCCCATCTGTCTTCTGCTACAGTGACAGTTAAAGAACCAGATCCATCTTCTGGCTGTGAAGGGCCCCTGCCCAGATCTCTCCTGACAGAGCCATGAACCTGGCAGGTTATGAGCAGTGAGCTGAGGGCAACCCAAAACACTGCACTTTGTATCTATTTCAACTGTGCCAACTCTCAGTTTCCAGCCACTGGATCTCCTTCCCTTCCATCAGTGCTTCATTTCTGTTGGAGCCTTTCATGGCCAGTCCTGTTTTCTAAAGTGAGGAAGCACAGCAGGTAAACCAGCTCCTGGTGCAGCTGCCATCAGTCCCTGTGTCAGGAGGGAATGTTCCATTGATCCTGAAAACACTGGCTGAGCATGAGAACTCCCAGGGTGAGCAGTATAAGACTGGTAAGAGCACCAAGATGAGGGAGTTCCACTGCTGGAATCACCTAAAAAGAGAAAGTACATCCCAGTATAGAAGACAAAGCTGTGGCTGCCCCACCCCTGGGTGTGTCCCAGGCCAGGTTGGACAGGGCTTGGAGCAGCCTGGGCTGGTGGGAGGTGTCCCTGCCCATGGCAGGGGTGGCACTGGGTGGGCTTTAATGTCCTTTCCAACACACCCCATCCAGTGATTTCCTGGTTTCAAACCATGGAAATGACACGTCCCACTGGGAGAAGGAGAGAGTTTTTCAGGAGCTGCTCTGACACTGTCCCAGGTCCATAACTGAGACATCACTGCCGAGACATCTGTTTTTCTGCCACACCCAGAGCTGGTGCCAGGGTAGGAGCAAGCCAGAGGGAAGGTTTCCTCCACACTGCAGAGCCTGGAGACCTCTTGGGCCATAATGCCAGGGAGCCCAACAGTTTCTGTCAGAGAAAGCAGCTGTGATCCCCACTCCCAAAGTGTCCAATATCTTAAAAGCTGCACAGCCATGCACAGTGTTAGTACCCAGGGACACGAGGCTTGTATTGAAAGGTTATGAAAATTAAGTGTAACAAGCACTCAAATCCCACTTCACTTGTGCACCACTTCACTTGCCAATTATGGCAATAATGTTTAACATGCTAAACAATGAATCCAGCATATGTATCTATCAGGTAATTTAATTACTCTCCCACCCCCCCAAAGATATGCAATATAATAGATTGATTTACATTTCTGGTTTTGACCCAGAGTAAAGGAGATTAATAGAGGAAAGTAAATTAATTTTGATGGCAAGCTACTTAACCTAATTGGATCAATGTAATTCTGAAGAGCAGGGATCAAAATAACATTAATATATCACAGTGCCATTCATCACCATGGCTGGAGTTTCAAATGTTGCCAACACTCAGCAGCACCAGATCATTATCAATATTTTGCCCTGCATCAAGGACAGAAACAAATGCCATGGAGAACTACATCAGCTGCTGGATATGGCTGGCAAAAAGCAGCTGAAATAACACCCCAGCTTTCTCATTTACACTAAAAAGATGAGAAAGAGCAATTCTTGAGTAAAAAAACTTATGTACTTAATCACTGTGTTTGTCAGCACCTTGAATTTTTTCAGATTTCACAGAAATCACAAAGAAGTTTGGATTGGAAGGGACCCCAGAACTCAAGTTCCAAACCCCCTGCCATGGGCAGGGACACCTTCCACTACACCAGGTTCCTCAGGGCCAAATTTTCCAGAGCCAAATTAACAAGTAGAAGCTTTGATGGCCCAGAATAAAAAGTTTTAAGCCTCCTGATCTCTGACAGCCACAGCACAGGATTCCTCATCCTCTGTAAGTCAGTGGGAAGCTCACGTATCAGATTTGCTGTAACATTTTCAGGTGTCAAGCAAGCTCCCAGTCAGCTAAGCCTCAGGGAATACGAGGAATGTTATTTAAACTTCTAATCCTCACCTTCCCAGGCCCCCACAGGGTGAAATCTTGGGTAGTTAGTTTGGGGAGGGGAAAAATGTCATGATTTAAACGCATCAGAGTTTTGACTCCCTCCCTTTAATGACAGGAAGGGTAATTTAACACTCTGCCTCTCACTTGCAAATGAGAAAATCAGTCCCTGCTCTCCAGGCACCGATATATTATTTCAAAAGGTTATAATGATATTTCCTCACTCGGAGTGATTCAGACAGACAGTCACAGAAGGCAGAGATGGAAAAAATCCAGTGGATCACACAGAGGGCCTCCTGGAAGCCAAGGATGATATAAATCAAATCAGGTGCTGGCTCATCGAGCTCCAAATGTCAGGGGCAATGCTGTCCCAACCATTTCCAACAGGAGATCACTTGGCATTCCAACAGGTGTGACTGTCATGGTGCATTTCCTGATATTCAGCCTTTTCTGGTTTTAACTTGTCCACTTCTTTCATTAGCTGAAACTTTCATTTCTTTCATCCTTTGCACATACTCAGATAGGTGCAGATTATTATTATAAATTCCTCTTTAACCATCCAGGTACCAAGTGTAGAATATCAGGCTATAAAAAAATGACAAGAACTGTGCAGTTTTTATGTCAGTGCCACTCAGGAAAAATCTAAGCATCATCCCAGAAGGACCTCCGAGATCATCAAGTCCAACCCTTGGGCCAACTCCAGTCCCTTTACCAGATCATGGCACTCAGTGCCACGGCCAAGCTCAGCTGAAAAACCTGCAGGGATGGGGAATCCACCCGCTCTCTGGGCAGCCCATTCCAATGCCTGATTATTCTCTCTGCAAAGAATTTTTTTCTGATCTCCAACTTACATTTCCTCTGGCAGAGCTTAAGCCCGTGCCTGCAGCTCACACAGACACCTCACCTTTACTGGCACTTCTTCCCCTTCTCCATCCATCCAAATGATATTTCCTCCTGTTTCCTCCCCACCCAGGTGCTGCCTCTGTCTGTTGTACAAACACTTCTTCCTTTTCTCCATCCATCCATCCATCCATCCATCCATCCATCCATCTGATGACCTGCCTGTCTCCTCCCCACCCAGGTGCTGCCTCTGTCTGTTGTACAAACTCCCACCAAACCCCCTGGGGCGATGCATCTGAACCCTCTCCTGTGTGTGTGGGTGAGGGCAGTGGAACAGGATGGCACCCAGGCAGTCCCCAGCAATGTCACTGGAACTGCTGCCTGCTCCTCTCATCCTTAAGCACCCCAATTTGACCTTTACACTGCAATTAGTTGTTATTTCTTCAATTGCCGTCTTTCTTCCCAGGCCCAGGAACAAGCAAGTCTGTTAAAGCTGCAGCCTCTGCAGGGGTGGTCTCAGTGCAGGGATTTGCTGCTGCTCACAAAGGTGAGACTCACAGAGGCGTTTTTCAATTCTTCTTTCTCATTACAGCACAAGGCCCGAGTGCAGCAAGGCTAATGAGTTTCCCATGCACAGGCACCACCATCATCCTATTCACAAAACCACCTCACATTCTTTAAACACGGCCACATTCTTTCCCCTTGTTTAATTATCTTAAGTGATTTGAAATGCTTTTGGACATTTTCCCATTGAATGTCTCCACTTCATAATATCCTATCTGCTACACTCCAGAGTGCTGCCATAGAGGGACTGCAATGTCATAATTGAAGAACCTGAGAGACTGAAATTTGCAGGGCTTAATTAGCACAACAATTGGGAGGAAAAGATGGGAGCAAAATAAAACTATAATAGCTGGGGAATCAGCCAAGCATCCAAGGTTTCTATACCAACTCCATGGCAGAAGCCTCTGGCCTGTTTCTCATGCTCTGTGGAGACACAATTTGAGGAGATCATACACTACATTTGCAAAAGATGTCTCTGTGCTTCTACAAAGTTCTTTTGAGGCAGAAATTCCTGCAGACCTGAAGTGGAGTCCACGTTAAAATCCCTCTCCTATCCCCCTGCAGGAGGGGAACAGCCCCTGTCACACCTGGAGCAACTCTGACAAACATGCTACAAAGCCCACAGTGAGAGCCACGCTCTGCCTTCTCTGGCTGGTGTGTTGGAACACTCTCTCAGCCAGAGCTGCTCTGTGCTCTGCTGGAACAGGCAGAGGAGAGGGACAAACACACCTGCCCAGTCCTGCAAGCCTCCTGCCTTCCTAACTCGGCACTACATGAGGTCACAGCATCAGGCAAACCATGGAACTGTGCAAGCAAACAAATCTGAACAGCCCAGGGAGAGAAGCAGCTCCCTGGCTGGCAATCACTGGGTGATGGAGAGCTTTCTGTTTTCCTGACTGCTGGGAAAATAACACCGGAGCTTCACCGCCCCAAACTTCAATAGGAAAAGATTGAAAGGGAATTAAGCACGTTGTGGCCTCCCATGCTGTTCTGGGCTCCTGATGCACCCCCTGCTTCCATCACTCATTGTCATGTTTATGACATCATTTACTTGCCACAACTGTAGCATTAATTTTATCATTCCAATTCCAAATTGTTAATGAAGAGATTACTGATAACCACTGTTGCTGTGAGAGCAGGAAGAAGATAAACAACATGTTTGCCAACAAAGTAGATGGGTAAAAATGCTTTAAACTTGGCCAAGATCCCCAGGTTAGTCATAATTGGGTGATGTAAGATGCTCTGCACCTCAGGTGGTCATCAAGGGAAGAAGAAACCAACATGGCAACTGCGGGGGAACGAAAGGAAGACCAGCAAGGGTCACTCTGTGTACAAGGGAGGCTGGAGACACAGCAAGAGCAAATGACACCACCCCACAGAATCACAAAATCACACAACATGCTGGGTGGGAAGGGACCCACAAAGACCATCCAGTCCAACCCTGTGCCCCAGAGGATCATCCAAACCCTCCTGGAGCTCTGGCAGCCTTGGGGCCGTGCCCACTGCCCTGGGGAGCCTGGTCAGTGCCCACCACCCTCTGGGGGAAGAGCCTTTCCCTGAGATCCAACCTGACCCTGCCCTGGCACAGCTCCAGCCATTCCCTGGGTGCTGTCCCTGCCCTGGCACAGCTCCAGCCATTCCCTGGGTGCTGTCCCTCGTTCCACAGAGCAGAGCTCAGTGCCTGCCCCTCCTCTGCCCCTCCCAAGGAAGTTGTCCCTGCACTGAGGTCTCCCCTCACTCTCCTCCTCTCCAGCTGGACACACCAAGTGCCCTCAGTGTCCTCACACACCTCCAGACCTGACGGACACACCAAGTGCCCTCAGTGCCCTCACACGCTGCCCCTCCAGGTCCTGCACCATCCTCATTGCTCTCTGACTTCTGTGAGCTTTGACTGGAGCTGCTCAGTGTCACACACCCCAAAAGCCACACTCAGGGCTGGATTCCCAACATTCCACCCTTCCTAACCTCAGAACCCCTGGTTCTGCTTTTCACTGGCCAACTCTGCTATCCCAGCACAGCATCTGAAAGTTTGCAGCCCCTCCCTCAGAATGATCTTTGTGAGGAATATTTTGCATTACCTCCCTGTGAAGAGCATTAACAGAAATCATGTTGCTGGTTCAGCTGGGCAGGATGCCAGGAAAAGGAAACCCTTCAGCAAAGGCTCCTCCTGAGGAACACAAATAGTGCCACCAAGAGTTGTCAGCAATGGAGAGATGATGGTGCTTATTGTCTAACTGATTTTTTGATGGGAAAACAGCTCTGTGCCCTCAGGCCAACTCTGCAGGCTGCCTGCCCTGGAGGTATTTTACTGAGGGAGGTACATGAAGCAGAGTTAGCTCAGGGGAGTGGAAGTGGCTGTGAAACCCTGAAAGTTAAAGCCTTCTGCTGGAGGTAGGCACTGAACTGCTCCACCCCTGAAGAGCCTGTGGCAAAGATTAGAAGTTTTGTGCTCTGCTGCTCTGCAGGCTGGGCCCAGACAAGAACTGAGCACTCTGATCTGGCTCTAAACTAAAGCCTAACTTGGCTCTGGAGATCCTTTCCTCAGGTGGCCATGCTGTGGTTTCTGATGAAAAACACACTTGCCATGATTATGCTTCCACTAAAACTTGCACAAGATAATCCAAGAGCTTTTTATACCCTTCTGATCTCCCATGCCTAACTCAGCTACAGATGTAGGAAACACAGCACCAGAAAATCAGGGCTCCGAGGATTCCCCAGGAAACACTGAGATGGTTCAGAAGCACATACATCACAAGTGGCAGACATCATATTTTCATGCATTATTTTCCAACATCACAGCACTGCCTTCCATCAGACAAATTCTTTGTAGGCCTTGAAACGTTTCTAGGATGGCACATTTTCACTAAATAGTAAATTTGGAGATACTGGGCTGGAAAGCTGTCAAATTCTATTTGAAATGTCTCATTCAATTAAAGATGTCATTTGGAGCTGTGTAAAATTATGCTGCTGAACAGATGTCATTGGGTAAATTGTCTCACTGCACTTTCATCTGCACATTTCCAGACTGGGATGGAATTCCATTTAAAACATCCAAGAAAACTAAGTCTTAACATGGAAAATTTATAAAGACAGAAACTCAAGCAATTCCAATGAAAAATCAGAACTTATTAAAATATAACTAATAAAATGCAAATAGTGCTGTGGGACTACAAAAGGTTATTGCAAGTATCTGCAATGCTTTTAGGGAGCCAGGCTCTTACAGGAATGAAAACTCACTGAGCCTACTGAGTTTATTCTTAGACTCAAGCAACAGCCACATCCTCTCTGTCCCTCATTCCTTCCTCTGAGCGTGCCTCTAGGCTTGCATTTGCATTTTTAATTTAAATGAAGCTGTCTTGCCGTTGCTGCCCATTTGTGGAAACATAAAATAGTATTTTCTTTTTCCTACCCCCACAATTTTCTCCCTGCCATGAGCACGAAGCTTTTGCTCCAAGCAGGCTGTGCTCAGATTTCACCAGCAGAACATCATGGACTTGTGGAGATGTGTCCGCATTTGGGCCTGTGCCTCACTGTCCCTCTCACATAGAATCATAGAATGGATTGGGTTGGAAAAGACCTCCGAGATCATCAAGTCCAATCCTTGATCCAACCCCACTGTGATCACCAGCCCAGGGCACTCCGTGCCCTGGGCTGGTGATCACAGTAGGGTTGAATCAAGATGTGGTGGATTCTCACTCAGTGCCACATCCACAGAATCATAGAATGGATTGGGTTGGAAAAGACCTCCGAGATCATCAAGTCCAACCCTTGGGCCAACTCCAGTCCCTTTACCACATCATGGCACTCAGTGCCACGGCCAAGCTCAGCTGAAAAACCTCCAGGGACGGGGAATCCACCCCCTCTCTGGGCAGCCCATTCCAATGCCTGAGCACTCTCTCTGCAAAGAAGTTTTTTCTGCTCTCCAACTTCAATTTCCCCTGGCAGAGCTTGAGCCCCCCGTGCCCCCTTGTCCTACTGCTGAGTGCCTTTAACCCTTTAAACACTGGATGAAGAGGGCACAGATGTGTAAGGATGTTTTTCTGTTTAAAGCTCAAGCCTACAAGTCTGCTTTGCATCCTCATATAAAACTGAGTAGGTTCCAAAGCCATAAAATGGGCTGCAGGTTGCCAGACCACAGGTCCACCTCGTCCTCTCTTCTGTGTCCAGCAGAGGGAGGCAACTCATGGAGAGGAAAAGCATCTCCCCCACAAGTCTGCTCCCACTGTGCTGTTGCCTTTTCCTGTGAAAATAGACACTCAAACCCAGTTTTAATGGAGAAAGACATACAGGTTACCTTTATTAGAAGCCTCTAAGGTGCACACCAGAAGGTCTGCACCCTGTGAGCAGGAATGTTAAAATTTTATAACTTCTCCAGTAATTTACATACGAGAGATCAATAACCAACCATGACTTTCATTCCCCTCTGTGCCCCACCCATGGGGGGCTTCAGAACTGCCCCCTGGAGATATTCCAGGACTTCTCCTTGTGCTTTGTCTCCTTGCTATCCACAGGTGGCTTGTCACAAACACCACGGCCTTGGCAGGGCATGGGACAGCTCACAGTTTTGTGGGAAAGAGCTTTAGTAACTGACTTCAGGATGTGAGCAACCCAGAACAATCTGTGTAACTTAAGTGGTTCTAAAATCTACAAAAACCCACTAAACCCCTGGGCATCAGTGCCTTCAATGCTTCAGGAGCCAGTGATCAGTGCAGGGCAGATTGAGACTAACCAGGAGCTCACAGGGATGTTCCCACTGTCTCCTGACCCTCTTCCTTCCCAGGTAAAGCCGTGAGTTCCCTGAGGCTCAGTTAATTCAGCAGCACAACAGGAATGTGCTGTGGCTCAGGCAGTGATCACAACCTGCCCTGCTCTGAAGGCTCCTCCCGTGCAGAAGGTTTTGATTTCAGTGCCCAGCACAAGTTCACTGGCACAGGAAACCAGCTGGGAAGGTTGCCACAGTCTCAGGAGTCTGTGTGGGTGTGTGTGGAGGCTGGCTGGGGATGCTCACATGGTTTCCAAGCCTGTGAGGGTTATTCTTACCTGAGCAATGCTGCGTGAGCTCCCGGGCTCATCAGACACCACCTCTCTGCTTTGCTGGCAGCACAGTTTCCTGCCCAGGGGTGGAACTGCACAATTCTGAACCACCTCTGAAGCAAACACACCCTCAAAGACAGTGGGTTGCTGCTGCCCTGTCTCCTGCCTCAGCCCAGCTGCTGCCACGTGGCACCTCAGGTGACCTGCGAAGCCTGGAGAGATATTCCAGGCGACAGGAGATTACACTTCCAGAATATAATGGCTCCTTTCCAACTAATTTTGCCTCAAGATATGACTTAAAATTGGGATGAGACAATTCAGAACAAAACCACAGGCCTGAGGTACCAAACAATGAGTGAGTTGATGGGGTGGAAGTTGATGAGGGTTGAAATAGTTCCCCTTCCTTTCCTCTTTCTTACCCATTCATTACTGTCCTGCATTCCCTGCATTTTGCCTTCACCAACTTTCCACTGCCCACATTCTTCCTCCACAGCCCTCCTTTCACCACCTCTCACATGCTGAGGTTCATTATTTCACTGCTGAACAGGAGAAACGTTTTTTCTTAGCAGAAAAGACACAAAAAATCAACACAACCACATTGGTGCTTTCCTTAAATGAGCCTCAAATCTGCGGGTGCCGCGACACGACATGTGAGGTTGGCAGTTCTCAGGGCACCAAGGGACCAACCCCACAAGACATGGCTTGGGTGGGTGGCACCTCTCCCTCTGCTGATCTGACTTCCCACTACAACAGGTAGTCTGGGTGGCCAAAGCTGTGTCTCACCCACTGTCTTGGTTTTGTTTTGGCCTCCCAGCCCCTGAGCTGCTCTTTCTTTTCCCTTCGTTCCTCAGAGCTGAAGAAAGAAAAGGGAAAAAAAACTTGAAAGAAACTGAATTGAGTCAGAGTATACATGCATTTTTTTTAAACACTTACAATTATATATACACAATCTGCACTTAACATCAGAAAACTTCCAGGGGAAAAGGAAAGGGGAGGGGAAAAGGAAAAGGGAAGGGAGGGAGAAACAGGCACAGCAAAGGGACAAAACAGAACAAATAGGTACTACCAGACACTTTCACTCACTCCTCAAGCAAACCAGTACAATCCAATCCTACCAACGACTCTCAGAAGAAAGCCTCTCTCTTTCATGTCTTCTCTTTGGTCTCTTGCATGACTCTGACAAGGGACCGAAAGCAGCAAAACTCCCTCCTCTCAACTTTTGCTGGAACAAGAACACCAGCAACTTCCTATCTCTCCCTCTGATATCTTCCCTTATCACACGGGAGGGGGAAAACCCAGGTGGGGAATATTTAGGAGATGAGCTTCTCCTTAGTTACACCTGGTTATCAGGGAAGGCCTGGATCAAAACTATCACACTCGCTTTGAGGGCATCTCTTGGCACTGAAGTCTAGTAAAGGGACTGGAGTTGGCCCAAGGGTTGGACTTGATGATCTTGGAGGTCTTTTCCAACCCAGCCATTCTATGATTCTATTCTATGATTCTATGAAGCCACTGAAGGCACGCTGGTAAAGACTTTGGGTGACAGAAGGATCAGACATCATCTTTTAGCAGTTAAGACACAAAATTATAATTTTCTTTTCAATTCAAGGAAGTAATTAGTTTATAATAACATTTAACATTTAGTTGCTGACAGAGATATGACACTTATCTTACATAAGTCATTTTAATTATTCCTACTAAGCAAGACCTCAAAAATATTGTGCAGTCTGAGCTAACAATGCCTTCCCAGATATTTTTGGTTCTACTGTCATTTGAAAAATTGATGCCTAGAGCATCAGCATTTATCAAGCTCATTATAGATTTCATCCAAATGACTACAGATAATTAAAAGTATGCTTCATTTTTATTGTAATGTTCCCCCCTCCAACACTGCAAAGTAATTCTGTTGTTGCTCAGGGTTTTAGGAATTAATGTAGATTCATCAGCCAGAAAATGAAGTTCCACAGGATTACAGGCAAACTATTCCTATAAGCAGGAGTGAGTGAAACATGCAGAACACAAACTCACACACACACACATATATATATATATATTTTGGAGTATTAAATGCATTTTCATACACATTAAATAGTCTTAAAAGTGAATTACTACTTCAGAGACACTTGGGTAACCACTCCCTGAAAATCAGTCTTGTCTAAGGCATATAAAATCCATTAAGAAAAATTTATATTTATCTATTATTGTATGAAATATATTTACCTGATGCCCGAACAACTCCCATCACACAGACTTATTCACACTGAAATAAAACGTGTGGATGCAACCAAAGCTGACATGGGAAACCCTGACAGCCTCTTGCTTTATTTTGTGTGGCTGTTACTGACTTAGAAGGTGCCCAGCGTGAAGAAAAAACACTTTTGAGCAGCTGTTGCCCAGGATTCTGGAGAGCCCTCCTTGCCCAGCTGAGGTTTAAGTGATATATTGGAAGTTTTTAGTGATGTCAAACCTATTAGGGCAGTTCTGAGCTAACTCAGCTTGCTCTGCTCTGGGAACTGAGTCATGCACAAATGAAAACCAGCATTGCTGGATGAAGGTAGGGCTGCATTTCCACACAGCACTGAAGGAACAACAGCTACAATATTTTTTCTGCTATTCAAGGATCAGGTTATGTCTGTCATACCTGCTTTGATACTTGTTAATAACTCTCATAAAAAACTATAAAAACGATGGGTTTTTAGAGCTTGTGAGTTGGCATTAATTAGTACAACAGTGAGTTTGACTGGCATAATCCATTGCACCTGGAAATGTGCTTTATTCCACTATCCTTAGCAGTACTTGAATTAATTGACCTCATGTATGGGGAATTTTCCTTGGCGCACCGTTATCACCAAGAGCTTTATGTTTTTACACGACTTTCCGTGTTACTCTGAAGCTGAAATTACCCACAGATAGCAGTGGCCATTGCAGATAGAAGCCTTTTTAATGCCTCTGCTCTAATCCACAGGCTGGCAAATCAGAGAGAGAATATTTAATGGCACAGACACAGGAGAAACTCCAATGATTCAGTGTTAACACCCATGTGAAGGGGTTGCTGAGGCAGCTTCAGACTGAAGTAGGAAAGAAGAGAAAACCCCCATAATGAGTAGAATCTGACATAAATATTAGGAAATAGATCTATATTTTATAAAGGCCATTTTGTCCAAGACAGTTTAGGTTTCCTCCCTCTCCCGGAATGAATTCACAGTGAATAAACCCTTGACTCATGAGAATATTTTACATGCAGATTTGGATTTTATGTAAATTATTTAAGTATGTTTTAGGAAGTTTGGGCAGTGATGAAGAAATGTTCCCCTGACTATGCATATCAGTCAAAGAAATATCACTCAGCACCGAGGAATCCATCAGGGGAAGGTTCTGCCAGCAGGCTCAGGACTAGACTGCAGCACAGAAAAATTATATTATCCTACCCCCCAGACTTGGCTGCTGCTGCTGACAGGACAAGAAGAGAAGTCAGTGCTTTGGCCCAGGGTGTGTCCAGAAGAGCACACTGCAGTCTGGAGAAACCCACACCTGAAGAACCTGGAGATGTGTTAATGCCAGAATATCCAAAAGGAATAGAATCATAGAATGGATTGGGTTGGAAAAGACCTCCGAGATCATCAAGTCCAACCCTTGGGCCAACTCCAGGCCCTTTACCAGATCATGGCACTCAGTGCCACGGCCAAGCTCAGCTGAAAAACCTCCAGGGATGGGGAATCCACCCCCTCTCTGGGCAGCCCATTCCAATCCCTGAGCACTCTCTCTGCAAAGAAGTTTTTTCTGCTCTCCAACTTCAATTTCCCCTGGCAGAGCTTGAGCCCCCCGTGCCCCCTTGTCCTATTGCTGAGTGCCTGGGAGAAGAGACCAACCCCCACCTGGCCACAACTTCCCTTCAGGGAATAGTTTGCAACCTTCACAAGTGGATGCTCAGAAGAAAGGGTATTAAAATGAAAGGGTAAGTGGTTTTGGCTTTATCTCCTGGTCATTACCAAACCATTCAGAATTTTCTTCCTTTCATTTGAGACACTCAAAGCAGTTCATGTTCCTCCATGGTTTAGTGTTGATAAGGTTGGGGAAGGCAAGAGGTGGCTTTTAACAACAGAGAACAGAAAGGACAAAGCCCTTTGTGTAAGTCCCTCTGAAAGAGTTCTCTCCAAAGGAGAACTATTGAGAAAACACAAGAGAATCCTCCAAACACGGAATAGTTTGTGTTGGAAGGGACTTAAAACTCATCTGCCATGGGCAGGGACACCTCCCACCAGCCCAGGCTGCTCCAAGCCCTGTCCAACCTGGCCTGAGACACTCCCAGGGATGGGGCAGCCACAGCTTCTCTGGGCACCTGTGCCAGGGCCTGCCCACCCTCCCAGACAGGAATTCCTTCTCAATATCTAATCTAAATCTCTTTTGGTTACAATCATTTCCCCTTGTTACAGGCTCGAGGTAATCAACATATAACAGTCCACTGTATGATAAGCCCCAAAAAGCTCTCTTTGCTTTCTTGCACAATGCTGACTTTTTACCCTTTAAATTGACTTATGTCCCGATTGCCACACTTAAAATAAAGGGTGTTTATTTTACTTGATCTGGGTCAACACCACCAGGGGGAGGAGGCTGTTTTGCTTGATGAGAGATGTTACCCTGTGCTGCACTGTAGGAATTGGCTGAAAAAGCAGCAGATAAGATTCTGTCACTCAGACAAAACAGCACACAGGGAAGGTGCACGAGGCTTTCTGCCACTCTTGTCTGTCTGCTCCCCAAGCCAGACAATCCTCCAACAGCACTGTGGGCAAGGGGTGAAGAGAAAGCACACCCTGCAGAAGAGCTGCCAGGTTGTCAGGGAGATGCAGATAACACAGAGCAAAAAGGCTCTTCCCCAGCTCAGGCAGGTGAGGGACAGGAGGGGCAGCAGAGCTACTCTGCAATAGCAGGGAATGCAGCAATTTGGGAAATGTGTAATGGGATAGTGAGCTGTCCCCCCCCAGACTTCTGGTTTTAATTAGATCCTTGTCCAAAACCAAGGAAAGGTTTTTAGCAACTGATGGCTGGTGTGGAGATTGCAAAAAACGAGCTGCTCTGAGATCAGTGATATCAGAGCACAATAGACCCAGTCCAGCCACATTCCCCTCTCCCCCTCAAGCCTGCCAACTGTCTGCTCTGTTATCAGGCTGAGCAGAAGGAGATGCCTTATAAAGTCCCAAAGATTTGCAGACAGGAGGCAGAGCAAGGCCGAGGAGCATGAAGTGGGCAGTGGAAAGGGGTGCAGCAAAACTGGCTGGGATGTTCTGCATGCAAAGCTCATCAATCTCAGGGATGTCAGGCCAGCACCTCAGACAGCTGACCAAGAAAAGAACAACACAAAACCAGAAAGAAGGGAAATCAAAGCAACCACCACCAGAGAAATATGGAGAGGGGTTTTTGTTAGTATTTGTTTTCCAGGTGTCAGTAATGCTTTGGAACATCCTTCCACTCATTTGAATGCTAATAAGAAAATTAACTCTCCCCTTGCCCAAACCAGGATGATGCTTTTCTTCTCCAATTCCTGACTCATTTTTATGGGATGTGGTTGCTTTTTTTAAAGAAATCATCATCACTGAGCTCACATTTTGGCCTAGTTTTCCAAAATAGGTGCTTCATTTCAGGAACAAACCCCATGTCCCCTGCCATGGCTTTTCAGGAGGGTTCAAATCTTGGTGGCAACCACTGTTGTCACAGCCCTGTAGTTTTTAGATGCCATTAATGCCCTTTCAGGCCAAACTGCTTGGTCCTGGGTTCCCCCTGGGTCTGCTCCAGTTTATCCCACTCCTGACAGGATGAATTTCCAGCTGTACTTCGGGAAGGGCAGTGCCTTGCAATCTGCACCACCTTCTGAGACGTTGTCCTCCAGATCCTCACACACCAAGAGGGATGAGCTTTGCTCTGCAGCCCAAAATACTGGGGCTTTTTCAGCATCAAGAGCTGTGGGGAAGTTTTCCTTGGAAGATGATCCTCAGTGCAGGAGTTAATATCTTTACCTTGATCTGATAGAAAACTTTATTCCTAAAGACTTCACCAACTGATCAATGTCCATTCTTAGTTTCATGAGCACATTTTGGGCACATCTAGATGGTGCACAAGAAGCAATATTTCAGAAATATTAGTGCAAATCAGCAGAGTCTCACCACTTTCTTCTGAGTTATTGTGATTCACAACAGTTGACAGAGATATGACAATAGAAACCAGATTGCAAAAGAGTTCCTTGAATTAAAATCAGGCAGCAAACAAATGAAGCTGAGATTTGAACTTCATGCAAGACAGTAATTGTAGCTTGTAAAAGAAGAAAAAACCCATCACAGCCCTGGAATTCCAGAAATCTGCTCTCCTAAGAGGAGATAGTTCTGAGTCTTTCTGGTGGATGAGAGGCTCAAAGGACAGTGTCACTGAAACAGGAAAAGTAACTGCAGCTACAGAGACCCCGATCTGTGAGCTGCCAAAAAGGCATCTCAACCTTTAACAAGGCCTGACCAGAGACTGTTTGGCTTGTCTCAGCCTCCTGATGGTCAGGAGCTGGAAAGGCAGCAGAACCTCAGCAGGAATACCTGGGGAGCCCAGGTGGGCAGAAAACAGCCAGGAGTGTGTCTGGAAGGGGCAGGATATGGGAACCAAAACAGCTAGGAGTCTGTCTGGAGAGGGCAGGACATGGGAACAAACCAGCCAGGAGTGTGTCTGGAGGGGGCAGGACATGGGAACAAACCAGCCAGGAGTATGTCTGGAGGGGGCAGGACATGGGAAC